>CM042406.1:34161027-34377927 GCA_023634145.1 Thymallus thymallus | reverse complement strand
CAACACGTGCCTACCTTTCCCACCCCTCCCCTCTGTGGCGAGTCTCTATCGGCATGCCGACAGCTCAATAATTGACTTCTTCTCCTGTATTAATAGAAGGCTATTAGGAAGACGGGGACGTCAGCTCTGCACCAGGACCTCACTGTGTCTGAGCTGAGAGACAAAGCACTGCGCTTCATCGCCGGCAAGCGACCGACGGGATGGTGCCATCTCTTATCTCTCTCTCCATGTATTTACTACGACACCCAGCTGTAAGGAGAACCTCTCTCCTATATACCTTATTTAAGACAGGCGTGGCTGCTAAACTATGCTATGTCCAGGTCTAAAACCAGACTATTACACAATAAGAATAGAATGAGAAGTTAAAGAAGTTCTTAGCCAGTGATTCTAATATTTTTGCAAGCCAAGATAGTTTAGAAATTGGGCGGTAGTTATCTAGGTCAGAAGGATCTCCACCTCTGAAGAGGGAGGACATGCGCCGCCTTCCAGATCTTAGGGATAGCACCAGAAGCAATTGTTATTATATTTAAAATGTGGGTCAAAGGTTCTACAATGAGTGGGGCAGAAAACTGCAGCAGGAAGAGATCAAGCTCCTATGTTTTATATAAATGTTTTTCAAGGCATTTAGTACATCATCGACACAAAATTGTTGAAAGGAAGAAAAACGAGTGCCTGGAAGGGCATCGTCCTCCGTCATCTGTTTAGAGGCCACTAAAAGACTACCTCTAGTGGAACTTGAGGTATTTTCAGAAACCATTATTTCAAATAGATGGTCAACTGAGGCAAAATGGTTGTTAAAAGCACCGCAACACTACATATTATGTCTGTGTCTGTTATGGGATCTGAAGCGGTCATAACATGCTGGGCCAATGAGGGGCTGGTGTTTGTTTTCAAATATTTGACCACCACTCTCAGATACACATTTGAAGAAGTATGTTGACTTTGCTTTTCTAACCAGAGTAAGACATTATTTCTCAAATGTCTGAAGGACTACCGGTCAGAGGTAGAATCAGTCAATCTAGCCTTAGCCCAAGTTTCTTTCACGAAACCTTTTAAATGTGTGAACTATGGGTTAGAACTGTCCTTTAATCTAGGATCAGAGATAATGTAGGTTTGGTAAATCTAGGTTTATAATTAATCCGAGATGTGCTGCACCACTTAATATTAAATCTGGATCAGTAGATCTATGATTAACGGTAGTAAACTATGATTAGTGACACGTTACACCAATATATGAGGTATTTCGTGAGTTGAAACTAAGTAGCTAGCCTACTTGACAAATTAAGCCACAAAGTTAAACAATTTAAAGGCAATGCTACCAAATACTAATTGAGTGTATGTAAACTTCTGACCCACTGGGAATGTGATGAAAGAAATAAAAGCTGAAATAAATCATTCTCTCTACTATTATTCTGACATTTCACATTCTTAAAATAAAATGGTGATCCTAACTGACTTAAGACAGGGAATTTTTACTAGGATTAAATGTCAGGAATTGTGAAAAACTGAGTTTAAATGTATTTGGCTAAGGTGTAAGTAAACTTCAGACTTCAACTGTATAATATTGCTTTTTACTTGTTACCACTGTTAAATTATACACACCTTAGGCAGCAAAATGGTTCTCAATCAAGGTTCTCCTCAAAGCATTCCTGTGTGCATTGGCAGCATGTTGCACCTGGCCATCTTCTGCATTCTCCTCAGGTAGGTTCTCCTCAGGTAGGTAGCTGGTCTCCTGCCAATGTTATACAGAACTGCCACTGCAATAATGATTGTCAGTGTAGTGTCCATCTTTTTTTCCACACTCCAAACTCTCTCTATGAGACGTCTTGCCAGGATATGAGAGGTGTTGTATTCTCTCTCTTCAGGTGTCTGGGGGTTTTAAAGGGGAGTCATACGTTACCCACGACAGGCATATCCATTGTCACCTAGTAGCTGGCCTTTATATGCTCCCCTGTCCAGCATTGCACACAGACGACTATTGTCAAAGATACTGCTGTCATGGGTGGATCCTGGCCATCTAGCTATGATGTTGGTGAGCTGACCTTTGTCATCACAGACAGCCTGCACGTTGATGGAGCAGTAACCTTTCCGAGTTCTCCATTCTCGCCATCAGGGTTGGTAATAGGAATGTGTGTACAGTCTATTACACCCAGTACACCTGGGAATCACCTGGGAATCTGTTTCCTCTGTAGGCTTCAACCTTATGTACTGGTTCTTCAGACTGGCAATAGCACTGGACACTCTGACAACAACCCTGCAGACGGGTGACTTGGAAACCAAAAAGGTCCCCATCCACCATCTGGAAACATCCAGTTGCGTAGAACCGTAGGGTCACCAAGAGCTGAGGATACAGCGGCATTCCTATCACTGCCATGCTTAATGGATGGTCCAACCTTTCTTTCCAGTTGCATTAGAGTCCTGTCTCAGAGCTCTATGGACAATTCCTTCCACCTCATGGCTTGGTTTTTGCTCTGACATGCACTGTCAACTGTGGGACCTTATATAGACAGGTGTGTGCCTTTCCAAATCATGTCCAATCAATTGAATTTACCACAGGTGGACAGCATTGAAGGTCCCCAAGAACACAGTGGCCTCCATCATTCTTAAATGGAAGAAGTTTGGAACCACAAGACTCTTCCACAGTGTGTTGTGAAATCTGTGAATGTATTGTAATGTTTTTAAAATGGTATAACTGCTTTAATTTTGTTGGACCCCAGGAAGAGTAGCTGCTGCCTTGGCAGGAACTAATGGGGATCCATATAAACCCCAGGTAGAATGGCCAGATGGAAGCCACTCCTCAGTAAAAGGCACATGACAGCCCGCTTGGAGTTTGCCAAAAGGCACCTAAAGGACTCTCAGACCATGAGAACACAAGATTCTCTGGTCTGATGAAACCAAGATTTAACTCTTTGGCCTGAACGCCAAGCGTCACGTCTGGAGGAAACCATCCCTACGGTGAAGCATGGTGGTGGCAGCATCATGCTGTGGGGGTGTTTTTCAGAGGCAGGATTGAGGGAAATATGAACAAAGCAAAGTACAGAGATGCTTGATGAAAACCTCCTCCAGAGCGCTCAGGACCTCAGACTGGGGCGAAGGAACACCTTCCAACAGGACAACGACCCTAAGCACACAGCCAAGACGATGCAAGACTGGCTTCGGGACAAGTCTCTGAATGTCCTTGATTGGTCCTTCATTTGACACCCAATTTGATATGCTCCTATTAATTTCACGTTGGTGCTCATGGGTCCTTTTACATGGAAATTACCTCTTAAGTTTGTACTGCATTTTTCAAATCAATAATTTTTAATTTATTTTTTAAACACATTGCTCTCTATTCGAGTTGCACCCTAATCAGTCTTCCTATATGAAAGTTAATTTGATTGTTGAACCAATGGTCCCATGCCAAATGACATCCTATTCTGAATAATGGACTACTTTTGGTAGTGCACTATATATATAGAATAGGGTGCCATTTGAGACGCACACAATTTAGGCAGCAGGTAGCCTAGCGGTTAGAGCTTTGGGCCGGTAACCAAAAGGTTGCTGGTTCGAATACCCGAGCTGACATGGTGAAATAAAAAATGTGTCCTTGAGCAAGGCACTTAACCCTAATTAGCTCCAGGGGCTGAACCCTGTAGGTAGGATGTCATTGTAAATAAGAATTTGTTCTTAACTGACTTTTATCCTTCAGACAAAGGTTCCTCCTCATGTCAGATAATCCTTAATTGCTTGTCACTCTAGAGTATCAGATCGTTAAATACTGATATGTGAATGAGTTCCAGAATAACAGTTGTTGAGAGTCAAACAAGTACCTTAGCTGGTACAATTAACCTTCCAAAGCGACCAGGCTCTCTCGAAGTTGAAGCCTAAAATCCCTATTTTGATATAATATTACATTTTTACTTGGACACTGCAGAGGACTCTCTAGCCCTGGTCTCAGATCTGTTGGTGCCATGTCTTATGGTCATTGTCACGCAAAACACTTCACGTCAACACATCAACTACCAGTATAATATGAGTGGTGAGGCAACACATCAACTACCAGTATAATATGAGTGGTGAGGCAACACATCAACTACCAGTATAATATGAGTGGTGAGGCAGCACATCAACTACCAGTATATCCACTATTGTTTATGGCTGCGTCCCAAATGACATCCTATTCCCTACATTGTGCACAGGGCCCATAGTGCTCTGGTTAAAAGGGAATAGAGTCCCAGGCAGTCAATAAGACATGGTGGTGAGGCAGGCAGTCAATAAGACATGGTGGTGAGGCAGGCAGTCAATAAGACATGGTGGTGAGGCAGGCAGTCAATAAGACATGGTGGTGAGGCAGGCAGTCAATAAGACATGGTGGTGAGGCAGGCAGTCAATAAGACATGGTGGTGAGGCAGGCAGTCAATAAGACATGGTGGTGAGGCAGGCAGTCAATAAGACATGGTGGTGAGGCAGGCAGTCAATAAGACATGGTGGTGAGGCAGGCAGGCAATAAGACATGGTGGTGAGGCAGGCAGTCAATAAGACATGGTGGTGAGGCAGGCAGTCAATAAGACATGGTGGTGAGGCAGGCAGTCAATAAGACATGGTGGTGAGGCAGGCAGTCAATAAGACATGGTGGTGAGGCAGGCAGTCAATAAGACATGGTTGTGAGGCAGGCAGTCAATAAGACATGGTGGTGAGGCAGGCAGTCAATAAGACATGGTGGTGAGGCAGGCAGTCAATAAGACATGGTGGTGAGGCAGGCAGTCAATAAGACATGGTGGTGAGGCAGGCAGTCAATAAGACATGGTGGTGAGGCAGGCAGTCAATAAGACATGGTGGTGAGGCAGGCAGTCAATAAGACATGGTGGTGAGGCAGGCAGTCAATAAGACATGGTGGTGAGGCAGGCAGTCAATAAGACATGGTGGTGAGGCAGGCAGTCAATAAGACATGGTGGTGAGGCAGGCAGGCAATAAGACATGGTGGTGAGGCAGGCAGTCAATAAGACATGGTGGTGAGGCAGGCAGTCAATAAGACATGGTGGTGAGGCAGGCAGTCAATAAGACATGGTGGTGAGGCAGGCAGTCAATAAGACATGGTGGTGAGGCAGGCAGTCAATAAGACATGGTGGTGAGGCAGGCAGGCAATAAGACATGGTGGTGAGGCAGGCAGTCAATAAGACATGGTGGTGAGGCAGGCAGTCAATAAGACATGGTGGTGAGGCAGGCAGGCAATAAGGTGTGGCGGTGTTGTGCAGTGACGCTTAGTGGAGTCAGCTGAAAGCAGGATTGATCTGCCTGCAGGGAGAGAGACGGGCATCAAAGCACTTCAGGGAGGGGTGATGAGCAGACAGCTGCATCCCCAAGGGAACCCTCGTACCTATATAGTGCACTACTTTTGACCAGAGCCCTATGGATGAGGCAGATATGGGCACTGGTCAAATGTAGTGCACTATATAGGGAATACTGTGCCATTTGGCCACAGCCTAGTAGGGTAAAGGTTGCTCTTGCCAGCCCTGTCCTGTCTGCCCTCTAGGACCTGCAGTCTCAGCCACCTGGGGGGTGTGTGTGTGACTTGGTGGGTACTGATGGTGGTGTTGGGTGTCTCTCATATAACAGCAGAAACCCTTACTGAATGACTCACAGAACAGCAGTAACATCACCTTCTGGACACTAAACCATCTCTAGACATCAAACATCTCTATGGTCTAGTATTCATTCACATAGTAGTATAGCAGTAAGTTCTAGCATCTTCCCAGCTCAGGGATACCAAACCATGTCTATCACACATCATTCAATAAAACAAGTTAGTTAGCCTTCATTTTGATTGGTCTGGGAATCGAACTATCCCTTTTACAACAACTGTGGATTCACAAGAACACATCAACAATGCCACCCATTAACCTACTACTACTGCCACCCATTAACCTACTACTACTGCCACCCATTAACCTACTACTACTACTGCCACCCATTAACCTACTACTACTACTGCCACCCATTAACCTACTACTACTGCCACCCATTAACCTACTACTACTGCCACCCATTAACCTACTACTACTGCCACCCATTAACCTACTACTACTGCCACCCATTAACCTACTACTACTGCCACCCATTAACATACTACTACTGCCACCCATTAACCTACTACTACTGCCACCCATTAACCTACTACTACTGCCACCCATTAACCTACTACTACTGCCACCCATTTAACCTACTACTACTGCCACCCATTAACCTACTACTACTGCCACCCATTAACCTACTACTACTGCCACCCATTAACCTACTACTACTGCCACCCATTAACCTACTACTACTACTGCCACCCATTAACCTACTACTACTGCCACCCATTAACCTACTACTACTGCCACCCATTAACCTACTACTACTACTGCCACCCATTTACCTACTACTACTACTGCCACCCATTAACCTACTACTACTACTGCCACCCATTAACCTACTACTACTACTGCCACCCATTAACCTACTACTACTGCCACCCATTAACCTACTACTACTGCCACCCATTAACCTACTACTACTGCCACCCATTAACCTACTACTACTGCCACCCATTAACCTACTACTACTGCCACCCATTAACCTACTACTACTGCCACCCATTAACCTACTACTACTGCCACCCATTAACCTACTACTACTGCCACCCATTAACCTACTACTACTGCCACCCATTAACCTACTACTACTGCCACCCATTAACCTACTACTACTGCCACCCATTAACCTACTACTACTGCCACCCATTAACCTACTACTACTGCCACCCATTTACCTACTACTACTGCCACCCATTAACCTACTACTACTGCCACCCATTAACCTACTACTACTGCCACCCATTAACCTACTACTACTGCCACCCATTTACCTACTACTACTGCCACCCATTAACCTACTACTACTGCCACCCATTTACCTACTACTACTGCCACCCATTTACCTACTACTACTGCCACCCATTAACCTACTACTACTGCCACCCATTTACCTACTACTACTGCCACCCATTTACCTACTACTACTGCCACCCATTAACCTACTACTACTGCCACCCATTAACCTACTACTACTGCCACCCATTAACCTACTACTACTGCCACCCATTTACCTACTACTACTGCCACCCATTAACCTACTACTACTGCCACCCATTAACCTACTACTACTGCCACCCATTAACCTACTACTACTGCCACCCATTTACCTACTACTACTGCCACCCATTTACCTACTACTACTGCCACCCATTAACCTACTACTACTGCCACCCATTTACCTACTACTACTGCCACCCATTTACCTACTACTACTGCCACCCATTTACCTACTACTACTGCCACCCATTAACCTACTACTACTACTGCCACCCATTAACATACTACTACTGCCACCCATTAACCTACTACTACTGCCACCCATTAACCTACTACTACTGCCACCCATTAACCTACTACTACTGCCAGCCATTAACCTACTACTACTGCCACCCATTAACCTACTACTACTGCCACCCATTAACCTACTACTACTGCCACCCATTAACCTACTACTACTGCCACCCATTTACCTACTACTACTGCCACCCATTAACCTACTACTACTGCCACCCATTTACCTACTACTACTGCCAGCCGGGTGTCCGTCCTGCTCTACATTCCCTGTGCGGTGCGGTCGGTGCGGTCGGTGCGGTCGGTGCGGTCGGTGCGGTCGGTGCGGTCGGTGCGGTCGGTGCGAGGGAGCTGCATCCAGAGAGCTGCAGCTAGGAGGACAAAGAGCTGAGTGTTCAGATATCCGGGACTCAAAGCACCCTGTTCCCTATGTAGTGCACTACTTTCAACCAGGACTCTAGTCAAAAGTAGTGCACTACATAGGGAACAGTGTGGCATTTGGTACGATCCTAAAGTGACATCTCAGCATTCTCAGCCTCCAACACCCAGGACAGAATAGGACTGTTAGTCAGCCTACTGGGACCAGCTGCTGCTGTTCAAGGGCCCACTCAACCCCTGTCTCAACACACACACCCTGCTCTGTGTGTCTCAGGGTGTCAAGGCTACAGTACAGCACTGATAGCACACACACACAGGGTTCACTACACACACACAGGGTTCACTACACACACACAGGGTTCACTACACACACAGGGTTCACTACACACACACACAGGGTTCACTACACACACACACAGGGTTCACTACACACACACAGGGTTCACTACACACACACACAGGGTTCACTACACACACACAGGGTTCACTACACACACACACACAGGGTTCACTACACACACACACACAGGGTTCACTACACACACACAGGGTTCACTACAGCACAGCACCAGTGATCAGACAGACAGAGACAGACAGACAGACAGACAGACAGACAGACAGACAGACAGACAGACAGACAGACAGACAGACAGACAGACAGACAGACAGACAGACAGACAGACAGACAGACAGGACAGACAGGACAGACAGACAGGACAGACAGGACAGACAGACAGAGTTCTGCAGTAGAGCGGAGCACAGAACAATATTTCTATCAAGGCATGAGGAGGGCCTGAGGAGAACAATCCACTGTAGTGTTATGGATGAATGCCTCTTCTGACTGGAAAGTGGTAACATCCAGATGTTGTAGAGCTGACGGTTCCTGCAGCCATCCTCCTGAATCTCAAATATAAAATATATTTTGATTTGTTTAAACACTTTTTTTGGTTACTACATGATTCCATATGTGTTATGTCATAGTTTGATGTCTTCACTTTTATTCTACAATGTAAAAAATAGTGCAAATAAAGAAAAACCCTTGTGTGTGTATGTATATATATATATATTTATTTTTTTTAATTGTATTTAACCTTTATTTAACTAGGCAAGTCAGTTGAGAACAAATTCAACAATTAATTAATGAACAATGATGGCCTGCATTAACCCAAACGACGCTGGGCCAATTGTGCGCCACCCTATGGGACTCCCGATCACGGCCGGTTGTGATACAACCCGGGATCGAACCAGGGTCTGTAGTGACGCCTCTAGCACTGAGATGCAGTGTCTTAGACCCATGTTTCATGAGCTGAAATAAAAGATAGCAGAAACGTTCCGTACGCACAAAAACCTTCTCTCAAATGTTTAGCATAAATGGGTTTACATCCCTGTTAGTGAACATTTCTCCTTTGCCAAGATAATCCATCCACCTGACAGGTGTGGCATATCAAGAATCTGATTAAACAGCGTTTAAGCACTTAACCCCAATTTGCTCCAGGGACTGACCCTGTAGGTAGGCCGTCATTGTATATAAGCATTTGTTCTTAGCTGACTTAAATAAAAATAAGCCGTCTCCAACATCATTTGGGAGTACGTCCAACCGGCCTCACAACTGCAGACCACGTGTTTGGAGTAGTGTGGGTGAGTGGTTTGCTGATGTCAACGTTGTGAACAGAGTTCCCCGTGGTGGTGGGGTTATGGTTTGGGCAGGTATAAACTACAGACAACAAACACAATTGCATTTTATTGATGACAATTTGAAAGCACAGAGATACCGTGATGAGATCCTGAGGCCCATTGTCCTACCATTCATCCGCCGCCATCACCTCATGTTTCAGCATGATAATGCACGGCCCGTGTCACAAGGATCTGCCTTTTTTAAGGTATCTGTGACCAACATTCCCAAGTCATGTGAAATCCATAGATTAGGGTATAATTAATTCATTTCAAATGACTGATTTCCTGATATGAACTCTTAACTAAGTAAAATCTTTGAAATTGTTGCGTTTATATTTTTTGTTCAGTATACTTTAACGCAGAAAACTTGGTAATTAACTACAAAGACCATAACGCATTGCACATCTGCTTGTCTGGTCTGTGTGGAGCAGACACCAAAACGGAGAGGAGAGAGAAGAATGTGTGATGGAGAGAGATCTCCTTCACCCTCTCATTCAAAACCTTCCTAACTCGTCTGCTTCGTAGCTGTGTGTGTTTAACTTGGTCCCTTATTAAAGCCAGAGACCTTCGTAGGGAATGGGGTGTCATCTGGGAGGCAGGCCTGGTTTCTCCTATTGACAGTTAGTTTCCAAAACAACAGGTCTTATGCAGCAGTGGTACTACCGATGATCCTTTCAACGGTTATTACAGAGCTAACCATTTCTCACCTCGGTGAATAGGACTGGACACGTTTATAATGGGACTGCCGTGCTAGGCTGCGTCCCAAATATATAGTGCAATACCTTTTCACCAGGGCCCATAAGGGCTCGCTCTAGTCAAAAGAACAGGAATAGGGTACCATTTGGGACAGAGCCTGAACAGGAACAGAAGCTGAGGTGCAGAGTCAAACATGAAGCTGGTGGATCAATACAGAGCCACACTGGTTCACCACAGGACAAGACATTGAGTGACAGTTCAACTCACACTAACCCAGTGACACGTCTCAATCTAACTCCAAATCAAGTATCTACCGTAACTGTATTTGAATAAATCTAGTGCAGATTAGCGATCTAACGACCCTACCTATAGTTTGCTCTTAGACAAAACACATCGCTGTAGATCAGTGAAAAATGAAAATAGTTTAAAGCTACAATATGTAACTTTTTGTCCAACCTGACCAAATTTACATAGAAATGTGAGTTACAGCTCTGTCATTCGTATTGTAAGCCAGTCTAAGAAGCAGTAGAACTGTTCTGTGCTATTTCTATACTTCCCATGCTTACATTTTATTTGTGCATCTTTTACTTTCGGTTTGAAATTAGGAAAACTATTATAATTTTAGCAACCAGGAAATGGCAGAGAGATGTCTGCATATTGCACCTTTAAAAGTTGAAAGAAGGCCATGTAATGTTACACCAATGACATTTCACCCACATGTTTGTTATCGACTCCTCGCAGAGCAGAATATTACTTAGCCTACAGAATGTCCAATGAAAGTCAAGTGTAATACAGATTATGCCAAGGGTTTACTAATTAATAATTATGATCTAAAAGGAAAACCTGATCCTAGATCAGCACTCCTACCCTGAGATGGATCTAGCAAATGTCCTACTTCAGTGCAGGGCAGGCCTGACTGGATAAAGCCAAGCCATGACATGGTCAAAGAGCTTCAAGGCCCAAGTGTTGCTAAAAGTCATTCAGCTTCCTCAGAGAAACAAGCTGTCCGGAGTGGATGCGTCCCAAATGGCACCCTATTCCCTACAGTGTAGCACTTTTCACCAGGGCTCTGGTCAAAAGTAGTGCACTGTGTAGGAAATAGTTATAGTGCCATTTGGGACGCAACCAGCGTTCAAAAGATTTCTGCTAAATCATTCTGTTAGTTTTACTATTTAGATTCAGTTTTGGAATCAATATTCCTGTTCTGCCATTGGACTTGGCCTATATTCCTGTTCTGCCATTGGACTAGGCCTATATTCCTGTTCTGCCATTGGACTAGGCCTATATTCCTGTTCTGCCATTGGACTAGGCCTATATTCCTGTTCTGCCATTGGACTAGGCCTATATTCCTGTTCTGCCATTGGACTAGGCCTATATTCCTGTTCTGCCATTGGACTAGGCCTATATTCCTGTTCTGCCATTGGACTAGGCCTATATTCCTGTTCTGCCAGGCCTATGACACAATAAGTGGGCTACCACCCTTGGCCTGGCTGGTGGTCTGTGTTGCCTTGGCCCTCCAGTGGGCTACCACCCTTAGCCTGGTGGAACCAGGCAGCCATCAGTCAGGCTTGTTTCACCACCAGGCTAAGATACCCTCTACCCTTAATAACATCTCAATTCCTCTTCAGTAGATGTTTTCATGTTTGGCATGACAATAACCATAGGAGGTGAAGAATAGCCAACTGGGATAGGTTGTTGTCATGCCAGCCATATGGTTGTTGTCATGCCAGACATATGGTCGTTGTCATGCCAGCCATATGGTTGTTGTCATGCCAGCCATATGGTCGTTGTCACGCCAGCCAAACGTGAAAACATGTTATTACTTACCAGCCACAGTTGACCATCAGCAGATATTTTTTACATTTTTTTAATTTAACCATTAAGTAGGCAAGTCAGTTGAGAACAAATTCTTATTCTACACCGGCCAAACTCATACGACGCTGGGCAAATCATGTGCTGCCCTATGGGACTGCCAATCACAGCCAGTTATGACACAGCCTGGATTCGAACCAGGTTGTCTGTAGTGACACCTCTAGCACTGAGATGCAGTGTCTTACACCACTGCCCCACTTGGGAGCCCCAAGATACGGACACCATCCTTGGCACTTGACGGGACATTAGAGAGATGAGGGCGTCCAAACCATAGAGATCCTTCCTAACGCTTTGAACACACCAACTTGCGCAAAAATAGTATGCAGCATCATCTATATATGTGTGAAACAAAAGTTCAACATTCACCTTCTGCTACCATTTCTGTCAAGCCGTCTACGCATACAGTTTGGCACAGGTTCAATAAACCCAACATATGAACCACACAGAACGCACTACAACTGCCTCTGCAACGCAATGCTAGAGAGCAAACGCAGCGTTCCAATGGAAATTCGGTGTCCCAAAATGCAATGACACAGTCGGTGTGTTCGAAGCGTAAGGTCCAAACTTTAAAACTCAATTGGGTGGGTGGCTTTGGCAGAGAGAGTAGGCCTACTACAGTGGTTAGATAGCTAGCCATTTAACTTAGGAAGACACGTTCTGGAAGTCCCATTGAATAGGATAGTAATTGTCGGACATTTAGTCACACAGTCAATGCAATGGGGCTGGCTGTTGTTCTGAGGCGACAATATTAACCTCAGCATGTATTATCCAGCAAACTGCCTACTTGCCTTATCACTATCGAGTATGTCAAAGTATAGATGTTGTGGGGACATGACAAGGGGACGACGAACCCGACTTACCTCGGGATGCAACTCGGGGACGATCCATCTATTTCCCATGTGGCGAACAGGTTCATTGGCACGGGTCTGTTGAGCGCCCCGCCACCGAAGCTCAGCCGGCCACTTCGCTCCGCCATGGTTTCTTATGAGGCTGCCTAAACGTCCACACGAGCCGAGGCGGTCAAACAAATATACCGATCTGAATAAAATGTATTTGTCTTGAAGTGCGTTGGTAAAAAAAACGGTTCTTCATGTGGTTAAGTTCGTACAATGTGGAGTCAGTGCAGCAGATTGTCCCAGACGAGTTGCCTAGAACTGCAGTCTTTCGCTCCCACCCCAGGAAATAACGTCATTGCTGGCCATGGACGCATTCGTTCAGATCGGGCACAGGCTGGCGAAATGGCACGCAAGCAATGTCCTTGCACCGAGCGCTCCATCCAACCTACATCCAAAAATATGTCAAGAAAGCGTATAATGCAATTTACATGAATAGATGTATTGTTATCTAGCTAGAAGGCTCTGGAACAAGTGGATTTACTACACCCTAAACATGCTACATCTTCTCTCATCTCCAAGCAACCGACTAGGCGTGGTCTGCAGGTGCGCCTCAAAAATGTTTTTGCTGCTCCTAAGATTAGTGCACATATTTTCTGCATGAACATCAGCCCATGAAATGTGTAAAATGTATAATTGAAGATTGTCTATAAATATATAAACATCATTGGGACTGTCGCACAGTTATTTTTTTTTTCCATACATCGTAACATGTTTGCTCGGGGTAACCTAGACCAATGTTGGACCAAAGGAGTCTAATGTTACTCCTTTGTCCAAGGACCTTTACATGTTCTGTTTAAAGGGCGAATCGGCTCTGGAAGCCAAAACAGCTAAATACTCCATCTAAACGTGAATCGATTCTCAATCTCGTTACGGTTCTAGAAACATAAATCCCTCTACTTGCATAATCATATCACATCAAAATAATTTCTGAAATGCAAAACAGACGCATATTGTAGACCAGTGGAGGCTGGTGGGGGCGTGGTAGGAGGACGGGCTCATTGTAATGGCATTTGCCACTGCTGTACACTGTTTTAACTGGTTTTAACACAGGTGTTCAGAGATGCAGATAGCTAAATAGCACAGGTAGTCAGCTCTGTCCTCTGTCTGTTTTCCCTAAACAACAGCTGTAACATGGAGAAATAGCCTTTGGGAACCCTAACCCTATAAAGATGTGTATCAATGCAGCCTTTTGTTTTCGGAAAATTATTTCTCGATGATATGAAAGATCAGGTTCTTAATGTTTAAACCGAGCGCCACGGCTCAGCAAGGAAGAAGCCACTGCTCCAAAACCACCATAAAAAAGCCAGACTACGGTTTGCAACTGCACATGGGGACAAAGATTGTACTTTTTGGAGAAATGTCCTCTGGTCTGATGAAACAAAAATAGAACTGTTTGGCCATAATGACCATCGTTATGTTTGGAGGAAAAAGGGGGAGGCTTGCAGGCCCAAGAACACCATCCCAACCGTGAAGCACGGGGGTGGCAGCATCATGTTGTGGGGGTGCTTTGCTGCAGGAGGGACTGGTGCACTTCACAAAATAGATGGCATCATTAGGAAGGAAAATTATGTGGATATATTAAAGCAACATCTCAAGACATCAGTCAGGAAGTTAAAGCTTGGTCGCAAATGGGTCTTCCAAATGGACAATGACCCCAAGCATACTTCCAAAGTTGTGGCAAAATGGCTTAAGGACAACAAAGTCAAGGTATTGGAGTGGCCATCACAAAGCCCTGACCTCAATCCTATAGAACATTTGTGGGCAGAACTGAAAAAGCGTGTGCGAGCAAGGAGGCCTACAAACCTGACTCAGTTACACCAGTTCTGTCAGGAGGAATGGGGCAAAATTCACCCAACTTATTGTGGGAAGCTTGTGGAAGGCTACCCGAAACGTTTGACCCAAGTTAAACAATGTAAAGGCAATGCTACCAAATACTAATTGAGTGTATGTAAACTTCTGACCCACTGGGAATGTGATGAAAGAAATAAAAGCTGAAATAAATCACTCTCTCTACTATTATTCTGACATTTCACATTCTTAAAATAAAGTGGTGATCCTAACTGACCTAAGACAGGGAATTTTTATTAGGATTAAATGTCAGGAATTGTGAAACTGAGTTTAAATGTATTTGGCTGAGGTGTATGTAAACTTCTGACTTCAACTGTATAGTATATACTGTATATACACCATTGATTTGTATTTGTATCCCACATCCTGGGGTCTAAACACATTAAGACACATCACACATAAGACAAAAGTTAAAACAGTCCATCATATAACATTATTACACCACTATATCTACGATACAACCTGTGCGTATGCATGTGTCTGTACCTGTGTGTCTCTTCACAGTCCCCCCTGTTCCATAAGGTCTATTTTTACCTGTTTTAAAAAAAAATCTTATTCTACTGCTTGCATCAGTTACCTGATGTGGAATAGAGTTCCATGTAGTCATGGCTCTATGTAGTACTGTGCTCCTCCCATAGTCTGTTCTGGACTTGGGGACTGTGAAGAGACCTCTGGTGGCACGTCTTGTTGGGTATGAATGGGTGTCCGAGCTGTGTGCTAGTATTTTAAACAGACAGCTTGGTGCATTCCGCTTGTCAACACCTCTACTGTTGTATCAACATGTTTTGACCATGACAGTTTACAAGGTTTAGGGTTTAGTGAATGATTTGTTTTGGAAATATTCAGGACTAACTTATTCCTTGCTACCCTATTCCACAACTAACTGCAGCTCTTTGTTAAGTAGGTCCTGTGTAGCTCAGATGGTAGAGTATGGCGCTTGCAACGCCAGGGTTGTGGGTTTGATTCCCACGGGGGACCAGTACGACATATATATATTTTTTATGTATGAACATGTATGTCTGCACTAACCAACTGTAAGTTGCTTTGGATAAGAGCGTCTGCTAAATGACTAGAATGTAAGTGTTACAGTCATTTCAGTTGCTGTAGTAGCTGATGTGTGTAGGGACTGTAACAGTTATTTTTCCCCATACGTCATTACAAGTTTGCTTTGTATGACCTTGAGAAATCGGCACAAATTTTGTGGGAGCTTATTTACAATTGACAAGATAGTTACTAACAAGAGTGTCAGGATTAGTGTTCAGAGATGCCTTTTGTTGGTCCCCAATTAGAGGCAGCTGCCATACGTCGTCTCTAGTTGGGATCCTATTTAAGTTCATTATTGTGCCCACCTGTGATTGGTTCTTTGTTTGTTCATGTCACGCATCAGTTCCTGGTTTGTTCTCTCCTTTGTGTTGTCATTTTGATTACAAATAAAGGAATGCCTGCGTTCTACTGCTCAGCGCCTCGGGCCCTGACTCTAAGCCATGACGAAGAGAAACAGTGTGAGGGCTTTTTCCAGTAGAGTGAATAATGGGTTACCTGACTCATATTTATTCAGGCCAATTCAAATGAGGCAAAAACTAACTATCTAAATAATTTCACCAATGCTTCATTTACATTGTGTGTAACAGTGACATAACTGTAGTAACTGCATTGATTTGAGACAGCTGTATGACCCCAGTACCACTTCAGATCAATCAATGTTTGGTAATCTCATTGAACATGGTCTACGATTACATCTCAGTTATGCCACTTATTGGTATTTATGGGAAGACAGTATGCAGTTGTAAAACACAGCATATATTTTTTAAATTGGAGATTGTATTCCAAAAATACATCACATTACTTGGCACAGATCATTTTTTATTTAACCTTTATTTTGTCATATAGAATAACACTTTATTGTCTATCCATGCTGGACATTTTTCTTTGTTATCAACATCCATTAAAAGGATCACGTACACATTCATTCTGACATCATCACATTTAAACCAGTCAGTCCATCATACTTCATACACTAACAACATGGAGGACATTGATACATTTACATTGCATTTTGTAGTCCAACAGCACAAGGAACTAACAAATGTTTGAACACGTTCTTCTTGGACATGGGCATTCTGATGCGCCGGCCAGAGGGAAGCCTCTCCAACTGAGGGTGTAGAGGGTGAGAGGGGTCGTCAACGAGAGCCAGTGCCTTCCTTTTGGTTGCCTTGTGGAGACAGCTTGCTCAAATGTGCCTGTGGTCAACCAATTACTTTACTGGCTGTGTTTACTGTTCTGGTCAGTTTGCTTTTTTCCCCCTCAGGCTCAGATTACCAGACTGTCGTATTGAACGTGAGGATGCTCTCCACCAGACTACCGTACACCCTCTCCAGAACATCCTGGTTGACCCCCAACCCTTTAAATTTCCTGACAAAAAAGAGCTGTGTCATCCGCGTACTTGACAAGCTCACATTGTTTGCTTGGATCTCCATGAAGTTATTGTAGATCGAGAACAACAACGGTGAAAGGACACAGCCCTGGGGCGCCCCTGTGTTCAGGGTCAGTTCATCAGAGAGGGCCTCATTCATGAGGACCCTCTGTGGGCGGTCAGTTAAAAAGTCATTTTTATCCAACCTGCGAGGCCTCCGTTGACATTCAGGTCCGGTAGCCGTTTCAGCAGTGTGTGTATTCAAAAATAAATAAATAACATGTGTGCATATGATTTAGCGTGTTGAAGGTGACTAGCCACCATGTTCACCAAGAATAACAGATACATCAGATAACATACAGGTATAACGTTTAAGTGGATGTCCCTGAATATGTGGATGTTACTCTGACTTGTAGTAACGGAGTCATGATACCAGACTTAAACTCTTAAATGTAACTGCATGTAATCTACGTAATCCCAGAAAGGAATTATTTATCATGAGAGGGCCATAAACGATAGCTAGTAATGCTGTATACTCCAAGAAAGGTTGAAGTCTCACCTTTCTGGTAAAAATAGTTAAATAGAGGTGTAGTCACTTTTGAGGGCACGAGCTAAAGTACACAGTACAAATATTTATTTCCTATTCAACAGAACAGTATGAATAAGGCTTGAAATGACTGATATGCTTTCTAAATATAGTTTATAACGACTAACTATAAGATTTCACCTTCCTTAAAACTGTAAAATACAAATATTTATTTAAGATCTCTCTTGATCGAAACGTCTGCCCGATCGCTGTGAACGTCACACCGAGCAGAAAGTTTAAAATCTATGAATTATTTTTAGATTAATGGTTTTAAATCGATCTCTGAATGTGATACAGAGATGAAACATCTCTCTCCTGATGCGCTACGATGTAAGGATTGCAGGTTTGTGGTGGCTGTGATTTGTGGTTCAGCCAGGAGTTGATGGACAGTCGAAAGAGCGAATGAAATGGTAGGAGGGACGTTCCAGCTTCAAGTGGTTTCAGATTCCACACCTTACGTCACACAGGCTAAATATACTGTGTACCACTGTGAAATCGCTCAATGCAAGCCATCTCGATCTACGGTGTCCACAGATCGATTTATAAGCGCAGGTCCGCTAAACAGGGGACTTTACATCTAAGAGATTTTAAACCCTGCAAAGAGGGGTGCTGGGCAAGGATTCTGAAGATGGGCAGGGATGTGACTCAGGTGAAACAGGTGGCTATTCTACCTGGCAAGGGGACAGTTGAACCATTACGCCAGAGCCTATACCCAGGCTATAGACAGACTCAATGAATGTGGTGTGGAACGTGTACAGGTGGGTCAGCGTGTCAGAGGAGATGCTATAGACGGACAGAGTGCCGGCCAGCCAGTCCAGATACACTCCTTCTTTGTCAGAGTGTATGGAGGGGAAATGTAAGATAGTGGGCTTGTTATTGAGTCGGACAGTGAAATCCTCATAGTGATGAGTTGGACTCCAGGATTTGTAATTGTATGCAAGCCATGTTGAGGTCAAGTGTGAGCTCACAAGCATTCGATGGAGACATAAATACTACAAAATACTATTAATACTAATCGTCATAATTTATGATAAGACAACATGCATCCCTGTTTGCACCACCAATCTGGCTACAGGTGATATTTGTTTGGACTGTAGCTAAAGGTCAAGTTAAGCTGTAGTTCAAAATTACAGGTTTGTTTTTCACTGCAAACAATGCTTACATTTCTTAAGCGCTGATTTTAACCAACACTCCGCATCCTGGTCCACACTGGGAGACAGCAAAAGATCAAACAGTGTTTTAGGATTTTAAAACCCAGTGAAAACAGAAGCCATGTTCTGACTGTTAAATAATGACTCAAATAGTACAGAACAACCTGCTCGTTATTTAGTTCAGACTCCCCAAAATAACCACAACATTTCAAATAGCTGTAATTGATATGAACACAAAACTGAATACCACAGCTTGTGGTTGAATGGCTGATAATATTTTATGCAGTCATTTCCAAAAAGGGTTCAGTCAAAATGCATTTACCAGGTTTATACTCAACATTCAATGAGTATCTACCTGAGTTTCTCCAAATTACAGTCTGGATCCATCAGTACAGCAGAGAGCAGCTTCACTCCTGAGTCTTCTGGGTGATTGTAGCTCAGGTACAGCCCTCTCAGGTGGGAGGGGTTTGACCTCTGCGCCGAGGCCAGAGGAGCACAGCCTTTCTCTGACTCCACAGAATGACAACCTGCAAGAAGACGTTCACTCTTAGAAATAGACCCATTGGTACTCTCTGATCCCAAATAATAACCATTAATGTCAAATACAACACACTGGGGAGAAGTACTGACCTCAGTGTCTCCCGTTTACAGTGTGGACCTTCCAGTCCAGTAGAGAGCAGCTTCACTCCTGAATCCTGCAGGTCGTTGTTACTCAGGTCCAGCTCTCGCACTTGTGAGGTGTTTGAGCTGAGAGCGGAGGCAAATGCTTCACAGCATCTCTGTGTGAGGTTCCATCCATCCAGATAATGTAGAGTGTAAAACAATAGTTACCTTTAAATGTCAAGCACGGTGCAGCAAGGCTCGGATTGAATCCCAGCCATAATGGAGAATGTTTCAACTGAGATCAGAATCTGCCAAACTATTGACCCACAATTAAAAATGATGCAGTTTAGACATTTCTGGAACAATTCTGAGATCATTATCTTTACCATAATGATGGTCAATTATTTGGATAATCTCCTCCCCTTTTATCCAAATTAATCCATAGTCAAATCGATACCAATGACAATATGAAATCTGAAGCACCTTGGTTTCTTATGTGTTACTGAGACTGAACCGGAGTACGTCTTCAGGTCAAACACATACAGCTATCCCTTCTGAACACAAAAGCCCAGAGCTGACCACTGTACAGGTGACACTTTGGCTTCTGAGAGAAGCTCAGGTAGCTTTTGATCTCCTCCACTAGAGAATGGCTGTTCACCTCATTCAGACAGTGGAACAGATTGATGCACCTCTCTGGAGAGGGATTCTCCCTGATCTTCTCCTTGATGTAGTTCACTGTTTCCTCATTGGTATGTGAGCTGCTTCCTGTCTGTGTCAATAGGCCTTGCAGGAGAGTCTGATTGGACTCCAGTGAGAGGCCCAGAAGGAAGAGGAGGAACAGGTCCAGGTGTCCATTCTTACTCTGTAAGACACTCACGTGGAGGATGGTTGTAGGCGTCTTCTGACATCTGAAGTTTTCTGGTGGGGGTTTCTTGCTTGGTTAATAGATTTAGGTAGTCGTTGTTGAATGTGATAAACAAAAACACAGCAGCATGAAACTCCTGGATTCTCAGATGCATAAAGCTGAACATATTCTCCTGGTGTAGCCCACACACCTCTCTGAAGATCTGTGTGCACACTCCCCGAGTACACTGATGCTTCTCTGACATTGACTCTCTCAGGTCTTCCCCAGCTTCAGAATCTCCTGCTACAGTTTCATGTCTGGATCTGTCTCGGCTTTTTCTTGTCCCTTTGAATATTTCTGGGTTTGCTTAAACAAATGTGGTTTCTAATACGTTATAGTTCAAGAAGTGTGAGTACATCTTGGGCATCTCTCCCCTCTCTGCTCCTCCCAAAACTCTCTCTAGAACAGTGTCAGAGATCCAACTCAAGACTGCACATGGCGTAGCGGCTCCTTGATGCCTTAATGTGTGAGATGATTCTGCTGGCCAGGTTCTCATCACTGATTCTCTTCCTAAAGTACTTCCCCTTCTGTGGGTCGATGAACACTCAGGGGGGATTTAATTGGCTGCTGCAGAACGGGAGGTTATCCACAAGAGAGCAGAGGGAAGCAGATTGCCCTTGATGAGGTTTGTCAGCAGCACGTCCACTGAGATTGACTCTGTCACATCACAACAGCTCTCGCGGTTGTTGAAGTCTAGAGGAAGTTAAGAAGAAGGCAACGTGACAATTTCTCACAAGTGTAGCAGGTTGTGAACGCTGCAAACAACGTTTCCACTCAGAGAATGAGAATGGTAAATGATCAGTGGCGATTTTAGCATTTAAATCGTGCTGGGGCAAAAAATTAAAAAGTGCTTGCCCCACCACCACAGAAAGCACTGAGCTAGGCTGAAACACCTGCATTTTGGAGCTGCCTTACTCAAGAAAACAAAAGAGACCATGTTTGTATCCGTCTTTATTAACTAAATTCATAAAAAAATTTTTTTACATTGTTTGCAAACTGATATGTGACACGTATTAATGCCAAAATTACATGCAAAACAAGAAACCCGTCATTCACTTGCCCTGAATGGCGGGTCACCACTGACTGTGATACATGCATTAACAGAAATTAATGTAACCAAATGACGGAGATTAACATTGCATTTACTAGGCCGACTGGTTACATACAGTACCAGTTAAAACTTTGGACACCTACTCATTCAAGGTTTTTCTTTATTATTACTATTTTCTACATTGTAGAATAATAGTGAAGACATCAACACTATGAAATAACACATATGGAATCATGTAGTAACCAAAAAAGTGTTAAACAAATCAAAAAATATTTGATATATTAGATAAAATAGTAGCCAGCCTTTGCCTTGATGACAGCTTTGCACACGCTTGGCATTCTTTCAACCAGCTTCACCTGGAATGTTTTTCCAACAGTCTTGAAGGAGTTCCCACATATGCTGAGCTTTTCCTTCACATATGCTGAGCTTTTCCTTCACTCTGCTGTCCAAACCATCTCAACTGGGTTGAGGTCGGGTGATTGTGGACACCAGGTCATCTGGTGCAGCACTCCATCACTCTTCTTCTTGGTCAAATAGCCCTTACACAGCCTAGAGGTGTGTTGGGTCATTGTCCTGTTGAAAAACAAATGATAGTCCCACTAAGTGCAAACCAGATGGGATGGCGTAACGCTGCAGAATGCTGAGGTAGCCATGCTGGTTAAGTGTGCCTTGAATTCTAAATAAATCACAGACAGTGCTTCACGTGGGATTTTTTGATTACTACATGATTCCATATGTGTTCCAATGTAGAAAATAGTAAAAATAAAGAAAAACCCTGGAATGCATAGTGTCCAAGCTTTTGAATGGTACTGTATGTAATGGGGGATTGATAAAAAAATGTACAATCAAAGGGAAAACAATTCACACAATGAAACAATGAATGTGCAAGAATTGGAGGGATACAGTGGAGCACATTCTGAGTGCAGGCATTCTGGAGAACTAAGTGCAGGCATTCTGGAGAACTGAGTGCAGGCATTCTGGAGAACTAAGTGCAGGCATTCTGGAGAACTGAGTGCAGGCATTCTGGAGAACTAAGTGCAGGCATTCTGGAGAACTGAGTGCAGGCATTCTGGAGAACTGAGTGCAGGCATTCTGGAGAACTAAGTGCAGGCATTCTGGAGAACTGAGTGCAGGCATTCTGGAGAACTGAGTGCAGGCATTCTGGAGAACTGAGTGCAGGCATTCTGGAGAACTGAGTGCAGGCATTCTGGAGAACTGAGTGCAGGCATTCTGGAGAACTGAGTGACGCACATTCTGGAGAACTGAGTGGAGCACATTCTGGAGAACTGAGTGGAGCACATTCTGGAGAACTGAGTGCAGGCATTCTGGAGAACTGAGTGACGCACATTCTGGAGAACTGAGTGACGCACATTCTGGAGAACTGAGTGGAGCACATTCTGGAGAACTGAGTGCAGGCATTCTGGAGAACTGAGTGACGCACATTCTGGAGAACTGAGTGACGCACATTCTGGAGAACTGAGTGCAGGCGTTCTGGAGAACTGAGTGCAGGCATTCTGGAGAGACACCCATATCTTCGCCACCCCCCCCCCCCCCCTTCTTCTGGTCTCAACATTTTAAATTATACTCATGAAACATTAAGACTTCATATTCTAGATGCTTTTCACTGACAGACCAACTCAATAATCAGCTAGAACTATTGCCACACACGTTACCCAAATTGCTGGCTTCCCAAATAGGTGTAGGCTTATGCACTTATGCTATTGTTTTAAAGAAGCTAATTATCCCCAGTGGAGTACTTTGAATCATTTTATTTAGACAGGAGTAATTATATAATTTTGGCAAAATTTACTTTAGGCTAAACCAGCATCCGAACAGTGCGCCAACCCACCAATTTGTATTTCTAATTTGCAAGTGGCTGAAACCATAGATCTGTATATGACGAGATGCTCATGCCTCCTCCCTAACAATGTGAGTCGTCCCAAAGGCGGGGATGCTGGCGGCAAGCTTAGGTCTGCATATCTCTGTATATAGATTTTCTATTGTGTTATTGACTATACGTTTGTTTATTTCCCATGTATAACTCTGTGTTGTTGTTTTTTGTCGCACTGCTTTGCTTTGTCTTGGCCAGGTCGCAGTTGCAAATGAGAACTTGTTCTCAACTGGCCTACCTGGTTAAATAAAGGTGAAAAAAAAAAAAATATATATATATATATTATGCCCGTAGAAACGCAGTGGGCTTATTCAGGACAGATTTTGGCGAGAGTGAGCCATCTCGCTTGACCTCTACCTCTCTGCTGAAACTAACGAGTGAAACAGTGCTGCTCAGACTTGATCTTTGCATGACAGACTGACCAGGTGAATCCAGTATAAATCTATGATCCCTTATTGAGGTCACTTGTTAAATCCACTCCAGGAAGTGTAGATGAAGGGGAGGAGACATGCTAATGATAATCTTTAAGCCTTGAGACAATTCATGTGCCATTCAGAGGGTGAAAATGTAAGACAAGTGTAAAGTGGCAATATGTAACTTTTAGGGCGACCCGACCAAATTCACATAGAAATGTTAGATATATCATTGTACTTGAAAGCAAGTCTAAGAAGCGGTAGATATGTTCTATGCTTCCCGTTATTAAATGTTTTAGCGTCTTTTACTTTCGATTATGTAAACCATCTTTGAAAAGTTTGTCTTTTAGCAGACGCTCTTGTCCGGAAAGACTTAGTTCATACCTTTTCATACTGGTCCCCCATGGGAATCGAACCCACAACCCTGGCGTTGCAAGTGCCATGCTCTACCATCCGAGCTACACTGGACTTAAAAACAGCTGAAATAAAAACATTTTTATGGAAAATATATTTTACAGCGGTTTCAATGGTATAATGATTCTCTACACTATAATAGCAAAAGGGGAGGTGTAACTAAATACTAGGACAGTGTTCCTGATGTTTGGTATACTCACGTATGTAGCCCATGTACTGTATCTGTCTGTCCCAGGTTTGTCCCAGGCTACGTTTGATCTCAATTTTGACCGTTGATTACCGTAGGTTCACTAGAAACCTTATGTCCTCTTTTTCAATAATATAATAAAGTGCATTTCAGATACACTTGACAGTTTTATGTGGTAGTAGATATATCCATCCTGTGTTAAGCTACACTATATATACACACAAAAGTATGTGGACACCCCTTCAAATTAGTGGATTTGGCCATTTCAGCCACAACCGTTGCTGACAGGTGTATAATTTGGAATGATATATTTGACGAGAAGGTGTCCACATACTTTAAGAAGCAACTATTAACTCCAGAATAATTTGTCCAAAATTGGTTCCGGATCCACTAAATCTGTTTATAAGAGGTTCAGCGATCAGAGCTTCTCTCCCAGTCAAGCATATTCTGTGCGATACCATAATGTACGGATGCCTTGACTGACGATTAGTTTGCAGAATAGGTTGACTGCAGTATTTGATCTGACTATGGATATTCTCATTGGTGCATGCAATAAAATGCTGTAGAGAACATTAACCTGGTTCCAGATCTTTGTGCCATTTCACGATAAACAGACTAGTACCCCAGGCAAGAACAACAAGTACTGTTCTCTTTGTAGAAAATAAATTTCACTCAAATTTAACAGAGAAGTACAAGTACCAATTTAATAAGAATTTGTGAAGTGCATATATACAGTATGTCAGCAAATGTTAAAACTAAACCTTGGGAAATGTCTTTGCAGTACTGCAAAATCTGTAAATGATCATGTTAGGTTTAATTTACATGAGGTCTGTCTGGTGTGGATTGGAATTACTGACAGGGAAAAATGACATTGAAATATAACATTGTATTGATTACTCATAACAGAAAGCTTGGACAAAATTTCACTTCAAACAGGTACATTTCATACAGATGTTATCACAGTGAGACAATAGATACTCAACAGGAAAGCAGCTCTCAAAAAACGCTCTCAAATCACACTGTACATTTCATTAAGAAGTTTCGTTTTCAAAAGGAAAATGTTTAATTATTTATGTAAAAAAAAAACGATTAGAAGTTGAATTTGGGGGAAGAACAATCTGACCTATAAAACAAAGGCTCCCAAAAAGACAAAAAAACATTACAGGGTGTCCAAGATACTGGCATAATGACCAAAGCTCTGATTTTAAAAAAAAAATGGGGATTGTGGGAGAGCATCACCAAAGGCAAGCCTCTTCATTCATTCACACTAGCAGGCCAGTCGCCATGGTCTCAGCATGACAACGCCTCAGTCCTACACCAGAAGAGGCTGGTGGTCACTAACTCAGAGGACAGGCTAATTGGAATAGAACGCTATCAAACACTTCCATTCATTCCATTACAATGAGACGGTCCTCCCTCCAGTCACCACTGCACACACCCAGTGCAGCTCAGTGCTGGCTCTCAACCGAGGGGGAGCGAGACCGGGACGGAGACTGCTTCTGGGCCGGGGCAGGGGAAACGGGAGGAGGTGTGCGAGAACGGGGGGCAGGGGAACGGGAGCGCGGGGGAGGGGTACGGGAGCGAGGGGCAGGGGATCTGGAACGGGACGGGGAGCGATTTCCAGCCCTGCCCCCTCCAGAGGAAGGCTTCTTCTCCGGGGTACGGCTGGCCGAGCGAGAGCGGGGGCTCCTGGAGTGATTACGACTCCTGCTACGGGACTTGGAGCGGGGGGAACGGCTACGGGACCGGGAGTAGCTGCGAGAGCCACGGGAACGACTCCTGCTGTGGCTGTTGGAAGAGAAGAATTATTGGTTTCCCTCCATCAAGAGAGCATTAGTTCATACAGAGCTGTTAGGTATTGCTATCACTCTCCACTTCCACCCACACCAGTCTCCATCTCATTTCTTTACTGTCAGAATAGTGTCAAAACACCTAAAAATCAATAAATATAAATGAGAGCATTGGTTTACAACCGTAGCTGGAAAAACAGTCAACTTTGTTTGTCTAGTCTCAGTGAAACTAATTTTCATTTGGAAAAGAGATACTAACCGGCTCTTGCGATCCTCAGACAGCTTCAGCTTGCGTCCATTCAAGTCTGTTCCATCAAGCTTATCAATGGCATTCTTCATATCACTGTGTGATGCAAACTCCACCACCCTGTAGAGTCAAATAACATTCAGTTGAAGGCTCATTTTATAATAGTAACCGTCCAACCTAAGATATTTGGGGTGTTTTCAGTAGAACGCAACAGACTTTTCATTAAAACAGAAAATTGGGATTTCTTATTGGACAAGCCCAGGGTAGTCTCTCCCGGTCTCAAACCACTTAGTCCCTAATGAACACGGGTCATCGTGCAACAGGACCAAACGGTTTGCGGCGGAATCAAACCCAGATGCTGGGCAAACTAGACTCACCCTTCATTCTTGTTTGTTCTGTGGGCATCCACAAAGGTGACCTCACCAACTTTCCTCATCAGGTCTTTCAGGTCCTGTGGTGAAGCATAAACAAGTCAGTGACTAACTAACACACTATATAATGTGGCTGAGAGGGTTCTGTGAACCTGGGCAAAATTAATAAGTAAACCCCGGCAGCAACGTCCATCCAACCGTAACACTGACTAACAACAAAACACACTAATCATCTGATTTTTTTTTTAGCATTTTCAGATGAGGGCGTTTAAGTGAAGAGCCAGTGAAATAACCAAGTAGGTCTACCCGTGAAGTTTTCGATCTTACCCAAAGGAGAAACATGCCAACACTAACTGGTTCCTTGGTATTGTATTTGTTTCAGGTTTCTGGGCAACTAGGATTGAGGGTGACTAGAAAAACGATTTACCAAAAGATATTAAGGTGGTGAGACGCGACAAATCCCTCGCGGTGTGGTGGCTTAGATATGTTGGAGGTTTGTGTTCACTATAGTGGTTTTAGGGGGCCTCGTTTTAACTAAAAAAGATATTCTATGCGGATGCATTTTATCATGCTCCTACTTTAATCTAGGGCTTATTTAATTAAACCTCCAGTAAGACACCCTGTTCCTCCCAACCCTTAAAACCAATCACATGAGTTATGTTACTTACCGTTCCATACCCAGGAAGACATTAGCAAAGAGCCACTTGTCCAAATAGCGGACCAATGGGAACCAATGCAGTCACAGTGTTAAGCCCTTGAGAAACGACCTCCCTCAGCCATGCCAGACGGGGACTCCGGCCAGCCTCCACAAGGGACCACCAGAGAGCCACAAGGGGAAGGAAGGAAGGGGTGTGCAGTGTGCCCAACTGTCAACACCCCCAGCTCCAGCAGCAACAGAAAAAGACCCAAACGGGAGAGTGTAGGGAACGTGGAGTGGATTGAGGGGGTTACAGGCTGGCTGCAGTCGGGGGTTTCCACCAGACCACAGAACCTCCAGACTGGGGCTACGAGGGACCATCCTAAGGCTATCCTGCGCTAGACCCCTTTCACCCGCTACGGGGCCCAGCCAAGATTTAGACCAGCGGCAACTGCGTGTAAGGAGAGGCACCAAATGGACACTTGAAAACACAACCAGCAGAGGGCGCTATGCACATCAGACACCTCCAGGGAGGCGGAGCATGCAACGCCTTTATAAACGAATAACCAGAATAAGAATAAGCTCATAAAAAAAAGTTTTAAGATGTGCTTGGTTAGATTTACCTTTTAGTCTAAGTGCTTATTCTTGAAAGAGACAGTAAAACGAAGTCAAGAAATAAACAAATCTGAATTCATAACATCGAAACGGGGCCTTGCTGTTCTATTGACCTAATGGACTATTGAGCCTATTGCTATGTTTTGTTAATTAATGAAAAATGTGCATGTCTCAATAAAAATGCTGCTTCATAGGCTAAAATTAATGGCAGTACCAGAGCAAGTAAAGGCTAATTGTCTTGTACCACATTGAACCAGATGGGTTTAACCACTCACCTGCCAGCTGATCCGTGACGACAGGTTCTCCACGATGACTCTGTGCTCCGTTCGCACCGGGGGACCATACCTACTGCATGGGTGGAAGAGAGCAAAGTTGTAACATGAAGGAGATAATGTTCTATAGTCACCATAGGAACTTTAAAATCACACTTGTAAAATTACAAAAACCCATTTACTTTTACACGTTGAACACTACGTAAACTTCTAAACTCATAAAATTGCACGGTTTTCCAGAAATCATAAATGGAAGCTTTCTAGAATCACAAGGGAACAAGGAGGGAATTCAGGATGTCTCCAACCTCTCAACTGCAAGGTCTGATTAGTCTTTACCTGGAACCACCGCTTCGACCACCAGAACCCTGGCGGTAGCTGCTGAAACGAGGTGAGAAGCGTCCACCTCCTCCACCACCACCACCTCCTCCACCACCCATCCCTGGTCCACCACCCCTCCCTCTTCTGGAGCGGGCATGCTCTATAGTCACCCTATAGAGACAAAAACAGTTAATACTGAGCCCACAGAAATGACTGACATGGTAAAATTAATTCACACACCAGAGAAAATGAGTAGCACTTGTGTGTAAATACAACTATACCACTACTATAGCATTAGAAATGATAGCGTATAGAGTAAATGCAAAAACACATTTCACCATTGAAGAATGCATCCAAATCTTTACCTTTCACTACAGAGTTCCTTGCCATTTAGCTCATACACGGCATCCTCAGCATCTCTGTGGTCGTCGAACTCCTGATGAAAGACAGAGCGGATTAGCTAATTATGGTCTGTACAAATCTGGTTACTCAGGGGGGGAAAAAAACAAGCTCTGAATGGGGAAATAGATTTGAAATGTCATCCAACTCGGGCCTCTTTCTAGACCTCATCCTTTTTGATCTTTAGATCACTGACGACGTGATTTGACCTCGTATTTTACGAGGTCCCTGTTGTTTTGAACGCCGCATAACAAACGTGGTACTGGTCAGCCGAGCTGATCCGAAATATTTGGCAAAATACAACATTTCACACAAGTCGGCTGGCTAATTCAGGGCCGTTTTCTACTAGCCCGGTCTGAAGTAATAGTTCTAGGTTAGTTAAAATGTCCACCCGGCCCCTTACAACGCCAATGTACAAGGCCGACTTACCACAAAGCCGAATCCGTTCTTCAAATTCACTTCTCGGATCCGTCCATATCCTTTAAAGAATTTCTCCACGTCTCTCTCACGAGCGTGGGGGCTCAAACGACCGATAAACACACGACATCCACTCATGATTATACTCTGGAACAAGAAGAACAGTCAGGGAAGGGAAGGTTATTCGACTATAACATTAACCGAGAAGGCCCAGACCAGCTAACTAGCAACACAGGCTAACAATACGGTACTGGAGCGCACTTCTGGTCGTGCCAGTTAATATTAGCCAGAAAATCAGAAAGTTAGTACAGGTTCGGCAACGTAAACAGTTTATGTAACTATATATACATAAGCAAAACTAGTCAGCTACCGTTTTATAGGAAATAAATCCAAATCGATAACACGTTGGTATGTACACGTTTGTTAGCTAACGTTACTAGCCAGCTAGCTGAACATCGATAGCTAGTTACCGTTAATGTACGGCGTGCAGTTACATTTCTGCTAGCTTCAATACTAGATTGGCACTCGGATAAAAATTGTATCATTACATTATTGATTTACCAAAGATCCATGTGCGCCAGTCTGCTAACTAACAGTAAATTATAGAAACGTGGAGCTCACCTTTCTGTCGTCTCTTCCTTACTTCTGATTCCGTGCTCGTGTGTTAAAATGGCGCCTTCTTCTTCACTTCCTTCTTCTTCTTCTTCTTCTTCTTCTTCTTCTATGAGCGTTAACGGCGGTTGGCTTCCGATTTGTGGCATTACCGCCCCCTACTAGACTGGAGGACCACCCCCTTATACTTTGCTGGAGAATTAAGCTTTAATAAAGAAATACTCTACCATATAATACTACATTCACTAATTTCAAAATTAAATTAAATAAACTTACCACCCTACTCCACTAATTAAATCTATGTATTCCTACCTCATGCCATCGTCTTGAAAGGATGGGACATCATCACTTAACACACCCTGTAACAAGTCTCATGTCAAGTCACACCCAAATACCTTTCTGCAGCTACCACCACCTCAATTTTCTTCAACTTACATTCCATCCCTGCAGTACAGTTGATAACCATTGCTATAAATGCTAAAAATCTAATCTTATTGAAACGTATATCTCTTTCTGGCCTATCCTTAATTTCTGGTATGTATCTACTACTCTCACCCATCTTCCTCCCTTATGATAATACTGAACTTCTGACAACCATCTTGTTCTTGCTTCCTCTAGGGACTAAATTGTTCCTCTTGTCAAGCAGCCCCAAGGTAATCACAGGAGATCAACACTTCAAAATGGCGACAAAGAGGGAGTAACCAGATGTACTTCAGCACCAAGGTGAATGGGTGTGTTCCAGAACGATCAAAAAAAGTTCCACAAAACCCCATATCTGTAAATGAACAACCTCAACATTAACCAAAATAAAAATAGCCAATCTGTACGACACATTTCCCCGCTGTCCATCTCATCTCACTGGACTCAAAGGAAGATTTTCCTCCCATTCAATGCTGTTCACTTCAGATGCTGGCCTTATTGTGTGCAATGCAGCACAAACAAGGACAGGACAAAATATATGACTGTTATGTTTGTATCTTTATTCTATTACCATTCTTAAAATTGTGGCATAATTTTTCATTTCGGAAAAGCACATTACCAATTGAGGTTAACATTGAAACAATACAATAGAAAAGTTAGCTGACAGTTCTTCTCTGTAGAAAGCGTCACAAATTATTTCAATGGTAAAGCATGAATACTGACCTTTACAAAACCCATTTCAATTCCAAGAAGAAAAAAGACACACTACGCATAAAAGAAATACAAATATAGATTATTTAAAAAATAAGTATATCATCAAATAAAGTTTTCCCCCACCCAGTTGCCATGGTGATGGTGTATGGTAATGAGACAGCGGTGTAACAACCACAGGTCATGTGATTTCCTTCCTGAGAGGGGGATGGGGTACAGAGGGGTGGAGGCAGACACAGTAAACCAAAGAGGACCTGAGAAAGAAAGATGGATGGATTGCAACGGAGTGGGCGTCAGAATGCATACTATTAAATCTACAAGAGCAGTATTATATATGCATGAACAGAAAAGGGTGAATAACATGTATGCTAATGTCTGTCTCGTCTGGAAACAACATTATCTATGTTTTTTTTTATGGGATAGTAGTCAGTGTAGTACTCTAGTCCAGGACTTGACTGGTAGGACCACTTCCCCCTTGTTTCAGGGAGCACATGTCTAAATCCAATTCACTCAGAGACATAGCCACATCAACTCAGTCAGAGACATATCCACATCAATTAAAAAACCCTTTTCCTTCACACAATGCTCACACTGTAACACAACCCCCTCTCTCGACAGGCCCCCACACACCAACTCAATCACTCTCTATGGAATCAGCTGAGGAGGCAGTCAGGGAGGCAGCTGGCAGTGTCAACCAAGGTCTATGATTCAAAAGCTACTATGAGTTTCACAATGGAAGATTGAATGATTCCCATTGAAGAAGAAGTGTGAAAATTCAAGTTTCAGAGTAATCTGACAGTGTTATCCATATGATAGTGGTAAATTGGCAAATTACATTGGGGGCAGATACCATCTTTTTGAACTATGCACGAGAACATGCCATGGAGAAATAACACCCTAATATAATACTAATATGATCAAATGTTATCATTAAAATGAACATGATCAGAGATTTCTTAACTTCTTGTCCAATCCTTTGCTCTTGGCACATGGCTCAGTTAAGAATGACGTTTAACAGAAATGTGCTGGTTAAATACAACACAAATGTGTTTACTCCTAACCAGAGCATGCATACACACACACATATACATATATATATATATATATATATATATATATATATATATATATATATATATATATACACACACACGTTTCTGCTTGTACAACTTCTAATATGGCCAGAATATTAACTCATCCCACACAATACAAACATATCTGACTATTACAACTGAAGGCCAAGTAAGGGAGTTATTGAACTGAAGTACCTCTTGAAACTAGCAGAGAGTAACATCCTGCTAATGCCACGATACCAGTAGTCTCAGATAGAGAGATACTTAGACTGCCTTCCAAATAGCATAGGGTGTCATTTGGGACACAACCAACAGATGTGCTGTCAGATGTACAGTACCAGTCAAAGGGTTCCACCACACCTACTCATTCAAGGGTTTTTCTTTATTTTTACTATTTTTTACATTGTAGAATAAAAGTGAAGACATCAAAACTATGAAATAACACATATGGAATCATGTAGTAACCCAAAAAGTGTCAATGCCAAAATCAAAATATATTTTATATTTGAGATTCTTCAAATTAGCCACCCTTTGCCTTGATGACAGCTTTGCACACTCTTATCTCATAGTTTTGATGTCTTCACTATTATTCTACAATGTAGAAAATAGTAAAAAATAAATAAAAACCCTTGAATGAGTAGGTGTGTCCAAACCTTTGACTGGTACTGTACATCTAGTCTGAAGAAGAAGCAGCTCTGGGAGGAGGGAATCAGGGATGAAGGCTGACAAAGGTTTAAAAGTTCCTGGAAAAAGACAAATATTAGAAAGTACCCCAGACCTACAGTAGCTCATGTAGCTGTGGTCAATCTGAGAGAGAGCCATGTCATGCTCTGAGTTAGTTTGTCAACACCTATAACAAATCCTTCAGATTATATCTACCATACTCTCAAAGGGAGAGAACCAGGGAAAGGATGCAAGGTGTATTTTGCAGGTTCCCTGGCCCGGCGGCTCCATCAGTTAGCATTAGGAGGCCTCTAAACACCCATCCCTGTCTCTGTTCTCAGAGGTGGTACTATGAGGTCAGGTGGTTATTCAGTCAGGCCCACAGATATTACATCAACACATCCCCTGCAGAGGTGACCTGGTGACCTTCTGGTTCAGAGGTCAAAGGTAATTGAAAGAGAGTCCTATTGGCTATTCTCTTCAGACCTACAGTCATTGGATCAGACCCGTGTATGGCGACAGCTGTGTGAGGATCCAGTGCCCGCCCCAGCGGTCCCGGAGGCTGAGTTGGGGTCCTCATCACTGGACTCCCCGGCCTCCCGCTCCTCCTTGTGGAGGCCCATGCTGATGTGGCTCTGGAGGGCTGCGGGGGTCAGCCACTCCTTAGGGAGGCAGGTCTGTAGGAAGGGCACGCAGGAGCTGAAGTAGGCCAGGCGGTTCACCCAGCGAGGGATCTCACGCCCACACAACAGCTGGAATAGAAGGAATACAACTCTCTTTTATATTAAATAGACTCCTTTTAAAAATAGTTGTATAGCTCTTATGAAATTATCCAGTTATCAGTCATCAAGTTATTCACAATAACATAAATATATTTCAGATACTGTGTATGTGATCAAACTGAAACAAATGTTGAATAATTGCATGAATGTTTTTCCAGCTGACCTCAGACAGTGAGGATGAGAAATGGTTACAGTTCTTGTGCATTAGATGGTAGGCGTTGCCCTTGAAATCCCTCCCCAGCTCCTCCATGATTTTGTCCATATCCTCCTCTGCAAAGTCAGTTGTACCCAAAGCGATAGCCTCCCTGTGTAGAAGGAAGAAAAGAAGGCTGATACCAAACTTGGAAATACCGGTGCTGGGTGTAATGGGGAATTATTTGAATCATTCCCATCCTATATTTTATTTTCTGTAAGTAAGTACTGAGGTTCCTACCTTTGACCTGTTTAACTGCCAGTATAACATGTCTGCCAGTGTTGAATGTTATGGTTAAAGTTAGTCTCCTTTCTGGGTCGGGGACACACTGATAATGTATCGGTGACAGTGTGATTCTGTAGCAGCTGATGTTGTGACTTCCTACAAGCCTCTCGGGCTGGTGTTTAGAGAACACTTGGTGCTATCTGATTAATATATACAGTGCCTTCAGAAAGTATTCACACCCCTTGACTTATTCCATATTTTGTTGTGTTGCAGCTTGAATTCAAAATGGATTAAATCAATTATTTTCTCACCCCTCTACGCACAATACTCCATTTTGACAAAGTGAAAACATGTTTGTAGAAATCTTAACAAATGTATTTAAAATGAAATGCAGAAATATATAATTTACATAGTAAGTAATCACACCTGAGTTAGAATCACCAATTATTTCTGGGTATGTCTCTAAGAACTTTGCACACATGGATTGTAAAATATTTACCCATTATTATTTAAAAAATTGTTCAAGCTCTGTCAAATGGTTTGTTGATCATTGCTAGACAACCTTTTTCAAGTCTTGCCATAGATTTTCAAGCAGATTTAAGTTAAAGCTGTAACTTGGCCACTCAGGAACATTCACTGTCTTCTTGGTAAGCAACTCCAGTGTAGATTTGGCCTTGTGTTGTAGGTTATTGTCCTGCTGAAAGGTGAATTCATCTCCCAGTGTCTGGTGGAAAGCAGACTGAACCAGGTTTTCCTCTAGGATTTTTCCTGTGCATAGCTCCATTCCGTTTCTTTTTTATCCTGAAAAACTCTCCAGTCCTTAATGATTACAAGCATACCAATAACATGATGCAGCCACCACTATGCTTGAAAATATGGAGAGTGGTACTCAGTAATGTGTTGTATTGGATTTGCCCCAAACATAACACTTTGTATTCAGGACAAAAAGTTAATTGCTTTGCCACATTTTTTGCAGTATTACTTTAGTGCCTTGTTGCAAACACAATGCATGTTTTAGAATATTAGTTTTATGTACAGGCTTCTTTCTTTCTTTTCATGTCAATTAGGTTAGTATTGTGGAGTAACTACAATGTTGATCCATCCTCAGGTTTCTCATTTCACAGCCATTAAACTCTGTAACTGTTTTAAAGTCATCATTGGCCTCATGGTGAAATCCCTGAGCGGTTTCCTTCCTCTCCGGCATCTGAGTTTGGAAGGACGCCTTTATCTTTGTAGTGACTGGGTGTATTGATACGCCATCCAAAGTGTAATTCATAACTTCACCTTGCTCAAAGGGATTGTAAATGACTGTGTGTGCTCAAATGGATATTAAATGTCTGCTTTTTAAATGTTTTAACCCACCTACCAATAGGTGCCCTTCTTTGCAAGGCATTGGAAAACCTCCCTGGTCTTTATGGTTGAATCTGTGTTTGAAATTCCCTGCTGCACTGAGACACCATACAGATGATTGTATGTGTGGGGTACAGAGATGAGGTATTCATTAAAAAATCCTGTTAAAACACTATTATAGCAGTCCATGCAATTTGTTAAACATATTTTTATCATTATGGGGTATTGTGTGTAGCAGTGGCGGTCGGTGCCGTTTAAGATGAGGGAGGACAATGATTTTTCTATTAAAGCAGCATATTGGATGACTGTCATTCATATTCCATTCATCCACCTTTTCCCATCAGCTTCCTGTGACCAGGCCAAACCTTCATATCATAAACGCTACATCGTTGTCACCATATTAATGTCATAGTCAACACAGCTACTAGAACCTCCGTGTTAGTAAACCCGCTACAATCCTGCAGTGCATTGTAGAGTTGCATGGTATACCAGTACCATGGTAATATCACGGTACAAAAACCTCATGATACCAACATTCTAGAATACTAAATTCTAAATTAATTCTAGAATACCCTAGTACCGTTTCATATGATACTACCGACTTATTTTAAATTTTACCAAGTCAGTTTAGAACAAATTCTTATTTACAATGACGGCCTACGTCGGCCAAACCCGGGCGACGCTGGGCCAATTGTGTGCCGCCCTATGGGACTCCCAATCATGGCCGGATTGTTATACAGCCTGGATTCGAACCAGGGTCTGTAGTGACGCCTCTAGCACTGAGATGCAGTGTCTTACCACTGTGCCGCTCATCTAAAAAAACCTGCTGGCGCCTGTAATAAAAAGGTTTATAAAGTCCGTTTTGTTTATAAATTCAGTTGAATTTACGCAACAGCCACTAGTCCCGTATGTGCAGGTCCAATAATATCCACTTCACTTCCATGCATACATCAGGTGTGGCAGCTGTAATCAGCCAGCTACATCCCCATACCCTCCCTCACTCTTCACGTGCGTCTATTCCTCCGTCAGTTTTTTAAATATATAATTTAGCCGTGATGGCGCCTGCCGCGTCTGTTAGATGTATACCTTTGTTACGCTGGAGCCGCGCGCAATGCGCCTGTTCTAACCAAGTCTGAGTAGACTTTGCAAGTTCACTGTCATGTAGGCTCTGAGTGTCCGAGGGAGAAGATGGGCATTCTTACAGCTTTACAGCAAAGAAAACGGCTTGTCTCTAGCCTAAACGGTTAAAAAAAACATGACCCATATTACCGGAGGTGGGGTTCTGTCGGGATTCGCGCGCATTTTATATAATTATTGGTTTGATAACAAACAACGTTGTTCAGTCATGTTACCTCGCTAACATCCTGGTAACTTGGCTGTAGGTTTAGGCAAATATCATTGGCACAGGAAGAATGGAAAAGGGTCTCCTACTCATGAGATGTGCTTCAAAAAGGTTGGATTCATATAGGCCTAATGGAAGTAAACTATACTGAACAAAAATATAAGCACAACATGCAACACTTCCAAAAATGTTAGCGTTACAGTTCATATTGTGGAAATCAATCAATTGATTAGGCCCTAATCTATGGATTTCACATTACTGGGAATACAGATATGATACCTTAAATCAAATGGACCTCAGGATCTCCTCACGGTATTTCTGTACATTCAAATGGCCAACGATAAAATGCAATTGTGTTCGTTGTCCATAGCTTATGCCTGCCCATACCCATACAAAGTTAGAAATTATTTAAAAACACAATTTGCTGTAAGCTACTATTTACTAGTTAACACAAAATCATGTATGTCATATAAAATATATTCACCCCACCCAGTATTGTAATCAAAACTTACCAGAAAGCATGTAGTCCTTGGCTCAGACAGTGTAGTAGTGTGGGCTCAATAGCATCTCATTAGTGTGCAAGATCTTGAGAATCAGCTGTACATGTGATGGAAGAATGCACTGGGCATGCAGAGGGTTGCAATTCCATTGAATTGGGGATAGTTTAACCAAAATATGCCACAAGACCTAGAATTGCCTTGTGTTTATCCCACAGAAAAGGTTCACTGTTATAAGCTAACTTTGATGAATTTAAGCAAAACTCCCAAACTTCCAGGGCTGAACTTCCCATGGAAAATTTACCGGAAAGTTTCAGACCCTTTGCAACCCTACTCTTGGCCCAGACACCATCCATTCTGATACCATGAACGAATACCAGGCAGCAGTAAGCCCAGCCTGCTCCTCTCAATACAGTGCTACAAAATATTGTATTTTTTTCTCCTGTTTCTGTTGTGAAACAGCGGCCATTGACCCCTTTTTATGTGACTAGGCACTTTGTAAAACCCTGTGTGTGTGTGTGTGTGTGTGTGTGTGTGTGTGTGTGTGTGTATGATAATGTAAACTCACTTGAATTTGAAGGTCTCTCCTAATTCAGTGGTGTTTCCAGGGTTTATTTCAAAGACACCACTAAATGGGTATGGATGACCTCCATATGCAAACTCTGCAAGGAGGAGAAGGGAACATGTTGGTAATGTGTCATCGCTCACATTACAGGAAGTAAACATCAGTAATGTGTCATGGCTCACATTACAGGAAGTAAACATCAGTAATGTGTCATGGCTCACATTACAGGAAGTAAACATCAGTAATGTGTCATGGCTCACATTACAGGAAGTAAACATCAGTAATGTGTCATGGCTCACATTACAGGAAGTAAACATCAGTAATGTGTCATCGCTCACATTACAGGAAGTAAACATCAGTAATGTGTCATGGCTCACATTACAGGAAGTAAACATCAGTAATGTGTCATGGCTCACATTACAGGAAGTAAACATCAGTAATGTGTCATGGCTCACATTACAGGAAGTAAACATCAGTAATGTGTCATCGCTCACATTACAGGAAGTAAACATCAGTAATGTGTCATCGCTCACATTACAGGAAGTAAACATCAGTAATGTGTCATCGCTCACATTACAGGAAGTAAACATCAGTAATGTGTCATGGCTCACATTACAGGAAGTAAACATCAGTAATGTGTCATGGCTCACATTACAGGAAGTAAACATCAGTAATGTGTCATGGCTCACATTACAGGAAGTAAACATCAGTAATGTGTCATGGCTCACATTACAGGAAGTAAACATCAGTAATGTGTCATCGCTCACATTACAGGAAGTAAACATCAGTAATGTGTCATGGCTCACATTACAGGAAGTAAACATCAGTAATGTGTCATGGCTCACATTACAGGAAGTAAACATCAGTAATGTGTCATGGCTCACATTACAGGAAGTAAACATCAGTAATGTGTCATGGCTCACATTACAGGAAGTAAACATCAGTAATGTGTCATCGCTCACATTACAGGAAGTAAACATCAGTAATGTGTCATCGCTCACATTACAGGAAGTAAACTTCAGTAATGTGTCATCGCTCACATTACAGGAAGTAAACATCAGTAATGTATCATCGCTCACATTACAGGAAGGAAAAGAGAAAAATAGATGCTGTCGCTACCTCGCGTTCCAACAAGGAACTGGGTAGTAAGCTGAAACACATGAATGATCAGTTCCTGAAGGAAGTTGCAGAACGGCGCAAGGTTCTGTACCCACTCTTCAAGGAGAATAGATTAAAATGGAGACGGGTAGCTCTCGTAGTCGATGAACTGTATATTCATAACCAAATGTTCCGAGACACAAAGACTACTCCATGGCTATTCTAAATATTCCCATAGAGGAGTCGAATAATGGAACACCCAATACTAGCCATGGTAGGAGAGGGGCACAGAATGATCAAAGGTCTGAATGTACAGAGATGCTTGGTAGAGGGTCACAACAGGGGACCAGCGTGTGTGTGTTTCAGGGGAAGGGGGTGTATCTGATCTCCATCACCTAGGACTTAATTTTGCATGCCTTCTCAAACAGCTGCAAGTTTGGGGCTGCATTTCTGCAAATGGAGTTGGGGATCTTCTGTATACCACCCCTCCTTGTCACAACACAACTGAGCCACACCTTGGCTCAAACACATTAAGAAGGAAAGAAATTCCACAGATTAAATTTTAACAAGGCACACCTGTTAATTGAAATGCATTCCAGGTAACTACCTCATGAAGCTGGTTGAGAGAATGCCAAGAGTGTGCAAAGCTGTCATCAAGGCAAGGGGTGGCTACTTTGAAGAATCTCAAATATAAAATATATTTTGATTTGTTTAACACTTTTTTGTTTACTAAATGATTCCATATGTGTTATGTCATAGTTTTGATGTCTTCACTTTTATTATACAATGTAGAAAATAGTAAAAAATTAAGAAAAACCCTTGAATGAGTAGGTTTGTCCAAACCTTTGACTGGTATTGTATATAAAATTATATTTGTGGATGAATTTACTTCTGCCAGATGCCTTTTATAAAGTGTTTGAAGACCATTCAAAAAGCCTACAAACGTTTAAAAACAACTACAAGGCTACTTCCTGGAAAAAGACGTGTCACTTTTATAGGGTATAAAAAAAATGTATGTTGTAGCAGCCACAATATCTTCTAGGTACAGCCTATGAATTAGGGCATTACGAATAAGACCAGTCAATCAGTCTGTCTGCCTGTCTGTCTGTCTGTGGGCTGATAGCAAAACTCTCCTTCTCTCTCTCTCTCCACACATTATGATTCAGTGGTGACTGACTCAGGAGGATAGAACAGAACTTTAACGGGATAGAAGCTGCGGAGAGATATTCCACATCTAACATTCCATTTAGCCAACAGCACACTGATTTAATGAATGAATGAATGAATGGGTGAGTGAGTGAAAAAATAGGTCTTCCTCTGTACCTCGGCCATAGATCTCAATGCCTGAGTGGTAGACTCCAACGCCCAGAGTGGAAGTGTACTCGTTGATCCAGTACTGAATAGAAAAAGAGAGAGAGATTCAACAGTTAGAATGCAATATCCTGGAAAGGTTAGAATGCCGTTTTGTCCTTTGACTAAACTGAAATATGACAGTGAGTTTGCATGTTTTTGAATTATGCATGTTTGTATTTTCATTTCAAATCCTGAAATGAATGCAAAGTAAATTGTAATCAAAATGATAATAGAAGCCGGTCTGACCACCAAGCACCTGTTCACAGAAACACAGTAGGAGAGGGAGAGGTAAGGGTCATATTTCATCTACACAAGCGGTGGTGGTAACATCTCTATTTCCTGCGCCCCACAGGAAACCCTTTCTTCCCAATCAGGGGCTGTAAGTAGGCTATCAAGTGTCTCAGAGTAGAAGTGCTGATTAAAGTTCAGCCTTTTATATCACAATTAATAAGGTTACATGGACAGGGAAGACCTGATCCTAGATCAGCGTTATACATATGGCCGCAGACCTTTGGTAACACCCCCCTCCCCCACAGATCCTATTAATAAGGTTACATGGACAGGGAAGACCTGATCCTAGATCAGCGTTATACTGATCCAGGCTCTCAGGGGTGGACAGTCCTCTTCTCGCTGATGCAGGGTGGAGATTATAAGAGTATATGGCCATTAAGGCCAGATTGTTCTTCAAGATGTTCAAACGTTCATAGATGACCAGCAGGGTCAAATAATAATCCCAGTGGTTGTAGAGGTTGCAGCAGGTCAGCACCTCAGGAGTAAACGTCAGTTGGCTTTTCAGAGGTCGAGACAGCAGGAGTAAATGTCAGAGCATTCAGAGGTCGAGACAGCAGGTGCGGTAGAGAGAGAGAGAGAGAGAGAGCGTCGGAAACAGAAGGTCCGGGACAAGGTAGCACGTCCGGTGAACAGGTCAGCGTCCGGATTAGCGTCCAACTCCTTGAAAGCGGCAGCCCTAGCCTTTACCTCAGTGCGGAATTTGCCTGTAATCCATGTCTTCTGGTTGGGATATTTACGTACGGTCACTGTGGGGACGACGTCATCGATGCACTTATTGATGAAGCCAGTGACTGATGTTCTGAACTCCTCAATGCCATTGGATGAATCCTGAAACGTATTCCAGTCTGTGCTTCCTCCTGTACCCTTGTGTGTGGGATGGGAGGGGGTGGGGTGAAAGACATTCACATCCCACCAGCTAGCCCCTCCATTAACCATAGAGACTTTCCTGACTGACACAGTGTTAGTGAAATGACAGTGAAGTCTGTCTTCAAAACACTATCTATAGGCTTACTGTTGCAGGCTCTCACATAGGGTATCCAGGCAACTACTCTGCCTTTCTTAGAATTGGTGGACTGACAATGCAAACAATCAAACTTTATTTTGTGGACTAGAGTGCTGGATTTCTATGTTATTGGTCTTTAATTTGAAACTATCTGCACACCACAAAGCGTGACCCTTGTTATTTGGTTAAACCATGTCTTACATCTCTGCAGTCTGAAGCTGGAATGATGCATGCAGTCTCTGAGGAACTCCCACATTACATTCTCTCTGAGGTCGCACCAGAGGGAGCTGAAGTTGCGGATTGCTGAGGGGAAGAGAGTGTATAAGGAGAAGATGGAGGACAAGCTGAGGCAGAGCCAGGTGAGAGAGGTGTGGAAGGGTATGAGAAATATCACTGGCTTCAAAAAGTCAAACAGTGGGCAGACGGAGGGGACCCAGGACAGAGCCAATGAGCTGAACCAATTTTTTAACAGGTTCGATACTGGCCCTGTCCACCTCCCCTCCAGCTCCCCAGACCACACACCCTCACGGCTATCCCACCACCACCACCACCACCCCCACTTTGCTCACAGCACCTCTGCTGAGACAATCAGTGACCCCACCTCCGCCCCTGCCCCCCCTGGACTGATCCTCAACACCCCCCTTCCCCCCACCTCCCTACCTGGGCTGGCTTTCACCACCAACCAAGTGAAGAGAGAGCTGGAGAGACTACACCAGTGGAAAGCGGCGGGCCCTGATGGCATCAGCCCAAGGGTGCTGAGGGTCTGTGCTGACCAACTGTGTGGAATACTCCAGCGTCTTTTCAACCTTAGCCTGAGCCTAGAAAGGGTCCCTGTGCTGTGGAAAACATCCTGCCTCGTCCCAGTGCCCAAGAAGGCACACCCCACTGTCCTGAATGACTTCAGACCTGTAGCGCTAACATCCCACATCATGAAGACCCTGGAAAGGTTAGTCCTCGCTCACCTCAGACCCCTGGTGTGTTCATCAATGGACCCCCTGCAGTTTGCATACCAGCGCAACATCGGGGTGGATGATGCAATCATCTACCTTCTGCAGAGGGCCTACTCTCACCTGGACAACGCAGGTTGCACTGTGAGGGTCATGTTTTTTGACTTCTCCAGTGCCTTCAATACCATTCAGCCCCTGCTACTGGGTGAGAAGATGAGGAGGATGAAAGTGGAAGGACCCTTAGTCTCCTGGGTCACGGACTACCTGACCGGTAGGCCACAATTTGTGCGACTACAGAGCTGTGTGTCAGAACGGGCAGTTAGCAACACAGGGGCCCCCCAGGGTACGGTCCTGTCCCCCTTCCTGTTCACCCTCTACACCTCAGACTTCAGATATAACTCTGAAACATGCCACCTACAGAAGTTCTCGGATGACTCTGCTATTGTAGGGTGCATCAGGGGTGGGCAGGAGGAGGAGTACAGGAGCACAATCAGTGACTTTGTGTTGTGGTGTGAGCAGAACCACCTTCAGCTCAACATCAGCAAAACTAAGGAGATGGTGGTGGACTTCAGGAGAACCAAGGCACAACTGACTGCAGTCCCTATAAAGGGGATGGATGTGGAAATGGTTGAGTCATACAAGTTCTTGGGTGTCCATATGGACAACAGACTGGAATGGGCTGGTAACACCGGGGCCCTGTACAAAAAGGGCCAGAGCCGACTCTACTTTCTGAGGAGGCTCAGGTCCTTCAACGTGTGCAGTAAACTACTGCATACCTTCTACCAGTCTGTGGTGGCCAGTGCCATCTTTTTTGCAGTGGTGTGCTGGGGAGCAAACATCAAAGCCGGTGATGCTTCTCGGGTAAATAAGCTGATCAGGAAGGCTAGCTCTGTCCTGGGGATGAGCCTTGACACTCTAGAGGAGGTGGCGGAGAGACGGATCCTGGCCAAACTGCTGGCCATCATGGACAACGTCACCCACCCTCTGCACGCTATGGTTATGACGCAGAGGAGCTCTTTCAGTCACAGACTGATCCCACCACGGTGTGCCAGAGAGCGCTACAGGAGGTCCTTCCTGCCGGCGGCTATGAGACTATATAATGCCTCACCGGGGTGCCGTGCCGTCGGTAACATAGATCTGGAACTGTTGGGGTGCTAGGACCTAGTTTAACAATTATGCATCCATCCGTGAGTAACTCTGTTCCGTCAGCACTCATCCACTCAGGACCTACTTATTCATACAGGTCTGTATATACATACCCATGTACAGTTGTTATATTATATCACATGCAATATTGTAAGTAATTATTGGACCTAGGCATTCACTCGGGAATGCATATTAGTATCCTGCCAGTTGCACCTTTTCTCATTGCTTTTAGTATATCAAATGTGCAATAAGTGCAGTTGTCTGTAATTAAACCCTGCGCACTAAGGACTGTATTTTAAGGGAATTACTATTATTACCCCAATGATATCATACACACATTTAGCTATTAAAGTATCTCTTCCTGTCATTTACCTGTACAGTTTGTGTAAACATGCAAGTATTCACTTATCTGTAAATATAACTGTATACCTAACTGTACAGCTAATTTAACCAGGCAAAATATTCACTTACCTGTTCATTTAGCCAGTCTGTCTATTAAGTAAACTATTATTACCCTCGCTCATATCATACGCATTAGCTACTGAAGTATTTCTCTGCCATCAACCTGTATAGTATAGTTAACCATCCAACATCCACCAATGTATAGTGTACATATTCAGCCAACCACCCATACTATGCAATATCTTTTTATAGCTTTTTTTTGCACTCCAGATATCTTGTATTTCTATACTTTTTCATACTGCCGCTCTATGTATCATGTACCGTGTATCTGTCTTTTGTGTACTTTCGTTGTGGCATTTTGCACCTGCCCTGTGTTTTTGTTGTAGCTGCTTGATAATGAAATTTCCCCCCCCGGGGGATAAATAAAGTACCTATCTATCTATCTATCTATCTATCTATCTATCTATCTATCTATCTATCTCTATCTATCTATCTATCTATCTAATTGTCTGTCTATCCTTGCAGAAATATCATGCCTCATTTCACACCCATCCTCCAGTCTCTCTCTCTCTCTGCATCACTGTCTTTTAGAAATCAACCCATCACTCCTTCAGTTCTCTCAATGCACAGGCACAGAGTACAGTAATTACAACTCATTCCTGTCTTCACTTGTCTGAACCTTATTGTTGTTATTCAAACAGTGTTTAGGAATAGGGCTCTACGAACCAAGGTTGGGGAGAATTCCATTTCAATTCAACTCATTGCTTTTCAATGAGGAAATCACTTCTCTCGCTCTTTCTGAGGTCGCACCCTTCTCTCTCTGGGGTCGCACCCTTCTCTCTGTGGGGTCGCACCCTTCTCTCTCTGGGGTCGCACCCTTCTCTCTCTGGGGTCGCACCCTTCTCTCTCTGAGGTCGCATCCTTCTCTCTGTGGGGTCGCACCCTTCTCTCTCTGGGGTCGCACCCTTCTCTCTCTGGGGTCGCACCCTTCTCTCTCTGAGGTCGCACCCTTCTCTCTCTGGGGTCGCACCCTTCTCTCTCTGAGGTCGCACCCTTCTCTCTCTCTGGGGTCACACCCTTCTCTCTCTGGGGTCGCACCCTTCTCTCTCTCTGGGGTCGCACCCTTCTCTCTCTCTGGGGTCGCGCCCTTCTCTCTCTGAGGTCGCACCCTTCTCTCTCTGGGGTCGCACCCTTCTCCAGCAGCCCCTGCATGACTTGTAGTGTGCCAGCCAGAGGGTCCCAGGCATAGAGCTGTCCGGGCAGATGCCAGATGGGCCGGTCTAAATGGTGGGCTGTCCGGGCAGATGCCAGATGGGCCGGTCTAAATGGTGGGTTTAGAGCAGAATACTGTTATCACAATAGGCCGGTGTGTTAGAAATGCCCGGGCTGATTTCTGGTCCCAGTCCATCCCTACACCGGGATTTAATCAGGCGTTTGAGCAGCTGTGACTTTCAGCTCCACTGGGGTCCTCATCTGTGACTGCTGGCCTGGAGACATCAGAGGGGAGGAGAGGAGCCAACTCTGCACCTGCCTGGTTGTCAAATCCATTCCTCTGTGTGTGTGTGTGTGTGTATGCCAAGAGACCTAATATATCCAATCTGGTGTGTCTGTGGGTTGGTTCTTCTATCCTCATGGGGACCTAAAATCCCCCCAAGTCCCTACAAGGATAGTAAAACAAGGAAAGGTATCCCTTGACAGACTATTTTAAGCTTAGGGGTTAGGTTTAGGTTTACAATTAAGGTTAAAGGGTTAGTGGTTAGGTTTAGGAAAATAGGATTTTTGAATGGAAATGAATTGTAGGTCCCTACGAGGATAAAACAAAACGTTCATGTGTGTGTGTGTGTGTGTGTGTGTGTGTGTGTGTGTGTGTGTTACATTGTTACATTGATTCCCATGCAAAATAATGCCCCTGAGTGAAAACACACAATCTTACCATATCATACACATTAAGGATGACAGGTTCATTAGCCATGGTTTAATCCTGAGATGGAAAGCCAACGTCCTCCTCTCCCTCCGAAGTAATTGCTCTGAGAATAGTAGCACCTCTCGCCCCGACACCCAAGAGGCGCATAGGATGGGATTCTGCTGATGTGCGCTTCCCGGATGGGCTACTCACACCGCGGCGTGTTGGACTGGACGAAGCACCGGGGTGGAGGGATGATGGATCTTATGTCTGTCATGCTCAAGACCTCAGTCCAAACAAGGAATTCTGTCCGTTTCAAAGTCAACAGTATCTAGAATCTAGAGGTAGAAAAGTATCAAATATCATGGCGGTGAAACATCAAAGGTTCATATTCAAAGGTTCATATTTCGCTTTCTGTCTGTAAAGACCACAGGCACGCAGAAAGTCCCGTCCAGTTAAAGACCACAGGCACGCAGAAAGTCCCGTCCAGTTAAAGACCACAGGCACGCAGAAAGTCCCGTCCAGTTAGCTCGCTAGCTAGCTCGAACTAGCCAGATGCAGAACTGTTGAACGCGGTCCGTTTCCATTACCAAGCAAGACAAATAGGGGCTCTGGGAACCAAACCTTAGTTAGCCTCTGTTGTTGCATAAACAGCGACCGATCGCCGGTACACTGAGAAGCTAAAACAGCGCAGCTGGCCTGGGAGGATGAGGATAATCAGAGAGGTGAAGGATAAATGGGCCCCAAATCTGTCTTGTCCAGCAGGTGGCGTTGTTTTCCGCTCAGCAAGCGAGGAGTTTATCTATGGTCAGTGAGTGTGGAATTTGATCAACAAAAAACGTCATGGCTTATTTGCCACGCTTGGTTTATTTGATCGAATATAAGTTTCGTACTGCTTAGGTTGTTACGAATGTACCGATACATCCCGGAAACATTGAGGAAAAAAACACTTTATATCGGAGTCGTGCCCGCTTCTTGACGCGCGTATCTGCCCTCTCATTGGCTAGAATGGGACCACATGATCTTGCCTCCCTCCCGACTGCTTTCCATTTTGAATACATTTATTTTAATGTTAGAGCGACCGCATGAGTATCTGGTTAATATTGTAACGACCCTGGTTTTATAATCCCACGACGGACACCAGTGTGATGAAACGGGCAGGGAGCAGGTCTCGAACCCTCAACCTTGTAGCCCGGAGTCCAGCGCGCTATAGACTGTTCCCCCAAAAACACCCTGCGTCGTTACAGTGTAATATAAGGCAAAAACAGCTAGAATATAATAGCTAGCTGGCAATTGATGTCCGTATTGTTTAAAGGTTCACTTCTGGCTTGTCAGCTGTGGTTGTAAAAGCTATCGACAGTGCAGGTATAGGCATCCTATCTATCTATCTATCTATCTATCTATATATCTATATATCTATCTACTGTCCTCCGTCCCTTCGACGATATCATCCCCACCCGACCGTTATCTCTCGCCGAAAACAACGGTGTCCTCCGGCCTCGAGACAACTGCTAAACGGAAAGTGGATAGAATTATTCGAACCGTGTGGTGCAGGTTATGACTAGATGGGATAACGTTTTTCCCGGATTTGACTTTTCGTAGAAGGTTAAGAGAATTAGGCTAAAGTTAGGAAAAGGGTTAGGGTTAGGAAAAATGTTTGTCGTTAATTTAACAAAAGCTGTTCTAGCCATGACGTGTGGTGTGCCTCACAGCTGGCGGAACGTCCTGTGCGGGCATGCGTCTCTGAATGGGAGTGAGTTAAAGGCGCTGCACGGTCAACCTGATGTCTGCATTGGGCCGTGCAGCATTTACAGTGATACGGCATCTGTAGAAGACAGGGCATATTCATACTTTATGCCCTTCGGGGACAGGGTTTCCAGGTCAAGATGAAATGTATAGCCTAATGACAGGTCAAGATCAAATGTATAGCCTAATGACAGGTCAATATAAAATGTATAGCCTAATGACAGGTCAAGATCAAATGTATAGCCTAATGACAGGTCAAGATCAAATGTATAGCCTAATGACAGGTCAAGATCAAATGTATAGCCTAATGACAGGTCAAGATCAAATGTATAGCCTAATGACCACTCAAAACCCGCATTAGCCCAATTAGTTTTTTCACAGCAAGAGAGGAGTTGCCATATTTATACAATATAACTTTTGCAGTCTCTGACTGCAACTTATCGAGGCAATTAAGGAAAATAAATAAAGGAATTTGAATATGTGTAAAGAGAAAAGATAATTCTCTCTTATTAAACTTGCCAGATCATTTGCACAAGGGGGTGTGGTATATGGCCAATATACCACGGCCATATCTGTGGCGGCGGGTAGCCTAGTGGTTAGAGTGTTGGGCCCGTAACTGAAATGTTGCCGGATCGAATCCCTCCCCTAAACAAGGCAGTTAACCCACTGTTCCCTGGTAGGCTGTCATTGTAAATAAAGGATTATTTAAATAAAGGATAAAAAAAAAAAAACAGGGGTGCCAGTAAAAAGTCATGTTTTGTCATACCCCTGATATTTGGTCTTATATACCACGGCTTTCAGCCAATCAGCATTCAAGGCTCGACCCAGGAGAGTTTGAGTGAGGATCTCGAAATCTCTGAGCAAGAAAAACTAGGATGAACATTTAAAAATAATGTTAGGCTATTTTCCTGCAATTGTGCTGTTATTATGTGCCAAATGTTAAGACTAAATGGACCATTTGCGAGATTGATTTATCATTTCAATAGGCATAGGCTACAGACTCTATTCTTTTATTCAACCTTTATTTAACTAGGCAAGTCAGTTAAGAACAAATTCTTATTTACAATGATGGCCTACACCGGCCAAACTCAGACGACGCTGGGCCAATTGTGGGCCGCCCTACGGGACTCCCAATAACGGCCGGTTGTGATACAGTCTGAGATGCAGTGTCTTAGACCGGGGAGCAGCGCAGAACCATCAACCAATCATGTCAATGCTGAGCTACACGAAGCCCTCGGCAGTTACACAAGTTGAGCCGCGCATGGTGTGATGCAGTATGGAGCACAGTTTGGCCTCTGCATACCACCGGAGGCTCCGCAATTGCGTCACACCATCCAAACCGCGCCTCCGACCACATTTTCGGATCAAGCATAAGTTAGCGTTTAGGAGCAGAAGTGTTTGATTACATCATCGCGCTAGAGGCTGCATCCAAGCACTCTCCTCTCCACCACCAATTGATGGAGAAAGAGTGGGGAGTTGCATCAGTCAACAAAGCTTTTACCAAAATATCTATCCTTTTATTTGTAACTTTTCACTTTATAATCATGATTTATCATCATAATCACCATGTTCCTCTTCCTCCACCTCATCATCATCATCATCATCTTCCAAAGCCATCGGTGGAATCACCGCCCTAACCCCTCCCATTTTTACAGCAGCAACGTTAACCCATGCATTAGGGTACAGTGCATTACAACAAAAATAAAGAATTGCTTGAAGGATATATACAGTAGGAGACAAGGATATACAATTAGTTACAGGAAGAAAAATATTTGTTCATTTATGATTGTTTCATTCAATTTGAAAACAAATACTGCTTTATTTTAAGGCAAAAGTTATACAATGCATAACATTGATAATCCAAAAATATAGTAGTGGCTAACAACGATATAGGGCAAAAAAATACATGAATAGTGAACTTGAATGGGCTGCATTCAGTGTGTCTCTTACAGAACATTCATAATAAGGAGAGTAATTTCAAGCCTCACTGTGATTATTTCATACACACCTAATGTGATTTAAAACAAATACAGAGCTCTGTCCCAACTGGCACCCTATACAGCGCACTTCTTTTGATCAGAGCCTTAACTAGTGCACTACATAGGGAATAGTAGGCCACTTGGAACTCAACCTAGATGCCAGTCATTGTTAGTGTCACCCCTGTGACTCCATATAAAACCATTAATTCCCTTTAGATTATTGTTCACCACAGGCTCTACAAGTGCTTGGTGTCAGTGCCCACAATAAAACACACAATTAGACATGATGGCATCCCATTGGTCGTTGTCAAGCCAATGAATGACAAGAAATCACAAACAGACTGTCGCTCAGGTTAATTCAACTCAGCCACCCTAAAAGCTGCCAATTCAACCTCCTTGTCTAGCAAATATCTGGCAGAAACATAACTTGTTACACGTTGATTTCATCTTTCATTTTAAAAGTTGGTCCATCACTCATCACTATTTCAATGTGCATTCTCATTCCCTCACATGTGCTTTAGTGGGCATATGGTAACAGCATTCCTTCTGCTCCACAAAGTTCACTGACCCAATTCAATACAATTCAAGGCAGGGTTTCATTGGATCAAAAGCGGAACTATACTACACCAAAACAGAAGTGGTCACATTATAGAAGCAGAATAAACACATGAAGATGTCAAGCTTTTTTTGTTTACAGGCCATCCATTTTCATACTAGGTTGATTCTTGTTACATGGACAAAGTGTAGAGATGAAACAACCCAGCTAAAGCCAAAACTCCACAGCAATTAATTTGTTATATCAATAATCATCAATGCCATAAAAAAAAAAAATCAGTTTGGAGAGGTGATATTCTGACAGTCAGTGTTCCAACAGCCTGTGACAGCTGGCTGGCTGGCGCCCAGTTGAATGTCCTGACTCCAGTCCAATGTGATGCATGAACAGTCTAAATTTACATTACAATGATTCATGCTGGTGCACACAAATTCAACATGAATTTAATAGGTGCCCGAGCATTACCAAACACACAGCATTTGCATTACAATGCTACTGTCCTGATCTAGTCTTTCTTGGTATGTACTTATTGAACTCATTACCTTCATATAAGTCAGCAGGGTGACACACCTACATACAGATAATACCAAAGGTGTCATGGGCATTTATATATTCTTGAATTACCGTTTCCTGAGTAAATTAGAGCAGATGGTGTTAAACTAAAAATTGACTATTCAGCTTCAGTGTGCATCCTAAAAGCTTATAAGAAATGACAGGTGTTTTTGGTGTAACAGTAATATAGGCCTACTTCTATGCTATTATATTCGGTTCAGTTATGTAAAATACTAATTAATGATTAGGCCTGTGATCTTGTAAGACATAGGCTACACTCAGACAAGGTGAATTCATTAAGTGCGTTGTACATGAGCCCCAAGTCCATTACAATGGTTGTGGACAGCTGTTTTAGCAAGTTTTCTGTCTGTGGCTGTTCTTGTTAGCTAGTATTTGGCCCGCAGGAGGAGAGCGCAGAGTTAAACCAAGAAAGAACTCTCCCTCGCCCGTTCTCAACACGCGCGCCTATTTTTGCTGCAGTTCGGCAGCGCACTCTGCGAGTTGGTTACCTTTAGGCTGCTATACATATTTATTTGGTTTGTCATTCTATTGTTTTTAATGGAATTTTAGTGTTAATTAAATATTTGGAATGTATCAAATTGACATTTTCAAGAAATATTTTTACCAACTCTGTGTATTCTCAAATTGAAATAAGTGAGGGAGCGTATCTCCCCCGCAGCACTACAAAAGTAGTGCACTACATAGGGAATATGGTGCCATTTACTACGAACACACCCTATGACAAACAGGGCTTATGCACACCTTAGACATCAAGTACAGTGATTGGATGAGCTGAAGGAATGCTAAACGTTCACTAGGTGGCAGCATCAGGCCTTTATCAGGGGTCTGGATCAACAGAACGGTTCCAGGTGGAGTTCTAGTCATATCCGTTGGAAAGTCACAATATTAAGCGATATATTTCGCTTTCCATAAAACATGTAACCTACTGCCGTTAATGTGTAAGTGAGATTAGATGAACAGAAAATACTTTCACAATAACCCAAGCCTCAATGAAACTGGAAACATTTAAAATACCCACCTCTCTTTCAGGGACATACTCAATGCAGTTATATCTAGTACTTTACAACATGGCACACATTCTAAAGGGATGCCTGGTTTACCTCAGCCCCAGTGCCAGTAGGTCTGTGCTATGATTCCAACTCCCTGTGACGCTTAACTGTTTGGCTTGATACAGACAGCAATGGAGTAGGCAAGAGCACAGTCAGATCTGGGACCAGGCTTCTATGTTCACATCACTGATTGAACATCCACCTCGTCAGTGTGACTGGTCTGAACCACAAGCCCAAATGTTACCTTCCCACATATACAGCTTCTGCACCTGGAAGTATTCTTGCTCCATTATATAGACTTTTACGACAGGGAAGACAAAACAAACTTAAGATGAACCCATAACTAATATGCATCTGTAAAGACTGACTGGCCAAATCAAAATACAGTGAGTTGGTTCTCATAGCCTGGCTCCCCCACAACCGATCAGCCATAAAGGCTCCTCTGAGTGACTGAACACAACATGGCCTTTCAGTTTCCAAATCCTCCCTGTGAGAACAGGAGACTAATAAGTCAGGGCTCAACCTCTGCCTAGAAACTCTACAAATAAATCTCTCTCCTCCTGACGGATATAAATTATATCTTTGGAATAAACACTCTTTCTATCTGCCAAGTCCTTTAGTCTGAGGAGCACAGCTCTGCTCTGCAGTCCTTCAGTCTGAGGAGCACAGCACTGCTCTGCAGTCCTTCAGTCTGAGGAGCACAGCACTGCTCTGCAGTCCTTCAGTCTGAGGAGCACAGCTCTGCAGTCCTTCAGTCTGAGGAGCACAGCTCTGCAGTCCTTCAGTCTGAGGAGCACAGCTCTGCAGTCCTTCAGTCTGAGGAGCACAGCTCTGTATCTTAGTTTCTTTATTTTACAACTACGTTAGCTCATTATCTCATGTCAAAGTTAGCTCATTATCTCATGTCAAAGTTAGCTCATTATCTCATGTCATGGTGTTATCCCTGTGTCAAGAGAACAACGTACATTTAGCATTTGGGTTCAAGCAACCATACTAAATCACAAAATATACAGAAAAAAATAAAACAAAATGCATACTTATAATGATATGAACAACTATAAATCCAGAAACATGGCTTACTTTACTTTCTAGTTCTTCAGCAAAACTTTCAGTCCCAGCTTTTGCTCTTAAAAATGCTTTGAGGAGAAAGTGAGTGTGTTAAAAGTGCCTTCTCAGTTGTGGCTGGAAGCGCATGCAGAGGAAGGTAACGGCTGCAGCAGCTCCCAGGACAGCCACCAGTATTCCCAAGGAGTGGACAGAAGATTCACCATCAGGCCTGGAGCTGGTGGGACCATTCATGGCCATGGTGGGCTGTTGGGAGAGATAGAGAGATCTTTAGGGACAACAAAATAACACACCTTGTGTGTGTGTGTTCAGTGGGATATAGCCTAGTACTATCTGAATTTGGCCAATAAGAAATACTTATTTTTGTTATCAGTTGCAAAACACTTTGCTACAATGTGCCCTAATGAACATGAACCACCATGCCAAAGATTGAGAAGGCCCAGAAGAGTGACGAGCCTGCGGTAGTCCCACTCACCCTCTGCTGCACGCGTAGCTCCACGTCCTCTCCTGCTGATCTGAAGAGCTCCACTGCTGCACTGTGCGACAGGTTCTCCAGCTTGTGGCCATTAATCTACATAACCCAAACAGAGGAAAATAACATTATGGCGCTTGATACATAGCAATGTTATATGATTGAGTTATTTAATTGAAAAGGCTCATGTAATTAAAGCCACTGGCTGGAATCTCAAGCCTAACACAAATTCCCCAGATAGACGATTGATTGATCACATTCCATTCCCCCGAATCACCCTCTGCTCCCTAATCCAGTCAACCAGTCAGCTCTCTAGCAATTGAGCCAGTGGGGATGAGGTTATCTGCTAATGGGGACGAGGTTATATGCTCAAATGTAATCTTTACCTCCAATATCTTGTCTCCCTCTTGTAATCTTCCATCCAGCGCTGCAGCTCCATTCTCTTTGATTTTGGCCACATAGATCCCACTGTCATTCAGGACATACTGCTGGTCCAGACCTCCTACTATGTTAAACCCCAGACCTGGAGGAGGGAGAGAGAGGGGGGACAGGGAGAGGGAGAGAGAGAGAGAGGGGGGGGACAGGGAGAGAGAGAGAGAGAGGGGGGACAGGGACAGGGAGAGGGAGAGAGAGAGAGAGAGAGAGAGAGAGAGAGAGAGAGGGGAGACAGGGAGAGGGAGAGAGAGAGGGGGGGGACAGGGAGAGAGGGCTAGAAGAATAAATGACTAGTAAAAGTGTCAGGTGAATACAATGCAGGTGAGGTAGTTAGTATGGAGTTCTCATTACATTAACTGATTGCCTACTGATTTACTGCCTGGATATTCAGTCATTCAAAGAGGGAAAGGCCAGAGAGAAATATAAAGTGTTCAAATTCTATGGGGAAGGCTATGTAACTGTGATAGTCCAGCAAATATTATATAGAGACATATATTAACTTCGCTATATACACGGTACAGAGTCGATGTGCAGGGGTACGATTTAAGAGGTAGATAGACATAACTAGGAATAAAGTGACTTGGCAACAGGAGAGATTAAACAGTAGCAGCAGCGCATGTCATGAGTCAGAAACGTTTGTGCAAAAAGGTTCAACGCAGAACCCACTTGCTGTGCGGTAGCAGAGAGAACAGTCTATGACTGGGGTGGATTGAGTCTGACAATTTTTAGGGCTTTCTTCCGACACCGCCTGGTATAGAGCTCTGCCCCAGTGATGTACAGGTACGCACTACCCTCTGTACTGCCTTGCGGTCGGATGCCAAGCAGTTGCCATACCAAGCAGTGATGCAGCCAGTCAAGATGCTCTCAATGGTACAGCTGTAAAACCTTGAGGATCTGAGGTCCCATGCGAAATCTTTTTAACCTCCTGAGGGGGAAGGGGCGTTTTCCTGCACCTCTTCCCAGCTGTGTTGACCATGATAGATCCTTAGTGATGTGGACACCAAGAAACTTGCTTCTTTGTCTTGCTGACGTTGAGGGAAACGTTGTTATCCTGGCACCACACTTCCTCATTATCATAGAATGTATGAAATTAAGTAGTTCTGGGACAAAGGCATGCAAGGGTTAGGGTTAGATCTCGTATTTGGCTGCTAAAAATCAGACATATTATAGTTAGTTAACACTATTTTACAGGATTCTGATTTCACTTGACTGTCACTTCTGATCACAAGTCACAGAGAAGCAAATAGGCCAAAAGGCCTAAATAAGAGAAATGCTATCGCGAGTAGTAGCTATCAGTTATACAGAACAATAATATAAACACAGCATGTAAAGTGTTGATTCCATGTTTCATGAGCTGAAATAGAAGATCCCAGAAATGTTCCATATGCACAATAAGCTTATTTCTCTCAATTTTGTGCACACCCCTTTTAGTGAACATTTCTCCTTTGCCGAGATAATCCATCCACCTGGCAGGTGTAGCATATCGAGAAGCTGATTAAACAGCATGATTATTACACAGGTGGACCTTGTGCTGGGGACATTAAAAGGCCACTAAAATGTGCAGTGGTCACACAACACAATGCCACAGATGTCTCAAGTTGAGGGAGCATGCAATTGGCATGCTGGCTGTAGGAATGTCTACCAGAGCTGTTGCCCTAGAGAATTGAATGTTAATTTCTCTACGATAAGCCGCCTTCAATGTCTTTTTAGAGAATTTGGCAGTACATCCAACAGGCCTCACAACCGCAGACCACGTGTAACCACACCACCCAGGACCTTCACATCCAGCTTCTTCACCTGCGGGATCGTCTTAGACTAGCCATCCGGACAGCTGATGAAACTGTAGGTTTGCACAACCAAAGAATTTCTGCACAAACTGTCAGAAACCGTCTCTGGGAAGCTCATCTGCGTGCTCGTCGTCCTCACCAGGGTCTTGACCTGACTGCCGTTTGGCGTCGTAACTGACTTCAGTGGGCAAATTCTCACCTTCGATGGCAACTGGCACGCTGGAGAAGTGTGCTCTTCACAGATTAATCACGGTTTCAACTGTACTGGGTAGATGGCAGACAGTGTATGGTGTCGTGTGGGCGAGCAGAGTGCCCCATGGTGGCGGTGGGGTTATGGTATGGGCAGGTATAAGTTACGGACAACAAATCTTTCATGGCCTGCATACTCACCAGACACGTCACCCATTGAGCATGTTTGGGATGCTCTGGATCGACAGCGTGTTCCAGTTGTCGCCATTATCCAGCAACTTTGCACAGCCATTGACGAGGAGTGAAACAACATTCCACAATCAACAGCCTGATCAACTCTATGAAAAGGAGATGTATCGCACTGCATGAGAAAAATCGTGGTCACACCAAATACTGATGGGTTTTCTAATCCATACCCCCACCTTTTTAAAAAGGTATATCTGTGTTCCCAACCATGTGAAATCCATAGATTAGGGTCAAATGAATTGATTTCAATTGACTGGCTTCCTCATATGAACTGTAACTCAGTAAAATAGTTTTGTTGCATGTTGGTTGCAGCCCTATATACATATATATTAGATATTACTGCACTGCTGGAGCTAGAAACCCAGAGCTAGAAACCCAATCTTTCGACACACCCACAAAAACATCTACTAAACACGTAAGTGACCAATAAATAAAAAAACGATTTGCTGTTTCGTTATTTTAGTTAAGTGTAGTTAGCATTGCTAGATTATAACTAGATCCTCATTTAGCTCAGTAGCAAATTGAACAAAATACGATCTCGTGGCGTTCAAATGTAAGCCTATTTGCAAGGACCAGATTAGCTACCAAATTGGCCGAAGATTAATAAAGACAGACAGCGAGCTTGCAACAGTTTAACAGCAACAGTTAACTTGCGAGCTAGCTAGGTATCCAGGCCATCCGTTTGCAAGCTTGCTAACTAACAGTAGCTATGTCGGAGTTGCGACTGAAAGCTATTTCCTTACCTTGGGGTCCTCTTTTCAACTTCATATCTAGCACGGTAGGAGCAGTATACGTTGCTGACCCGTTCATGATGTAAGGAATCCGGAGGACAAGGTAGCTGTTTTTGAGGGTAGTTATAAATGTGAAGGTGAACTGCCTGCAGGTTGCTGCGCTCTGATGGACTAGAACTCCACTTCCCAGAATGCTCTTCAATATACCGCTCTACTCGTGACCTTTGATTGAACCACTCATAACTGTATGCCCCGTGCACGCGACCACGTCTTACCGCGCAGTGAAACACCGCGTCGCATTCATTTTCAATGGAAGGAAAGCGGTAAGAAAATGACACTTTTCGGCGACGACCAATCACATCGAGTGGTTTCCATGACGAATTTGACGCTAATCGACCCGTCGCTTTTGACTTTCTTCAGTAAAGATGGCTGACAAAAACATTAAGGTGGAAGCAAATGTAAGTAATTATAACGTCATAACGAGACATGCAAAAACATTTTTTTGCCATAAAGTTAATTTACGAAAATCGCCATTTAGCTGACATTAGCCAGATAACGTTATTGGTGTTGTGACATGAGTATGACATTGTAATTTGTGTTGTTTCATGTTTTAGGGACTCCTGAGAAAACCAGCAAACCAGGCTGTCGTCTTGTGAAACCGTGCCTGTAAAGAATCTAGCTAGCTGAAGCATTTACTGCAAATTGAATGTACAATTTTGTACGCTAGCCTTGCTGATATTTGCCATGCAATGCAGCTGAAGTAACATAGTTAGCTAACTATTTACTTGCTTATTGTGTAGTGGAGGATACGAATAACTCGATGTGTACCTAGCTATGTAGCTGATCTGTGTATGGACCCAAAAACGTTTGGTATAAATATTAGTTCAGAACCTCAGCTATCATAGCCAGTTGTATCACCTTCAAAACAGTCTGAATGACATTAATGAAACCTATGGATTGAGTAGAATATAATATAACTTTGTGCCAAGGATGCAAGTCCTATATACCAGTCCCACCAGGTACAACCCTAAATCCGTAAACATGGATACTATCATAGATATCATTCTGACCAACTTGCCCACCAAATACACCTCCACTGTTTTCAACCAGGATCTTAGCGATCACTGCCTCATTGCCTGCGTTCGTAATGGGTTCGCGATCAAACAACCACCCCTTATCACTGTCAAACGCTCCCTAAAACACTTCTGCAAGCAGGCCTTTCTAATCGATCTGGCCCGGGTATCCTGGAATCATATTGACCTCATCCCGTCAGTAGATGATGCCTGGTTGTTCTTTAAAAGTGCTTTCCTCACCATCCTAAATAAGCATGCCCCTTTCAAAAAACGTAGAACTAAGAATAGGTATAGCCCTTGGTTCACCCCAGACTTGACTGCCCTTGACCAACACAAAAACATCCTGTGGCGCACTGCATTAGCATCGAATAGCCCCCGCGATATGCAACTTTTCAGGGAAACCAGGAACAAATATACACAGTCAGTTAGAAAAGCAAAGGCCTGTAGTACTAATTGCAAAAAGTTCTGGGACACTGTAAAGTCTATGGAGAATAAGAGCATCTCCTCCCAGTTTCCCACTGCATTGAGGCTAGGAAACACTGTCACCACCGATAAATTCACAATAATCGAACATTTCAACAAGCATTTTGCTACGGCTGGCCATGCTTTCCACCTGGCTACCTCTACCCCGGCCAACAGCTCTGTACCCCCCGCAGCAACCTGCCCAAACCCCCCCTGCTTCTCCACCCAAATCCAGACAGCTGATGCTCTGAAAGAGCTGCTAAATCTGGACCCCTACAAATCTGCTGGGCTAGACAATCTGGACCCTTTCTTCCTAAAATTATCAGCCAAAATTGCTGCCACCCCTATTACCAGCCTTTTCAACCTCTCTTTTGTATCGTTTGAGATCCCTAGAGATTGGAAAGCTGCCTCGGTCATCCCCCTCTTCAAAGGGGGAGACTCTCTAGACCCAAACTGTTACAGACCTATATCCATCCTGCCCTGCCTTTCTAAACTCTTCGAAAGCCAAGTTAATAAACACATCACTGACTTCTTTGAATCCCACCGTACCTTCTCTGCTATGCAATCTGGTTTCCAAGCTGGTCATGGGTGCACCTCAGCTACGCTCAAGGTACTTAACGATATCATAACCGCCATCGATAGAAGACAGTACTGTGCAGCCGTCTTCATCGACCTGGCCAAGGCTTTCGACTCTGTCAATCACCGCATTCTTATTGGCAGACTCAACAGCCTTGGTTTCTCAAGTGACTGCCTCGCCTGGTTCTCCAACTACTTCTCAGACAGAGTTCAGTGTGTAAAATCGGAGGGCCTGCTGTCCGGTCCCCTGGCAGTCTATGGGGGTGCCACAGGGTTCAATTCTTGGGCCAACCCTATTCTCTATATACATCAACGATGTCGCTCTCGCTGCTGGTGACTCTCTGATCCATCTCTACGCAGACGACACCATTATGTATACATCTGGCCCCTCTTTGGACACTGTTAACTAACCTTCAAACAAGCTTCAATGCCATACAACACTCTTTCCGTGGCCTCCAACTGCTCTTAAACGCTAGTAAGACTAAATGCATGCTTTTCAATAGAACGTTGCCCGCACCCGCCCACCGGACTATCATCACTACTCTCGACGGGTCTGACTTAGAATACATGGAAACCTACAAATACCTAGAGGTCTGGTTAGACTGTAAACTCAACTTCCAGACTCACATTAACCATCTCCAATCCAAAATTAAATCTAGAATCGGCTTCCTATTTCGCAACAAAGCCTCCTTCACTCATGCTGCCAAACATGCCCTTGTAAAACTTACCATCCTACCGATCCTTGACTTCGGCGATGTCATTTACAAAATAGCCTCCAACACTCTACTCAACAAATTGGATGTAGTCTATCACAGTGCCATCCGTTTTGTTACCAAAGCCCCATATACTACCCACCACTGCGACCTATATTCTCTCGTTGGCTGGCCCTCACTACATATTCGTCGCCAAACCCACTGGCTCCAGGTCATCTATAAGTCTTTATTAGGTAAATCCCCGCCTTATCTCAGCTCGCTGGTCACCATAGCAACACCTACCCGTAGTATGCACTCCAGCAGGTATATTTCACTGGCCACCCCCAAAGCCAACACCTCCTTTGGTGCCATTCCTTCCAGTTCTCTGCTGCCAATGACTGGAATAAATTGCAAAAATCCTTGAAGCTAGAGGTTCCTATCTCCCTCACTAACTTTAAGCATCAGCTGTCAAAGCTGCTTATCGATCACTGCACCTGTATACAGCCCTTCTGTAAATAACCCACCCTACTACCTCATCCCCATATTTATTTTTTAACTTTTTAACCTGGTTCATCTTTGGGAGCAATTTCCAAACGCCTGAAGGTTTCACACTCATCTGTACAAACAATAGTACGCAAGTATAAACACTATGGGACCAAGCAGCCATCATACCGCTCGGGAAGGAGACGCATTCTGTCTCCTAGAGATGAACGTACTTTGGTGCAAAAAGTGCAAATCAATCCCAGAACAACAGCAAAGGACCTTGTGAAGATGCTGGAGGAAACCGGTACAAAAGTATCTATATCCACAGTAAAATGAGTCCTATATTGACATAACCTGAAAGGCCGCTCAGCAAGGAAGAAGCCACTGCTCCAATACCGCCATAAAAAATACAGACTACGGTTTGCAACTGCACATGGGGACAAAGATCCTACTTTTTGGAGAAATGTCCTCTGGTCTGATGAAACAAAAATAGAACTGTTTGGCCATAATGACCATCGTTATGTTTGGAGGAAAAAGGGGGAGGCTTGCAAGCCGAAGAACACCATCCCAACCGTGAAGCACGGGGGTGGCAGCATCATGTTGTGAGGCTGCTTTGCTGCAGGAGGGACTGGTGCACTTCACAAAATAGATGACATCACGAGGAAGGAAAATTATGTGGAAATATTGAAGCAACATCTCAAGACATCAGTCAGGAAGTTAAAGCTTGGTCGCAAATAGGTCTTCCAAATGGACAATGACCCCAAGCATACTTCCAATGTTGTGGCAAAATGGCTTAAGGACAACAAAGTCAAGGTATTGGAGTGGCCATCACAAAGCCCTGACCTCAATCCTATAGAACATTTGTGGGCAGAACTGAAAAAGCGTGTGCGAGCAAGGAGGCCTACAAACCTGACTCAGTTACACCAGTTCTGTCAGGAGGAATGGGCCAGAATTCACCCAACTTATTGTGGGAAGCTTGTGGAAGGCTACCCAAAACGTTTGACCCAAGTTTAAAGGCAATGTATTTACTTACTTGAATAGGTTCTCCCAGCCATGTGGATAATAATAATACCTTTATACAAACTTGCTATGCGGAACACTTGACGCACAATCTAACGTGCTGTTATATGCTGCCATATCCTGCCAGCAGGCCTACAAGCGAGCCACTCTCGACAGCCTAAGCGGCATGCAGCAATTTACTGCATGCTAGTGAACACGGGGCATTACTATCGTTCAAGAGAAACAGATGGTTCTCAGTCTGTGGGTGCCTGGCCTATCCACAGGGGGTACTTGAACAGAATTGTAAGAACATAATGGTTGTTTCTCCTAGGTACAGATCTAGGATCAGATTCCCCTCCCTTAACCCTCACTGGGGAAAAATGCAAACCTGACCCAAGATCAGTGTCTATGAAGGGGTACTTTAGGCAGAGCAATGTGTGACTGTTGTAGCTGTAGAAGCCCCATTGATAGCCAGTCATAATGTATCAGCTCTCTTTATTCTTTGACATTATTAAAACAATACTTAGTCTTTGGAAACAAATCCACAGCCATACATTGATTGATTTACAGTTCAATTACATTGTTGCCGTAGATCTGACTGTTTTCTTGCAATAATATTAGAAAATAAAATGAGTGATAACATGATCTTCAAGTCATTGGGAGATGAGAGACAGTCAAGGATTTATACTGAAAAATTAAGACACACATTTGCTATGATTTATGAGCTAGATCTAGCTGAAATAAGAGCTAGACCAGCCAACCAAGGCTTTGCCTGTAATGCTAGTCTCTCAGGCAGCGATACAATTAAGTTGTGCAACGCAAAAGCCACACTGATTTTCAGTCCGTTAGTTACACACACACACAATAACTCTGAAAGGCTAATAACAAATGTGATTATAGAGTAAAACACACCAAAGCCTGTTGTTCTGCTGTCATGACAACCTTGTGAAAAGGACACATCACATTCGCCCCATTGGCCTGGACATTTCATGCAGAATAAATATGGTTACTTTCCCTAGAACTGTAAGAGCCATTCAAAGCAGATCTCAGTTTCTGCTACGTTACATAACCTAGTTGCTTGACCTAATTTGTATAGATGATTCACCACGATACATGAGTCATTTGATTGTGCCCAGAATTACATCTCTAAGAAAATGAAAAGAAACATACTTTTGTAGGGCTTTTCACACTACTGAGCCAAGCCGAGCTGACCTAAACCAGGCTGCACTGAGCTGGCCTGATTACCCATCCACCATTGTTCCTGGAACCGTGCTGAAAAGGACAATGTGAAAATATAAAATCTGAGCTAGCAACAGTTTAGTTCAGGTCGGCCCTGTATTGTGAAAAGGGGTATATGTGAGCTGCACCGCCAATCCAGTCTATTGGTCCATAGGCTCCGGTCAAAAGTAGTACACTACATAGGGAATAGGGTGCCATAGTAGTGCACTAAATAGAGAATAGGGTGCCAGTTGGGACTCGGGTTAGATCATGCTAGGGGCCACGCTGTAGAGAGTGACGTCCTCCAACCCTCCAGCTCTGTGATACTCCAGACACAGCTACTTTAAATGAGTCCTCTTCCACCTGGATCTTCAGCTGCAGGCAGGACAAAGGTTTCCATCTCCCATGTTGCAGTTCTTTTGGGAGATGACATCAACCTTTAATTTTTTTAACAACACAATTATCTTCGATGCTTTTCAACCAGTTACATGTGGAATTGGGTTTACTTTCTGAATTGACTAGAATTTTAAATGAAATTGACCCCTAACCCTGATCAAACCTGTACCTCAAAATGCTGTCCTTGAATGAAGAGGAAGCCTCCATCCCTCTCCTCTGGACCCCAACCCCCATCCAGGTGGGAGTTACGGACAACCGGTTGCTCATAGAAACAAGGGTTGAGGTGGAACACAACCTCTTCATCTTCCTACTCTTCCATAAAGTCAACATAGAACCTGAAATAAAACCAAACTTAGTTTCACTCATCGGCAATCTACACAGAGACCGTGCTTTGGACCATAGATAAACATTGGAGTGCAATTGCATATGGGTTTGTTTATTTACAATGAATGAATGTTGTCAAAGCAAACATGCTTTTCTCCACCCAAGGTTATTATTAGGAGGCGTAGGGCTGTGGCTAGTTTGAATGACTACATACAGGTGATGATTTGTGATGTCTTAGACTAAGGGTGGTTTCACACTTGGTCCCTTTCACCCAATTTATGTGAGCTCAGTGCGGTTCGCTTAAATGTTATGTACATTGTGAACACTCAAGGAACTCAGTCCCCTCAAGAGCCACCGATGCAACCGAACTGAGACCATCTCGAGAGGTGGTCTGAGATAGGTTCGCTTGAAACACGGGGTACAGTTCCCTTTTTTGGGACAATGTGAACACAAAGCTCCCCAGGTTCACTTGTCATTATTCACACACCACACAGTAGACTACCTCAACACTGTTTCCCCTGACATAACCCCTCACACTAGACTACCTCAACACTGTTTCCCCTGACATAACCCCTCACACTAGACTACCTCAACACTGTTTCCCCTGACATAACCCCTCACACTAGACTACCGCAACACTGTTTCCCCTGACATAACCCCTCACACTAGACTACTTCAACACTGTTTCCCCTGACATAACCCCTCACACTAGACTACCTCAACACTGTTTCCCCTGACATAACCCCTCACACTAGACTACTGCAACACTGTTTCCATTAACATAAACCCTCTCATTGGTGCCACAAGAGAGATGATGTGCAGGTTGGTGCCTAATTGGTACCAACATCAGTGACCAACCTCACTAATGCTCTTGTAGCTGAATGGAAGCAAGTCCTGGCAGCAATGTTCCAACATCTAGTGGAAAGCCTTCCCTGAAGAGTGGAGGCTGTTATAGCAGCAAAGCGGGGACCAACTCCATATTAATGCTCATTTTTTTTTACCCCAGAGTTGACTTTCAAAGAGAGCTATATGTGAAAACAACCTAAGTGTCAGCATTAATGGAACATATTGAATGAATGAACGGATGAATGGGTGAATGAACGGATGAATGAATCCTGTAGCCTAGTGTAGTAGTGTGAGTAGCTACCTGTCTCCTCCAGGGATGGGTACTCCTACTACGGTGATCAGTAGCCTGGGTATGATGCCAGGGAGGCAGTTCGTTGGGCACTGGCTGAAACAGAGGGTACATTAACATGACAGATAATCAGCCTTAGTGTTCTATTAAAAAGATGAGACTAATATTAAGTCTGCTTCTTTTTCTTCAACAACATATCCAATAGAAGTACACATTTCAACAATAAGCATAAAGAATGGATAAGAATATTTAATATAGAGCTTTATTAAAATGGCATTCTATCAGGTGCCAAGAGAAAATACCTTTGACCACTATCCAGTGGTGACACTAAAACTTTAACTTATGGCTATGTTGGCTAACTCTAGAACCTCACCTACATTCCAAACGCCACTGGAAAAATGAGTCATCCACCACACCCTACAAACCAGAACCTGAGGCTCTAAAGTAGCTAGCCTTAGCTGGAATAACTGGATTGATTGAAACAACGTCATTTCCGTCAACCAGTTGTACCACCTTTATAGCATCACCTATTGATTAATATCATTTTATAGGCCAAACATCCCAAACTACTTCTTTAAACACTGCAATGCAAAAATAATCATAAACCATGCAAAACACGAGTGAGTGTTATTTTATTTCAAATATGTAACACAATTGACATTTCATAAACGCTGGCAAACACACAAGTACAGGAGGATTACTACCTAATTATATTTGGCTTCATTAGAAAGTAGCATAACATTTTATTTGAAAGATAAGTGTGAATTAATGAAAGGTAAAGAGTGAAATAATATAATATGTGTTGTTTCACAAAAGTCGAGGCTATGTATTGCACTTGAATGACAGCAAACATTGTTGGGTTCCCTTTCTCCCCCAGGTATTGGCTAGTAAAAACCTCTTCAACCAAATCATTTATGCTGCTGTTTTTTGTAGTTCTTAAACCAAACCACAAGGTGATTGCTGCGGGTGGAGTCCTCATCCGACTGAAAATCTGAAGAGTTCAGTGCTTTCAAAAATGTGGTGGATATGGTATATTATGTCTGGGCTGAAAAGACAAGAATACATATGATATAACTGTAAATGATACATTATGATATAACTGTAAATGATACATTATGATATAACTGTAAATGATACATTATGATATAACTGTAAATGATACATTATGATATAACTGTAAATGATACATTATGATATAACTGTAAATGATACATTATGATATAACTGTAAATGATACATTATGATATAACTGTAAATGATACATTATGATATAACTGTAAATGATACATTATGATATAACTGTAAATGATACATTATGATAACTGTAAATGATACATTATGATAACTGTAAATGATACATTATGATATAACTGTAAATGATACATTATGATAACTGTAAATGATACATTATGATAACTGTAAATGATACATTATGATAACTGTAAATGATACATTATGATATAACTGTAAATGATACATTATGATAACTGTAAATGATACATTATGATAACTGTAAATGATACATTATGATAACTGTAAATCATACACTATGATATAACTGTATATGTTCTGTTGTTTTGCCTTGCCTTGTCTTTTGCTGTTTGCGCCCTGCAGAAAATACCTCAGACCAATATATTGTTATTGCAGTGCTGTTTCTAGAAGTTCAACACCATTTTTACAGCCCTGCAGCAAATCCGTGATCCACCATCCTGACCGCTGAGCTCAATGTAAGCTTGCGAAATCAGGAAGGTAAAACAAGGTAAGCAAACCCCCCAAAAAGAACCACACCACATGTACAGAGATCCTCCGGTGAAGACTAGGACAGAAGTGCACCAGGAAGCAAGCAGCAATATGTGGTGTTTTAAAAGCATGTATTTACTCACCAGCATCCCTCCTGGAGCAGCTGGTCCCCCGTACGGTCCTGGGTGGCCGGGTTGGGGAGGGAAGCCTCCACCGCCTCCAGGACCCCATGATCCTGGGGGGATGGGAGGGAAGGCTCCACCAGCGAACCCAGGGTAGTTGCCTCCTGCAGGAGGGCAGGCAGCTCCTGGACCTCCAGGACCATACATCCCCCCACCAGGCTGGGCTCCTGGGTAAGGCACATTGGGGTAGGGTCCTGGGGGTGCCCCAGGGCTAGTTTGGAAGGGTCCAGATGGGTACTGCATGGGGGCTCCAGGGAACTGGCCGGGGAACTGTCCAGGTGCTCCAGGCCCGGGTGGGTATTGTCCCGGGGCTCCAGGCCCAGCTGGGTACTGTCCCGGGGCTCCAGGACCAGCTGGGTACTGTCCTGAGGCTCCAGGACCAGCTGGGTACTGTCCCGGGGCTCCAGGCCCAGCTGGGTACTGTCCCGGGGCTCCAGGCCCAGCTGGGTACTGTCCCGCGGCTCCAGGCCCAGCTGGGTACTGTCCCGGGGCTCCAGGCCCAGTTGGGTACTGTCCCGGCGCTCCAGGCCTAGCTGGGTACTGTCCCGGCGCTCCAGGCCCAGCTGGGTACTGTCCCGGCGCTCCAGGCCCAGCTGGGTACTGTCCCGGCGCTCCAGGCCCAGCTGGGTACTGTCCCGGCGCTCCAGGCCCAGCTGGGTACTGTCCCGGGGCTCCAGGCCCAGCTGGGTACTGTGCCGGTACCCCTGGGCCGGGCGGGAACCCACCAGGGGCAGAGGGAGTACCAGGATACTGCCCTGGTGCTCCAGGACCGGATGAGAAGGGTCCTTGACTTCCAGGGAACTGCCCTGGTGCCCCTGGACCAGACTGTGGGCCCCCAGGGAATCCTCCAGGAGCAGAGGGCTGTGTGGGGGCTCCAGGTGCCGCACCAGGCCATCCTGGGTTAGTGGGCGGAGGGGCGGCTGGATTGGGGTTACCCGCTTTCTTAGCTTGGCCCGGAACATCGTCCGCTATGGCATCTGCCAGCTACATGCCAGAAAAACAGGGAGATTGGTACCATGATTTCACCAACACATTTACCATCTTAAAACAGGCATACCTTGATAATAAACGGGATACAAGTAGCTAACTCACCGAGAAATCCATGTCCTGAAAGGTAATGGGGGAGGAAATAAAGTTGTTAGGTCTGAAGCATACCCTATGGCTACTTTAGTTATAACAGCCTGAAGTAACTAGCAACATAGTTTAGCTATCACAAGCTACCTATAAACTTTAAATGAAACTGGATTTCAAGCTCGTTAGTCTTGTACACATGCAAAAAGCTAGCTGGCTCGATGTACAGTTAACGTAAGCTAACATTAGTTAGCAAACATTAGCCAGCTACCTAGCTGATTATACATATTTATTCTGTTCAACGATCAAAGTACAATCAATACATGTTTTTAAAGTATGTTAGGCTTTTCAACATTACCTTGACAAAAGAGAGACGTCTTTCAACAAATTCTAAAGCTAGAAACAACAAGAATTTGCCAGTTGAGAGATTAAAAATACTGTACAAAACTCATGAACTAAAGGAAGTGAACCGTCTGCACTCACGCCTAGAATATGACGTAACCATTGGGCGGAAGGAAATATGGTTGGAACCGAATGGGTACGTTCCAGAGTCACATACAATGGGTACGTTCCAGAGTCACATACAATGGGTACGTTCCAGAGTCACATACAATGGTTACGTTCCAGATTCACATACAATGGGTACGTTCCAGAGTCACATACAATGGGTACGTTCCAGAGTCACATACAATGGTTACGTTCCAGATTCACATACAATGGGTACGTTCCAGAGTCACATACAATGGGTACGTTCCAGAGTCACATACAATGGGTACGTTCCAGAGTCACATACAATGGGTACGTTCTAGAGTCACATACAATGGGTACGTTCCAGAGTCACATACAATGGGTACGTTCCAGAGTCACATACAATGGGTACGTTCCAGAGTCACATACAATGGGTACGTTCCAGAGTCACATACAATGGGTACGTTCTAGAGTCACATACAATGTGTACGTTCCAGAGTCACATACAATGGGTACGTTCTAGAGTCACATACAATGGTTACGTTCCAGAGTCACATACAATGGGTGCGTTCTAGAGTCACATACAATGCGTACGTTCTAGAGTCACATACAATGGTTATGTTCCGAAGTCACATACAATGGGTACGTTCTAGAGTCACATACAATGGGTACGTTCCAGAGTCACATACAATGGGTACATTCCAGAGTCACATATAATGGGTACGTTCTAGAGTCACATACAATGGGTACTTTCCAGAGTCACATACAATGGGTACGTTCCAGAGTCACATACAATGGGTACGTTCTAGAGTCACATACAATGGGTACTTTCCAGAGTCACATACAATGGGTACGTTCTAGAGTCACATACAATGGGTACGTTCCAGAGTCACATACAATGGTTACGTTCCAGAGTCACATACAATGGGTGCGTTCTAGAGTCACATACAATGGGTACGTTCCAGAGTCACATACAATGGGTACGTTCCAGAGTCACATACAATGGGTACGTTCTAGAGTCACATACAATGGGTACTTTCCAGAGTCACATACAATGGGTACGTTCTAGAGTCACATACAATGGGTACGTTCCAGAGTCACATACAATGGTTACGTTCCAGAGTCACATACAATGGGTACGTTCTAGAGTCACATACAATGGGTACGTTCCAGAGTCACATACAATTGGTATGTTCCAGCGTCACAAGCATTCTCTTGGATTGCAGTCGGCAAATGAAGATTACAGAACATTAAAAATGAATACAAGTATATCTACCCTTTCTTCCTCAACTTTATATGAGTAAAATTCAACTAGTACATACTGACATGATAATGACTTTAAATTGGTGTGGGGCGGGGATTGGTCAAAGCAGAGTCACAAGATGATGTGGGGAAACATACTGTTCTGTACTGCCCTCCTCCGGTCCAGACAGAACAGTTGAGTCTGCGCTTCAGGGAAAATGGTAAGTTGTTGCTGAGGTGGGTTGAAAAACCTCACAAAATGTATTTAGCTAGGGCTTATTTTAAAGTAGCAACCGTTTGATATAATATGCCTATATAATCGCCTCTTTAATTCGAAATGATCTTCACTTTCTGTACAATGTTTTAAAATATGCAGTTGTTCCACCCAGCTCGTGATATGCTGCAACATGTCACGGTATGGAGCATAGCTAGCTAGCTGGCTAACTGATTACCCCATGCCTTGTCTGAAAAAGTTAGCCACATCAAATGCCCTTGTAATTACCCTAGCTACTCGATGAAACTAGATAATTTCAGCTCGTCAAAGTGCCGTGACCATTATGTGTCAGATTCTATGTGCTTTGTGTATAGAATGAAACTAGATAGTCTCATTTCCTGTAGTGTGCTAGACCTAGCTAGCTAGCTGAACTTGGCTTTGACACAAATTAAACTCTGCATTGTCAGGGATGCGCATCTCTCATATTTGACAGTGCCAAATATGTGTATAACCTTGTACCTTCTAAATCAGTCAACGTCGTTATTTCCTATTACCTGTCAAATAAAATCCGGAGTAGGCCATTGAACAAAGGAATTTAACCCATCATGAACAATGATTCTGGAAGGTGTTGCTCATTCCAAAAAGACATCAATTATCAGGTGTGGCTGGTGGTGTGATCATGGATGGCAGCAATTTTTCACAAGTTAATAGAATTTGCGAGTTCAGAGACATGATATTAACGCTTTGAGTTGTGAATGACCATCTAAATAATTATTCTGTAGACTATCATCAAAAGTTCCCAATCATGTGTTAGAGATATCTGATCTCCTTTGATATGAGAAGTCAGAAGAAATTTCCCCCTCTGGGATCAATAAAGTGTGTATATATATATATATATACCTGGCCCAATATTCATTAAGCATCTAAGAGTAGGAGTGCTGATCTAGGATCAGGTCTCCCCTGTCAATGTAATCGTATTTGTTATAATCTAAAAGGCAAAACTGATCCTAGATCAGCACTCCAGCTCTGAGAGACTTTATGAATACAGGTCCAGATATCTTTCCTTCTATCCATTACTTCCAGAGTGAATCACTGGTTGTGTGTGACGTTGATGGAGACCTAGTTAAAAAGCTACGGGAGTTCCGCTTCCGGAAGGAGACTAACAATGCTGCTATCATCAGTAAGTATCCCCTTAATCACAAATCAGTAAGTATCCCCTTAATCACAAATCAGTAAGTATCCCCTTAATCACACATCAGTAAGTATCCCCTTAATCACAAATCAGTAAGTATCCCCTTAATCACAAATCAGTAAGTATCCCCTTAATCACAAATCAGTAAGTATCCCCTTAATCACAAATCAGTAAGTATCCTCTTAATCACAAATCAGTAAGTATCCCCTTAATCACAAATCAGTAAGTATCCCCTTAATCACAAATCAGTAAGCGTCCTCCTGATCATAAATCAGTAAGTAATTTAACCTTTATTTAACTAGGCAAGTCAGTTTAGAACAGATTCTTATTTACAATGACGGCCTACCCCGGTCAAACTAGGACGACGCTGTCCTAATCATCAATTCATAATTATCCTTCTAATCATGAAGAATGTTGTTCTTGCTTCTACACACATATTGTGTTCGGGTCAAGTGCTTGGGAAGGACCAACGTATTGACTGTTGAGGATCTGAGGAAAATGGTTCCTAAATATTTGTTCCGTTTTCTCTTTCTCAGTGAAGATTGACAAGGACAAGCAGCTTGTCATCCTTGATGAAGAACATGAGGTAAGTTGCCAGATTGGTTATTGAATGATGACGTCAGTGTTATATCCACACACCTCTTACAGCGTCTTGTATGATGTAGCATGAACCTACTGTTGTATAGTGTATATTTAACCTTGAATTCCTTCTCTCTCATCCTAGGATATTTCTCCTGATGATCTGAAGGATGAGCTGCCTGAAAGACAGCCAAGATATCCTTTGATCTATACTGAACAAAAAATAATTTCAACAATTTTACTGAGTTTTAGTTCATATAAGGAAATCAGTCAATTGAAATATATACATTAGGCCCTAATCTATGGATTTCACATGACTGGGCAGGGGCGCAGCCATGATTGGACCTGAGAGGGTATAGGCCCACCCACTTGGAAGCAACGCCCACTACAATCAGAATGGGTTTTTGCCCACAAAAGCCGGTTGGACGTACTGACAAATTCTCTGAAACAACGTTGGAGGTGGCTTATCTCTGGCAACAGCTCTGTTGAACATACCTGCAGTCAGCATGCCAATTGCGCACTCCCTCAAAATGTAGACATCTGTGGCGTTGTGTGAAAAAACGTCACATTTAAGAGTGGCCTTTTATTGTCCCCAGCACAAGGTGCACCTGTGTAATGATCATTCTGTTTAATCAGCTTCTTGACATGCCACACCTGTCAGGGGGATAGATTATCTTGGTAAAGGAGAAATGCTCACTATCAGGGATGTAAACCCATTTATGCTCAAAATTTGAGAGAAATAAACATTTTGTGAGTGTGGAACATGTATTTTATTTTAGCTCATGAAACATGTGACCCACACTTTACATGTTGCGTTCATATTTTTGTTCAGTGTAATAATAAGACATGTATTTACAAGATGCTGTAAATCTTATCATATTCTGGGCTGAATCGTAACTCGATCTGCGCGCAGGTCTCCCTGGACATGAATGCATGATTTAAGTGAAAGTTTCGAGCACAATCAAATCTCTGCCATCATCTTTATTTGAATCCTAAAAGTTCTCTTTAACCTTCTGCACATTTGTGGTGTACAGCTACAAGTACGAGCACGATGATGGGCGAGTTTCTTACCCTCTCTGCTTCATCTTCTCCAGTCCAGTGGGTAAGATAAGATCCGGATCTCAACATCCCTGTGGCTACTGTACCTGTAGCAACACGTGTTGGCCCATTTTTTGTAAAATAAAGATCAATTGGTGTAATGAACATCCTTATTAATGTATAGTACAATATGTTGTCTTAGTTTCACCTGTAGAGAGACATATCATCGTGTTTCCTAATTCTATTTCTATGGTTTTACCACGTCCTGTTTTTCTAAGGATGCAAACCTGAGCAGCAGATGATGTACGCTGGCAGCAAAAACAAATTGGTGCAAACTGTCCAATTGACTAAGGTTTGTGAATAGAAAGGAGGACCAAGGCACTCTTCATATAATATATTAAAATACCTTTATTGGTATGGCATGTTCAATGGAAACAAAGTTTAAAAACTCTGACACGTTTCGGCTGCATGGCCTTCGTGAAGGAGTACAAAAATATCATAATACAATGTTCGTTTTAACTGTTTCTTTCATCTCTGGAGCTCAATGATATCTGGATTTAGCTCAATACTATATTAGTATATGTTTACATGAAATTGGCTCCAAGATGTTGACTTATATCTTGTAAAAAGGGGAGTTATCAGTCTTATATCGGCTCTCCCTCATTTCTTCCAGGTGTTTGAGATCAGAAACACAGAGGACCTGACAGAGGAATGGCTTAGAGAGAGGCTTGGGTTCTTCGGTTAAGACAAGGCCATTTGGGGATCTAAAGGACTGAATGTTCTAGAGGAGGAACCAGACGGCAGAGAGCGCCTGTGTTGTCTGTCCCTTGGGGAGCAAACACCATTCCTTACGTTTCCCTCCTCTCTGTACCTATTCCCATGCAATCTCCCTCCCCCCCTCAACATGTGCCAGTTTCCTGTCTATATACAATTACCACTCCTACTGACAGAGCATTCTCTCTCCTACACAAGCAAACCTCAAGGGAAATTGAAAGGAATTGTCATGGTGGCAATTGCTTCTGAGTTTGACTTTTGCTTGTTTAGTTTACATAATTATGAGTTTATAGATTTGATTCTAACCACTTATTTTTTTTGTGATTTGTTTTTAGTGATATTTTTTTATTTTTTTTTACTGTAATCAAAAGGATGGTTGTGGATATTAAGATATGACTTGTGGGAGGATCCTAGGTTGTGAAGATACAACACTACTTATATTCTTCTTTATACATTTTCAAGATGGAAGTGCCTCCAAGCTTGAAGCACTTTTGACCTTAGTCACACAATCATAGCAATACATTGAATTTGTTGTGTGGACTTTCTCATTTTGCTTGGAAAGGTAGGGTAGTATAAATAAATACAATAATTTTTCACTCTTCACTCACTCATTTAAGTTTTAATGACAAAATATCTTAATCCAAATTACAATAGTTAAAAAAGACAGCTAAAATACATTTCACCGTCTGGTTTATGTGTGTATATGTTATTGCAGGAGTTATTGATGCTCTTCGTCGCTAAGTAACATTTTAAGAGCCTGCAGCTTAACGTCCTTGAGAGTCGCAGACAGTTTTTGAGTGACACAAAGGACAGTTTGATATCTCTGTTCATCTTTGTTTAGAGGAGAATCAGTGTGATTCTTAGTGAGACTTTTTGCAGTGAGGTAATAACTAAATTGTACACTCTTCCCTACATAGTGCACTAAACAGTATATGGGTTAGAGTGCCATTTGGGACACAATGTTTATACCATTGAACTGTGTCCTTCAAAGTGCAGCACCTGTTTCTCCTAAAAAGTTTTTCACTGATACATTCTTGAAAGAAACCTGTTTGTTTTAGGGCCAGTTTCCCAGACATGGATTAAGCCTAGTCCTGGACTAGAAAGCAATTTCAATAGAGACTCACTGTGTCCGGGAAACTGGCCCTTTTATGTATAAACGTCAGTCTGTGTCCCAACCATGGACAGGTGTGAAAACGATGAGAGATCAGATAATCATATTTTTGTCTTTAAATCCTTTATCTTAGCCAGGTGTAAAATAACTTGAAGGGCAGATTTCTTGGGCACAAACTTAAGACTAGCTAGTCTTAATCTAGAGTATGTCCAGGAAACTGCCTGAAAAGTAAACTGTTTTACATTTGTACTGGTAATATTCCAAAAGGCTGTCTCACTTTCCATCAGAGTATTTCTCTGAAGAACAGATTTAAAATGTTCTATTGGCTTAGACTATAAACTCGGAAACAAACAGTGTGTATGTCCCAAATGACACTCTCTCTTCCCTGTATAGTGCAATATGGGACCATAGGACTCTGGTCCAAAGTGCACTATAAAGGGAATATGGTGCCATTTTGGATGTAAACAATGATTTATGTCTTACCATCTGCTGAAACGTGACATTGAAAAACTAAATAAGACTACAGCTTTAAACATCACCTCATAGTCTGTATGTATGAACTGTACTGAAACATTCCTGTTTTTACTCTGAATTGTGCAATCAGCTGGTGTCAATGTGAAAAATGCAAATGCTTAATAAGCTGTTCTAAAAAGACTTTGATGTGGTAAGCTACTGTAAATACAAGTGCATGCTTTCGTCAGTGTGTCTGATGTGGTAAGCTACTGTAAATACAAGTGCATGCTTTCGTCAGTGTGTCTGATGTGGTAAGCTACTGTAAATACAAGTGCATGCTTTCGTCAGTGTGTCTGATGTGGTAAGCTACTGTAAATACAAGTGCATGCTTTCGTCAGTGTGTCTGATGTGGTAAGCTACTGTAAATACAAGTGCATGCTTTCGTCAGTGTGTCTGATGTGGTAAGCTACTGTAAATACAAGTGCATGCTTTCGTCAGTGTGTCTGATGTGGTAAGCTACTGTAAATACAAGTGCATGCTTTCGTCAGTGTGTCTGATGTGGTAAGCTACTGTAAATACAAGTGCATGCTTTCGTCAGTGTGTCTGATGTGGTAAGCTACTGTAAATACAAGTGCATGCTTTCGTCAGTGTGTCTGATGTGGTAAGCTACTGTAAATACAAGTGCATGCTTTCGTCAGTGTGTCTGATGTGGTAAGCTACTGTAAATACAAGTGCATGCTTTCGTCAGTGTGTCTTTGTCCGACAGTTTGCATTATGACAAAAAACATCCCAAACAAGCCTTCAATAGTGTGTCAGTTGTAACTGCATGTTCTTTGTTTAAACAGTGAATGTATCCTCTATAATGAATTCAAGATTGGCACAATAAATAATATAGAGAACATGCATGCAAATCAAATGGGAAAGTTGCTGACAATTTGTATTTAAGGTTAAACACTACAGTAGTTGGATAATTATCAACATGTTTTTGAGAGAATATGGTTGTGTTCCAAATGGCACCCTATTCTGGTCATAGAGCACTTATTTTGACCTGAGTCCTATGGCCCCATGGTGCACTATGAAGGGAATAGGATGCCATTTGGAACCCAAGATAGAGATAATCAGCCCTGGAAATAATTATTCAACCTGCATTCATGAATAAGATATAGCTATATCCTTGTAGAAACATGTGGCCTATTAAGTGTCTTGATCTCTCTGAATTTATGTATTTTTCCTATAATAGTTCTGCACTTTCTCAGATCAACAGCTTTTATGAATCTTTTCTTAACTAAACAGCATCTCAAACATGTAACATATTCAGCTACCCAATGGTGTCAGTGAAACTTGTGACATATTTGTATTTTTCCATGCTTTATACAGTTGTCCCAATAAAACACAAAATGTTCGCTGTGTTGAATGCATTAATATACAAAATCACCATGTTGAATATTTTACGTGTGTCTTGTTATAATGTATGTCCGATTATTATATGCCTATTATCACTTAAAACTGTTCTTCTCAAGAGCTTAGAACGCACCTTGAAGAAGGATAGCATGTGCGCATGCCCTATCCCACTGCCACTTCCTGTCTCGCGCTGTCTGCGGTCACATCGTTCTGTAGTTTCTGTGGCAACGGGACGGGCGGCGCATCTCTGCGTCTAGCTAGCTACGTCAGCCAGCGAGCTACACCAAAATGGCGTTCACATTCGCGGCCTTTTGTTACATGCTTGCGCTATTGCTTACGGCCGCTCTTATTTTCTTCGCCATTTGGCATGTAAGTATATCGGTATCACGACCAAACAGTATGGTTTGGAAGAGAATGTAGGTTTTACAGAGAGCCAGTGGTTTGTTCTACTCAACCAGGGGCTAACAGGATTGTCATCCGTTAACTAGCTCAGATAAACCGAATGAATGGCACCCACACATTCGTGTTGGACCGAAAAGACTTCGAGTTATTCGTTTCTATGCACGACAACAATACATGGCCTAGTTTTCTAACTATAACTACAAATAGGTAGCTATTTATTTGACTCCGAATTTAAAACATACGATTAGGCTGGACACATGAAATTAACAACGTTTTTTATTCTGATAAAAACGAGTTAATTACATCCGCCGTGGAGCCCAGTTTCATAATATTACTGTATGTCCCAGCTGCTTGTCATAATTTTGAAGTAATCGCGGAAAAACAGGCCTTATTTTACTCCTATTAAGATACGTAGCTAGTCAGTTAGCCATCTGTTAGTATTTAGCTAGCTCTGTGGTAGCAACAGCTTATGCTCGCTAGCTAACGTTATCTTCCTAGCTTTGGAGGTATCTAAATTGGTGAACAGCAGTTAAAATCCAATTTGTTGACAAATGAAGATGAGGTGGCTAGTTAATACACTAATTAACCAGGGCCTCGTCGGAAGATGACAATCCTCTGTCTTGTTGTCATTCATCATGTCTTCTGTTTGTCCCAGTCTTCCATATTCTCTGATAACTAACTTTGATCCCTCTGAAGGCTCCTTATCTAAAGACTGTTGTTGGGATGCCAGTTGTTATTCCACATGCCTGCATAATGGGTGAACGCTTGTGCTGACCGTTGTTGTACCTGAGGACATTGTAAACCAACACTGTAGTACAACAGTATCATCCTGGGGATATTTGTTCTCTCATTTCTACAAAGGAAAACAGTTGTTGATTCCCCCCCTCACTGCTTATGGACATAGAGTCCTAATACCCATAAAACCTAGCGGTCAACAGGGAAATTGTTATTCTTGTTTTTCCAGCATTTTATTAAAATAAGGGCTGTTTCGTGTAGGTTTACCCTGGCTTGACGTTTTGATAACCATGTAAATATCTCTCGGACAAGGTGACTTTTATCACTATGTTAGGCTATTTTTACGCTCAGATTCGAAAACGCTAATTTGCATCAAAGTAGACATCATGCAAGACTACAAATCCCTGCAAGCTCTAGCTGACACCTTTGCTGACAGTTGGTGTCAATTTAAAACTTTCACAAGACAGTTAACAGAATTGTCAATTTAAAGAATTGTTGTCGATTTATTAATTACTAAATGTAGCCAACATTAGATAGTTATTCCAGAGGTTCTTACCTTTGCCTCGATTCTGCAGTCTCATCCAGATCATCATGGAATTTGTAGTTCTTTATGATAGCCACATTAGCATCTAATTAGCGTTTGAATTTTTTTTAGGGTTAAATACAGGCGAATACATTGATAAATGTCAAGAGATTTACACAGTTATCAAAACGTCAAGCCAGGGTAAGCCTACATGAGAAACAGCCCTTATTTAAAATGTTTCTAAAATCCCCTATGGGAACGGTGGAAAAACGATTGGAACCTTTTACTTGTTTGACCGCTAGGTTTATTGGGTATTATCATTCCTACTGTGCTACTATACTGTATAGGCCATGACATTTGCAGTTTTTGTTCAGTGATGCAGAACTCTGTCACACAAGATGGGGGATGAAGTAATTTTCTTACACATGCATGCATTCTCTTTCTCTCCAGATAATTGCATTTGATGAACTGAAGACTGATTACAAGAATCCCATAGACCAATGCAACACATTGAATCCGGTAAGTAAAGACAATGGTTGCAGGTGACGTCTTTCTCCTGGCTTCTTTGACTGCATGCTGATCTGCTTTCTATAATATGTGTAGTAGGATGGATGAGGTTACGGCCTAGTCAGGATGGAGGTTACGGCCTAGTCAGGATGGAGGTTACGGCCTAGTCAGGATGGAGGTTACGGCCTAGTCAGGATGGAGGTTACGGCCTAGTAGTCAGGATGGAGGTTACGGCCTAGTAGTGGGGATGGGGGAGGTTACGGCCCAGTAGTGGGGATGGGGGAGGTTACGGCCCAGTAGTGGGGATGGGGGAGGTTACGGCCCAGTAGTGGGGATGGGGGAGGTTACGGCCCAGTAGTCACACTAAGGATGGATGAGGTTACGGTCAAGTAGTCACACTAAGGATGGATGAGGTTACGGTCAAGTAGTCACACTAAGGATGGATGAGGTTACGGTCAAGTAGTCACACTAAGGATGGATGAGGTTATGGTCAAGTAGTCACACTAAGGATGGATGAGGTTACGGTCAAGTAGTCACACTAAGGATGGATGAGGTTACAGTCTAGTCAGGATGAATGAGGTTACAGCCAAGTAGTCACACTAAGGATGGATTTCTCTTCTGCACTGTTGAATTACAACCTGAGTATCTCTGACTTGTTAATCTACAGTGATCTTGTCAGCTGTCAAATTCTAACACATTTTTGTTTTTTCTAATCTGCTTTTTTTAATCTACCATTTTTATCGGCATAAAGACAGTTGAAAAGGTCAAAAAGATTAAAAGAGTCAAAATTGCATTGAAGGTTTGTACCAATCTTCCATATAAAATGCCCGTATGGGTTCAAGTTCAGTCTCCAGTCTGTCATTCTGCACGGGGGGAGTGTTTGCAAACATCTTTTCAGTTAACAATTCTCAGAAGAAGTTGCCTCATTGGACTAATTTACATCAGGGTTATGGATTGAAGTCACAGCTTTCTGTGCTCATTGATATTACAAAAATTCCATAGCATAGCCAAACAGGCTCAATGCAGGTTATAGGTTGTTGTTAGACCTTGACTCAGTCCGATGAGGAAGTTAAACTGTCAGATTCCATTTCTCATCCCTGAGCCAGTAGCATGGCTGTAATGTACACGTGTCACTACGTTGCTTCCTGTGTGTGCCTTCTGTATCGCCCAGCCCATTTCCCCATGAGATAAAGCTATACCTTAATGGTTGGAGAATACAGTAGCTTATAGGGTAGAACTAGTTTCATCCAGTTTTACCAGACTACTATGTTTCCATGTATGTAGCTGGCTCTTCATTGCTTCAGATTTCATACATCAAAGCGTAAGGAAAGGGGCTGAAAAGGTATAATCATTAAGGCTGTGTCCCAAACGGTTCCCTATGTAGTGCACTAGTTTTGACCAGGGTCCACAGGCAGTTGTGTGCCATTCGGGACGCAGCCTAAGAGGGGTCTTGGTAAGTAGGATATGTAGTTATTTGTATTCTACTGGAAGAGGGTTCATAAAAAGCATTGGGATGTGCAGAGACACATGAATGTAGGTACCAATGTTATTGATAATATAGCACTAGTACAGATGTTAACTGAAAAGACTTGCAAATTCTCAGAACATGCATGATTCTATACGACCTACCCTTTGTTTGCATATAGTGTTGTGATAAGAATATTCTTGTAATATCCCTTATATCAAATGAACAATTAGACCTATTTAGACCCTGGATTTAATTGGACTACTTTCCCCCCAAGGAGTAAGTAGGGCCTAGCCTACATTAAATAGGTTGAGCTACAATTCAATATTTAAAGAAGGAGTATTCTAGTTGCACTGACTGGTCTCCAACAGTGACAGGAGGAGCCTTAAACCAGGAGTTAGAGAGGATATTTTATGGGATTAAATGACAAATTAACTGTGGATCTCAGGACTGGTTAATCTGTGCTGTATTACTGTGGATCTCAGGACTGGTTAATCTGTGCTGTATTACTGTGGATCTCAGGACTGGTTAATCTGTGCTGTATTACTGTGGATCTCAGGACTGGTTAATCTGTGCTGTATTACTGTGGATCTCAGGACTGGTTAATCTGTGCCGTATTACTGTGGATCTCAGGACTGGTTAATCTGTGCCATATTACTGTGGATCTCAGGACTGGTTAATCTGTGCCGTATTACTGTGGATCTCAGGATTGGTTGATCTGCTGTATAAATGTGGATCTCAGGACTGGTTAATCTATGCTGTGTTTCTGAGGACTGGTTAATCTGTGCTGTATTACTGTGGATCTGAGGACTGGTTAATCTGTGCTGTATTACTGTGGATCTCAGGACTGGTTAATCTGTGCTGTATTACTGTGGATCTCAGGACTGGTTAATCTGTGCCGTATTACTGTGGATCTCAGGACTGGTTAATCTGTGCCGTAATACTGTGGATCTCAGGACTGGTTAATCTGTGCTGTATTACCCTGGCCTGGATCATTCAGACCTGTTGTACCACAACCCTACTGCCTTTCGATGCCTTAACAAGTCCAAGGTTACCAGTAAATAAAGCAGCATCGTAAGAATCAAAATAATGTAATGCTGAGAATTTGATCCCAAATTGCTTGACAGTCGTGCTTTCTAGACTTAGGGTTTGAGTTTAAGAGTTGTTTGCAAACACAACTACAGTAGATTTGCTAGACTTTGGCTCAAGTCTACAGTTGAAGTCAGAAGTTTACATACACTTAGGTTGAAGTCATTAAAACTCATTTTTCAACCACTCCACAGAGTTCATGTTAACAAACTATAATGTTGGTAAGTCGGTTAGGACATCTACTTTGTGCATAACACAAGTAATTCTTCCAACAGTTGTTTACAGACAGATTATTTCACTTATAATTCACTATAGCACAATTCCAGTGGGTTAGAAGTTTACATGCACTAAGTTGACTGTGCCTTTAAACGGCTTGGGAAATTCCAGAAAATGATGTAATGGATTTAGAAGCTTCTGATAGGCTAATTGACATCATTTGAGTCAATTGGACGTGTACCTGTGGATGTATTTCAAGGCCTACCTTCAAACTCAGCGCCTCTTTGCTTGACATCATGGGAAAATCATGTAGAAACGTGTAGACCTCCACAAGTCTGGTTCATCTTTGGGAGAAATGTCCAAACCCCTGAAGGTGCCACGTTCATCTGTACAAACAATAGTACGCAAGTATAAACACCATGGGATCACGTAGCCGTCATACCGCACAGGAAGGAGACGTGTTCTGTCTCCTAGAGATGAAGGTACTTTGGTGCGAAAAGTGCAAATCAATCCCAGAACAACAGCAAAGGACTTTGTGAAGATGCTGGAGGAAACAGGTACAAAAGTATCTATCTATATCCACAGTAAAACGAGTCCTATATCGACATAACCTGAAAGGCCGCTCAGCAAGGAAGAAGCCACTGCTCCAAAACCGCCATAAAAAAGCCAGACTACGGTTTGCAACTGCACATGGGGACAAAGATTGTACTTTTTGGAGAAATGTCCTCTGGTCTGATGAAACAAAAATAGAACTGTTTGGCCATAATGACCATCGTTATGTTTGGAGGAAAAAGGGGGAGGCTTGCAAGCCGAAGAACACCATCCCAACTGTGAAGCACCGGGGTGGCAGCATCATGTTGTGGGGGTGCTTTGCTGCAGGAGGGACTGGTGCACTTCACAAAATAGATGGCATTATGAGGAAGGAAAATTATGTGGATATATTGAAGCAACATCTCAAGACATCGGTCAGGAAGTTAAAGCATGGTCAAAATGCGTCTTCCAAATGGACAATGACCCCAAGCATACTTCCAAAGTTGTGGCAAAATGGCTTAAGGACAACAAAGTCAAGGTATTGGAGTGGCCATCACAAAGCCCTGACCTCAATCCTATAGAACATTTGTGGGCAGAACTGAAAAAGTGTTTGCGAGCAAGGAGGCCTACAAACCTGACTCAGTTACACCAGTTCTTTCAGGAGGAATGGGCCAGAATTCACCCAACTTATTGTGGGAAGCTTGTGGAAGGCTACCCGAAACGTTTGACCCAAGTTAAACAATTTAAAGGCAATGCTACCAAATACTAATTGAGTGTATTTAAACTTGTGACCCACTGGGAATGTGATGATAGAAATAAAAGCTGAAATAAATAATTCTCTCTACTATTATTCTGACATTTCACATTCTTAAAATAAAGTGGTGATCCTAACTGACCTAAGACAGGGAATTATTACTAGGATTAAATGTCAGGAGTTGTGAAAAACTGAGTTTAAATGTATTTGGCTAAGGTGTATGTAAACTTCTGACTTCAACCGTATATATGATCACCTGGGTTTGGAATGGATGGCCGTAGAATATTAACACCCTCAAGCTCAGCATTTGTAGGAATCACTGATTGGATAGTAAAGACATTAGGAGGAGGAGTTACCTTACATAAAACAAGAATTAATCTAGGCACAGGGTGTGTCCCAAACGGCACCCCATACCCTATATAAAGCACTACCTTTGACCAGGGCACTGTGTAGGCAATAGTGTGCCTTTTGGGAGGTCATCTTATTTCTGTTGAAGATGGGCCGTGTCACAGACCTGCAGTTTTGATTTCACGCTTTAATCTAATCTGGCCTAATCAAATTTGTCCTTAATAGTTCAGTTTTCTCCTATGGGAAACATCATATAGGCTGTGTCCCAACTTGCACCTTATTCTATATATAATGCATGACTTTTGACCAGGATTTATAGGAAATAGTGCCAGTTGTGGCCTAAAACCTTCTGCTGCATTATGGCCTAGTGTAACTCCTTCATGTTTAAATGTAGCAATACAGTGCAGGGATGAAACCCACTGTCCTCTGGGTCATCATCACCCCCTCAACCACCCCTCTTGATCGAATGCATGGCTTCATGTAGTGATTCCATCTGCCCCCCCCCTTCACAAGCCTGAGCAAACACCTGATGACGTCACAGTAGCCCTGTCCTGCCCTATGGGGCTGCGTCCCAAATGGCACCCTACTTTAGAACAGGCCAGGGCCCATAGGGTAACCATAGGGCTTTGTTCAAAAGTAGTGCACTTTATAGGGAACAGGGTGCCATTTGGACTCGGTGTGTATGAGTTGATTCCTCCGGACTGGTGTCATCTCTCTGGTCAAACCTATGATATGATGCATGTTCCACATCGTATGTCTCTTGGCAGTGCATGATGGGTCATCATGCGTTGTTCTCTGCGCTGCTAACCACACCAAGGTCTTTTGCAATGAGCATCTACTGTATGATGTATAGTAATGTAAAATCATTAACAGTGTGTGTTCCGGAGGGAACTATGTCTCTTCAAAATATTGATAATCTGACTGTTTGTATTGTTCTGTTAGTGCCAATGTCTACTTAATTCAATCTGAGAGATTTTGAGATGTCTATCTCTGATTATAGGTGTATTCTACTGTCTATTTCAGTATGAGTCAGTTTATTTTCTGAAGTTCAAAGACTGTTCTGAGGCAGCCTTCAGTGACTCCTCCTGCCTCTTGTCTTGTTGCTATGACTCCCTCAGTATAAGGCTAATACTGTGTTGTTTACATGCTCCTCCAGCTGGTGCTCCCGGAGTATCTGATCCATGTGTTCTTCTGCGTGATGTTCCTGTGTGCTGCTGAGTGGCTCACCCTGGGCCTCAACATGCCACTGCTGGCCTACCATGTCTGGAGGTACGTACAGGTCTAGAACAATCTTGATTTTGGCCGGGATTCAAACCTTGGAGGGTTGTCGACAATGTGCTTTTTAAAGGCAATGTTTCAGCATTAGCGCAGATCACGTTAATGGTAAATGCTGCAGATGTCGGCTTAATCCGAAATTACCTTTAAATGTCAAACACTCTATAATGCCAGACGTTGACCTGCAATTTTCATTTTAAGATTTGTTAAAAACATCTTGATTTTAATCTCGGCCTGGGTGACTGATTTCTTCCTGGATACGATCCCATATGTAATGCTGCCTTTCAGTGTTTAGTGTTGTTTCTATAGAAACCAGTGTAATTGACCACAGCTATTTGTCCTGCTTCAATGCTTGTATGCGGAAATACTTAATTTGTTTCAGTAAGTAAATGTTTAATGTGTTCCTTTAATTATGAGTAAATGTCTTGTGTTCTCATTCAAGTAAATGTTTCTAAAGGTATATCATACATTTGTCTCTTGTTTGTATTTAGGTATGTGAGCAGGCCGGTGATGAGTTCTCCAGGCCTCTATGATCCAACTACAATCATGAACGCTGACATCCTGGCCTTCTGTCAAAAGGAGGGCTGGTGCAAACTGGCCTTCTACCTCCTCTCCTTCTTCTACTATCTCTATGGGTATGTTGTTATCTCCACTATCTCTATGGGTATGTTGTTATCTCCACTATCTCTATGGGTATGTTGTTATCTCCACTATCTCTATGGGTATGTTGTTATCTCCACTATCTCTATGGGTATGTTGTTATCTCCACTATCTCTATGGGTATGTTGTTATCTCCACTATCTCTATGGGTATGTTGTTATCTCCACTATCTCTATGGGTATGTTGTTATCTCCACTATCTCTATGGGTATGTTGTTATCTCCACTATCTCTATGGGTATGTTGTTATCTCCACTATCTCTATGGGTATGTTGTTATCTCCACCTCCTCTCCTTCTTCTACTATCTCTATGGGTATGTTGTTATCTCCACCTCCTCTCCTTCTTCTACTATCTCTCTGGGTATGTGGTTATCTCTCTGGGTATGTGGTTATCTCTCTGGGTATGTGGTTATCTCTCTGGGTATGTGGTTATCTCTCTGGGTATGTGGTTATCTCTCTGGGTATGTGGTTATCTCTCTGGGTATTCAAGGCTGGTTTTCCTAGACATTTTACAAGAGCTCATCTCCTGTTTCAGATTTATCCTAATGAATATCACACCATTAGTTTCACCAAGAGCCATTTTTATCCAGTTTTCACTTCAGGTGATATGCCAGAGAATCCATGTGAACATCCTCGCTCTAAACAATGTTCTTTATGTTCATGGGTTTTTTTAACAGGATGATCTACGTTTTGGTGAGCTCTTAGAGGTCAAAGTTGAGGAAAGATCTGCATGTACAAGATGAAACGGGACCTGCAGAAAGACTGACCATTTACCACTGAGTGATACAAGATGAAACGGGACCTGCAGAAAGACTGACCATTTACCACTGAGTGATACAAGATGTCTGCTGTTACAACTCGCTCAACCCCCAACCTAGAGCAGAGCGCCATTACTATACAGAAACATTTAGACATTTTTAAATGATTATTTTGGTCACAGCTTTCCTCTCGTTCATAGTTTTACAGTCAGTCCAACACTAAATACTTTCTGAGAGGAAATCCAACGACAACATACCTTTGGACTCTTTTCCATTATCATGTGATTATTTGACACTTAAAATTTTATTGAACGTTTTTTTTCTTTGACTGTTTACAAATTAGAACAGATATTTTGTTGTGATCTGCATCGTCAGTTATATTCAGAGCTGTGTGCTGCTTAAGAACTAATAAATAAGGTATTTTGGATGTGAATTATGCCAAGCTTGTCAATTATTTGATGTGTGGGGTTTGACATGGTTATTAAATTGTAGAGTATTTAAAATACTTTTCTTGCCCAGACACATTAAACCTGAACTCACCTAAATAGGTGTGTACAGTGGGGAGAACAAGTATTTGATACACTGCAGGTTTTCCTACTTACAAAGCATGTAGAGGTCTGTAATTTTTATCATAGGTACACTTCAACTGTGAGTGACGGAATCTAAAACAAAAATCCAGAATATCACATTGTATGAGTTTTTAATAATTAATTTGCATTTTATTGCATGACATGAGTATTTGATCACCTACCAACCAGTAAGAATTCCGGCTCTCACAGACCTGTTAGTTTTTCTTTAAGAAGCCCTCCTGTTCTCCACTCATTACCTGTATTAACTGCACCTGTTTGAACTTGTTACCTGTATAAAAGACACCTGTCCACACACTCAAACAGACTCCAACCTCTCCACAATGGCCAAGACCAGAGAGCTGTGTAAGGACATCGGGGATGTGCTACAGGACAATAGGTAAGCAGCTTGGTGAGAAGGCAACAACTGTTGGCGCAATTATTCGAAAATGGAAGAAGTTCAAGATGACGGTCAATCTCCCTCGATCTGGGGCACCATGCAAGATCTCACCTCGTGGGGCATCAATGATCATGAGGAAGGTGAGGGATCAGCCCAGAACTACACGGCAGGACCTGGTTAATGACCTGAAGAGAGCTGGGACCACAGTCTCAAAGAAAACCATTAGTAACACACTACGCCGTCATGGATTAAAATCCTGCAGAGCACGCAAGGTCCCCCTTCTCAAGCCAGCGCATGTCCAGGCCCATCTGAAGTTTGCCAATGATCCAGAGGAGGAATGGGAGAAGGTCATGTGGTCTGATGAGACAAAAATAGAGCTTTTTGGTCTAAACTCCACTCGCCGTGTTTGGAGGAAGAAGGATGAGTACAACCCCAAGAACACCATCCCAACCGTGAAGCACGGAGGTGGAAACATCATTCTTTGGGGATGCTTTTCTGCAAAGGGGACAGGACGACTGCACCGTATTGAGGGGAGGATGGATGGGGCCATGTATCGCGAGATCTTGGCCAACAACCTCCTTCCCTCAGTAAGAGCATTGAAGATGGGTCGTGGCTGGGTCTTCCAGCATGACAACGACCCGAAACACACAGCCAGGGCAACTAAGGAGTGGCTCCGTAAGAAGCATCTCAAGGTCCTGGAGTGGCCTAGCCAGTCTCCAGACCTGAACCCAATAGAAAATCTTTGGAGGGAGCTGAAAGTCTGTATTGCCCAGCGACAGCCCCGAAACCTGAAGGATCTGGAGAAGGTCTGTATGGAGGAGTGGGCCAAAATCCCTGCTGCAGTGTGTGCAAACCTGGTCAAGAACTACAGGAAACGTATGATCTCTGTAATTGCAAACAAAGGTTTCTGTACCAAATATTAAGTTCTGCTTTTCTGATGTATCAAATACTTATGTCATGCAATAAAATGCTAATTACTTAAATCATACAATGTGATTTTCTGGATTTTTGTTTTAGATTCCGTCACTCACAGTTGAGTACCTATGATAAAAATTATAGACTTCTACATGCTTTGTAAGTGGGAAAACCTGCAAAATCAGCAGTGTATCAAATACTTGTTCTCCCCACTGTATATAAAGGGTTGATTGCGTGAGTGGTCTCATCTTGATCACCTGATGGAAACGGGGACAATTAGTATGGGTTGCCTTCTCAAACTATTTGATTATATATATTTTAGGTTTGCCATGCTTTCGGAAGACTTATCTGACCTCTCATTCTACTTGTGTAGTCTCATGTAAAGGGTTGTTTTTCCCCTAATAGGATTTCTGCAGCGTCACATCAAATAGCCTAAGTAGAAATGTCCTACTGAGGAATATCAGATTTTTTTTATTTAACCTTTAACTAGGCAAGATAGTAGTTAACCATTGAATCTGTTATGAAAACAACCAACTCCATAATGTACCCGTTGATTGAATTGGTTTAAAAATGTTTCAATTTTGGGTACCCCCCCAACATTATGGCGTAAAATTTCAAGATGTTTCACACCTATTACATTGTGACCTAACATGGATGTTGCTGGAGCAGTGATGTTTAATTCTCAAACTTGCAGATTTCCGGATTTTTATGGATTGTCTTGTTTATTTCCAAATGCAATAATGTGGGCCGACTTTCTAAAAAGATAAGTTATCCCAATGTCTTCTGGAATTATTGCCCATTTGTCCAACCTGTAAGGTCATCATGCAGTAGGTTATTTTATGCATATTTTCATGTATTCCTACTAGTGGCTCATTTCACCAAGGAAAAGATTCAATCTGATCGCGTTTCATCCACTAAGCATGTTCTTCGGCAATGTTCGGAGACCACATTCACAGTAAACGCTGCATATCTCGGCCCAATCAAATTACCTTATTGTCTATAAAGCGGATATTTCGCGGTACGGATTGAATCAATGCCCAAGTTTCAACTAGTGAATGACAACTTGAGTTCTGACTCCAAATAAACCTACCTCACTACACTGATGTGCACCAGATTGGTTTCATTGGGCAGCTACAGCTTAGTATTAAACTGTATAGAGTTACATAAAGTTGGCGCTCACGCCTCAGAATGCAACAGTCCTGCTGGATAGAAACCACTTTATTTTATCATTTTGAATCAAATAATTCTTGCAACCCATTTCAGGTAGTAGCACTCATAAGTCAGTGTAAAGCAGATATGAGAACACAGCAAGATGATGATCCCTGAAATTTGAAGGTTTTTCAAACCAAGGGTGCATAGAACAAACTAATTACATCCGTAAAGTGCTAAAAGAGAACTCACACAATCATGTCAAACCATCTCTTCTTGAGGTTGATATTAATTATAAAATGAGAAATCAACTGAGCTGTAAGGGTTGAAAGGGAATGGAATCACCGAGACACCGATCGCTCTGTTGAGACTGCTTTGGTTTCTTGGTAGGCAGAGTATTTTTCCCGGAACTCATGCAGGAAGTTGTATTGCTGATGAAAAAGGAAATTACAGCAACATTATTGAAAACCCAGACAGACAATACATTAATGGTTCCAGATCTGTTCCTGCTCTCTTGACAACTCATGGAATTGTCATGCCCAACTCTATGGCTCGACAATGACAGTAATTGAGTTGGCAAGAGCATAATCAGATCTGGGACCAGGCTTCTACAATCAGATCTGGGACCAGGCTTCTACAATCAGATCTGGGACCAGGCTTCTACAATCAGATCTGGGACCAGGCTTCTACAATCAGATCTGGGACCAGGCTTCTACAATCAGATCTGGGACCAGGCTTCTACAATCAGATCTGGGACCAGGCTTCTACAATCAGATCTGGGACCAGGCTTCTACAATCAGATCTGGGACCAGGCTTCTACAATCAGATCTGGGACCAGGCTTCTACAATCAGATCTGGGACCAGGCTTCTACAATCAGATCTGGGACCAGGCTTCTACAATCAGATCTGGGACCAGGCTTCTACAATCAGATCTGGGACCAGGCTTCTACAATCAGATCTGGGACCAGGCTTCTACAATCAGATCTGGGACCAGGCTTCTACAATCAGATATTTAAAGAAAGATTAGAAGTGTCATCACCTTTACTGTCTGAATGGCCCCGCCCCCTCTGTGCTCTCTTAGGATCTCGATGGCTTTGTTGGGAGTCATGGAGACCGACAGCTGGAGCAGCAGACAGGCAGCAACTGTTGAAGACAGACCGACAGAGGAACCCGTTCAGAGCTGTGTTGACGACGTTGAGGCAAAATGACCGACTAGCAAAATAATACATAAATCGTACTTAGTCCAGAGCGACCCAGGCCTCCATAACAACTGGGGAGAGAAGCACAGAGAACATTTGTTAGTTTTGTGAAGACAGGAACCCCCATCTCAAATCTTTTGAGTTTGCGCCAATAGGCGCTAAAATAAATCCATCAAGTCAAAGCTTAACTTCTCAAAGGTGCATAATTGTATTGCATGACAATACAATCCAAATGAATACTCTTTTCTACTCACTGGATGACAGTCTTCCTGTTGTTGTGTAGGTTGGCCTGCAATCCCCCCAGTATCTGGCAGCACTGATCCAGTTCGGGGGTGCCCCCATCAGGGAAGGGCAGGTGATGCACCCTGAGGCCCTGCAGCCTGTAGGTCTCCAGCAGGCTAGGCACACGGTACTTATGGAGCTCTCCTCTGGTACAGAACACAAAGACATCCTCCACCCCCTGGTTCTGCAGCTCACCTGGACAAAGATACTGTAGGTATGTGTCCCAAATGGCAGCCTATTCCCTTATAAATTGCAACCATAGGCAATAGGGGTGCCATGTGGGACACCACTACATTATTACAATCACATCAGCCTAGACTGCACAGAAAGACTAACGGTCCATAATCCATCCAGTCTCACCATAGGCGCTCAGGGGAATTAGCCTACTATTATGAGACTTCATTCACAGAAATAATAACTTACCAACATCTCTCTGTAAATTTCTTCGGATATCTTTGAATTTGCACCCTGGCAGAGGACATATTCCAAGAAACTGGGAGCACTCCACTATGGACAAGGGCAACCTGTCAGGTAGAATGGTTGATCAATTTGCTACAAGGCCCATTAGGCTATGTATAGAATCATGGTCACCTACTTGATCAGTGTGACAAGGCCAGTGACCTTTGCCCTGAGTAATGTGTCAGTTAGCAACTTGCCAGGATATATGGAACGGTGTCAGCTGCTCTTCACAAACTTCCTCTTCATCAGAGGAAGAATCAAACTCACTGGTCCTCATTGCTCTGGCTGCTGGCTGGAAGGAAGGTGTGTCAGTGACACACTAATGACATTAACCACTAGTTAACTAGTTACTGTAATGACATTAACCACTAGTTAGCTAGTTACTGTAATGACATTAACCACTAGTTAGCTAGTTACTGTAATGACATTAACCACTAGCTAGCCAGTTACTGTAATGACATTAACCACAAGTTAGCTAGTTACTGTAATGACATTAACCACTAGTTAGCTAGTTACTGTAATGAAATTAATTGTTAGCTAGCTAGATAATTATTTGATTTGAATGATACACGAGCAACTAGCTGGATGACCTAGCTATTGACTTACCATCGTGCTAGCTAGCTGACGCTAAAGTAAAGCTAACTTTGTTATGGCAACGTGAGAACATTGCCTGAAGTTAATTAGAAGCTATTCTGAACAAAAATTGCAATAATTTCTTACCAAACACACCACGAATTGATGTTCCAACCAGTGTTTACAGCTAGCGCCTGAAAGCTAGACAGAGAGCTCGTGAAAGCTAGTCAGCAACGATTTAAAAACACACGAGCATCCAAGCCAGCCAATCAGATCCACGCTCTACTCGCCACGCCCAAGAGTGCACTCGATTTATGCCTTGGCGTAGCACGGCCAGTCCAAACAATTATTTCATTTGATTTATTGCAGGTTGCTCATCTTCCACTGACGCGCCCAAGAGACAAGAACTGTATCAAGTACATGTCAGTGCTTCCTTCGCACAAATGCACCTGCTACCAAAAGGTACAGGGCGCCGCCACAAAGTGCAGTGCCAATGAATGAAATGTCAGTTGTTGCTAAGAAAAGTGGATTTGGCTGGAGCAAATTTGACTTAATGAGATGTTTCCTGATTATCTGAATGGCGGTGGCAAATAACGGTAAGATAACATTCATAGTATCATCAAATTGTTAGTATAATTTCATTTGAAGATGTTTAATCATTTCCCAAGGGCATGTTGATTTGATGTTAAACCACATAATTAATAGAACTTTTAGATATTTTATTTTTAAAGAACAAAGGTGATACATTGTAATTGCATATGCATGCTTTAAAACAGGATTTCAGATATCACTTTTCTTTCCAGTGAACATAATATATAAAATAGAATAGAATATATTTACTTATTAGATGGTTATCATCTGTAGATATTAACTGGTGTATGGGCTGTCTTTATGTTATAATAGTGTAACTGATCTGTCCTTCTGCTGTTAGGCTTAGAAGGTGGTAGTTTGGCCTCTGTCAATCGCCCCTGCAGTGTGGAGCTGTTTGGCAGGTTAGTCACTTCCCCCTCACCAGGGGAATTGCTGGCAGGGGCAACCCTAGCTCGGGTACTATAAACAGACACTGACAAGCCACTGAGTAGTGTACAATAAGTATATTATACTACATTTAGGATTTGATGCAGGTTTCCTTCTTGAAAAATATTTATCGAGACAGACAGCAGGACATAACATTCAGTCAGGTTGTCAGGACTAAGAACTTGTTAATGTTGCACTTCGCATTTTTTAATGACATACACAACTTTTGTTCTATGTTTTTACATGTTTTATTGTCAGTCAGTGACTTGGTTAGTTAGGAACATAACATCTATAGAAAGAGCTTTGAACCTCTAACCCTGGCAATTTGAGTGGGAAACTCCTTCTATAGATTATATTTCTATGGTTAGGAAGAGGTTAAGGATTCGCCAAGTCTACAGAGAGAGCAGAGAGAGAGAAAGGAGGTTAAATGCCGGGTGTATTGTGTCCCTCCCTGATATCCAATCTGGTTTGGAAGAATTAATTCCCAGAGGAGTTATGGAGCTCTGCTCTCTGTGCTAACCTGTGATCTGAGAGGTACAGCCACGTTGAAGAGGGTGAAACCTCTAGAAGGCCAGCATCCCGGAGTCTCCTCTTCACTGTTGACATTGAGACTGGTGTTTTGCGGGTACTATTTAATGAAGCTGCCAGTTGAGGACTTGTGAGGCGTCTGTTTCTCAAACTAGACACTCTAATGTACTTGTCCTCTTTCTCAGTTGTGCACCGGGGCCTCCCACTCCTCTTTCTATTCTGGTTAGAGGCAGTTTGCGCTGTTCTGTGAAGGGAGTAGTACACAACGTTGTACGAGATCTTCAGTTTCTTGCCAATTTCTCTCATGGAATAGCCTTAATTTCTCAGAACAAGAATAGACTAACGAGTTTCAGAAGAAAGTTCTTTGTTTCTGGCTATTTTGAGCCTGTAATCGAACCTACAAATGCTGATGCTCCAGATACTCAACTAGTCTAAATGAGGCCCGTTTTATTGCTTCTTTAATCAGCACAACAGTTTTCAGCTGTCCAAACATAATTGCAAAAGGGTTTTCTAATGATCAATTAGCCTTTTAAAATTATAAACTTGGATTAGCTAACACAGCTGTATATATACACACACACAGTACTAGTCAAAAGTTTGGACACACCTACTCATTCAAGGGTTTTTATTTTTTACTATTTTCTACATTGTAGAATAATAGTGAAGACATCAAAACTATGAAATAACACAAAAGGAATCATGTAGTAACCACATATTTGAGATTCTTCAAAGTAGCCACCCTTTGCCTTGACAGCTTTGCAAACTCTTGGCATTCTCTCAACCAGCTTCACCTGGAATTATTTTCCAACAGTCTTGAAGGAGTTCCCACATATGCTAAGCACTGGTTGGCTGCTTTTCCTTCACTCTGCGGTCCAACTCATCTCAATTGGGTTGAGGTCGGGTGATTGTGGAGGCCAGGTCATCTGATGCAGCACTCCATCACTCTCCTTCTTGGTCAAATAGCCCTTACACAGCCTGGAGGTGTGTTGGGTCATTGTCCTGTTGAAAAACAAGCGATAGTCCCACTAAGCAAAAACCAGATGGGATGGCGTATCGCTGCAGAATGCTGTGGTAGCCATGCTGGTTAAGTGTGACTTGAATTCTAAATAAATCACAGACAGTATCACCAGCAAAGCACCCCTACACCATCACACCTCCTCCTCATCCGTTCACCTACTCTGCGTCTCACAAAGAAACGGCGGTTGGAACCAAAAATCTCAAATTTGGACTCATCAGACCAAAGGACAGATTTGCACTGGTCTAATGTCCATTGCTCGTGTTTCTTGGCCCAATCATGTCTCTTCTTTTTATTGGTGTCCTTTAGTAGTGGTTTCTTTGCAGCAATTCAACTGTTCAGAGGAGACTGTGTGAATCAGGCCTTCATGGTCGATGTTGAGATGTGTCTGCTACTTGAACTCTGTGAAACATTTATTTGGGCTGCATTTTCTGAGGCTGGTAACTCTAATGAACTTATCCTCTGCAGCAGAGGTAACTCTGGGTCTTCCTTTCATGTGGCGGTTCTCATGAGAGACAGTTTCATCATAGCGCTTGATGGTTTTTGCGACTGCAATTGAAGAAACTTTCAAAGTTCTTGAAATGTTCCGGATTGACTGACCATCATGTCTTAAAGTAATGATGGACTGTCCTTTCTCTTTGCTTATTTGAGCTGTTCTTGCCATAATATGGACTTGGTCTTTTACCAAATAGGGCTATCTTCTGTATACCACCCCTACCTTGTCACAACACAACTGATTGGCTCAAACACATTAAATTAACTTTTAACAAGGCACAGCTGTTAATTTAAATGCATTCCTGGTGACTACCTGATGAAGCTGGTTGAGAGAATGCCAAGAGTGTGCAAAGCTGTCATTAAGGCAAAGGATGGCTATTTGAAGTATCTCAAATATAAAATATATTTAGATTTGTTTAACCCTTTTTTGGTTACTACATGATTCCATATGTGTTATTTCATAGTTTTGATGCCTTCACTTTTATTCTACAATGTAAAAAATAACGCAAATAAAGAAAAACCCTGGAATGAGTATTATTCTAAACTTTTGACCGGGGTGTATATAATGATTTGAAAATGAGATATAAAATGGCTAGCAACAATTTAGCTAGCTAGCCAGCTAATATAACAGGAAAAATATGGCTAACACAAGTTACTTAGCTAGCGTGAAAATGTGTCAAAACATCAGGAAACAAATACTGTACTCACCAACAGGTAAAACATTTAGAAAGAATCATGTTTTAAAACAGTGATTCTGCTCCACAGACGTTAGAGTGCAATATAACAGCAATACACTGCAGTTATTCTGAAAATACTGCTTCCAAAATACCACAGTCGACTACAGTTACTTTTTTTTGTAAGGGAGGTGGCAACTTAACTTGGGGATGAATGAACCCTCTGTGAGCTTGTGATGAGCTGACAAAGTTTGTGTTTATAAATGTTTGCTGTTCTTCCCACAGAGGTTATGAAGCCCCAGGAGGGAGAGCTAGTCAGTGAGATCTCCAAGGTAAACCTGATTATCCTCCCTCACATATTAACTACCTCTGTGTATTACCCATGTTTAGAGCATATCCAAAGTCTGAGTTGCATCTTAAATGGCACCCTATTCCCTATATAGTGCACTACTTTTGACCAGGGTGAAATTAGCTTGGGACAGACCCTCTCTGATATAGCTACCTCTCATAGTTTGCTCTGCTTCCTGGTGTAGCCTACGCTGTGTTGTGTTTTTGTGTATCTAATTGAATGATAATCTTTATGTTGGCAGGCTGTGGAAACACTTCTCCTTTCTGAGGACAATGGCCATGTACACACTCAGGTTGTACTACTGATGCTTAATGGATTTGACACAATGGTTGTGATACAACTGATATTTTTTGTGAAACAATAGAGTTTGTCTGCACAAAAATGTTTACTCAACCATTGTGCAGTGTCTCCGCAACGCTTGTGTACTTACTTGTGTGCAGTAAAACTCTCCGTTGCGTCACACCGGTTGTGCCCAAATGCGTTGTAAATCAGTTGTGCAACCTGAGTGTGTACAGGGCCAATAAAGTATGCATTGCGTTGACACAATGGTTGTGATACAACTGATATTTTTTTGGTGATGCAATAGAGAGTTTGTCTGTACACAAATGTTTACACAACCATTGTGTAACCACTGTATGTCTTTATTCATACTTAACACAAATATAAACGCAACATGCAACAATTTAAACGATTTTACAGACAGTTCATATGAGGAAATCAGTCAATTGAAATACATTAATTAGGCCCTAATCTATGGATTTCACATGACTGGGAACACAGATATACATCTTTGTTCACAGATACCTTTAAAAAAAAAGGTAGAGGCATAGATCAGAAAACCAGTCAGTATCTGGTGTGACCACAGAGTTAATCAGGCTGTTGATTGTGGCCTGTGGAATGTTGTCCCACTCCTCTTCAATGGCTGTGCGAAGTTGCTGTAAGTTGCTGGATATTGGCGGGAACTGGAACACGCTGTCGTACACATCGATCCAGAGCATCCCAAACATGCTCAATAGGTGACATCTGTTGAGGATGCAGGCCATGGAAGAAATGGGACATTTTTAGCTTCCAGGAATTGTGTACAGATCCTTGTGACATGGGGCCGTGCATTATCATGTTGAAACATGAGGTGATGGCGGCGGATGAATGGCACGGCAGAGGGCCTCAGGATCTCGTCACGGTATCTCTGTGCATTCAAATTGCCATCGATAAAATGCAATTGTGTCCATTGTCCGTAGCATATGCCTGCCTATACCATAACCCCACCGCTACCATGGGGCACTCTGTTCACAACGTTGACTTCAGCAAACCGCTTGCCCACACAATGCCAAATATGTGGTCTACGGTTGAGGCCGGTTGGACGTACTGCCAAATTCCCTAAAACGACATTGGAGGTGGTTTATGGTAGAGAAATTAACATTAACGTATCTGGCATCAGCTCTGGTGGACGTTCCTGCAGTCTCAGAACTTGAGACATCTGTGGCATTGTGTTGTGTGACAAAACTGCACATTTTAGAGTGGCATTTTGTTGTCCCCAGCACAAGGTGCACCTGTGTAATGAACTAGCTGTTTAATCAGCTTCTGTCAGGTGGATGGATTATCTTGACAAAGGAGAAATGCTCACTCAGGGATGTAAACACAGTGCTCATGCTCAGTGCGTATGGAACATTTCTGGGAGCTTTTATTTCAGCTTATGAAACAGGAGATCAACACTTTGCATGTTGTGTTTATATTTGTGTTCAGTGTATGTTATTTTGCCTTTATTTAAGGACGGGATTCAATCAGATCGCTCATAGCAGACAATGTGGCTTTTAAAGGCAATGTTCCCGCATGTGTGAAGACTGTATTCATGGTAAACACTGTAGATGTTGTTTTAATTAGAAATTAGCCTACCTTTTAAAAGCTGCATTGTCGCCAACCCGTGATCAGATTGAATCTTGGCCTAAGTCATTGAGAACACATTTTCTTTTACTGTAACGACATGACACCATCTATCTATCCATGTCCTGTAGCTGTACATCCATCCATCCCCTCTCTCTCTCTCTCCCTCCTCCAGCTCCAGGGCCTGGTGTCAGAGCTGAAGGTGGGCTTCTCCAGTGCTCTGTATGAGCTGAGTCAGATCCAGCATGGAGACAGTGATATCCGGGAGGAGATGGGGGAGGCCCGGAGGAGCTGTGAGAGAAAGGCCCTGCGCATGGAAACCCTGGTCGAATCTCTCAGGGTGAGATGGAGTTCAAGCAGGTTATGATACCAAAGAGATGGGTCCCCAGGAACATTGCTTTTAAATGGCACATAGTCGACAACGCTAATCTCTGCCAAGGCTTTTATAAGAACATAGAGACAATGGAATGAAGATCATGATGTTTTTAATCAATAATTTGCTAAAACAACAACCCAGAGAAGATTATGTAAACATTTAATCATTTTTACTCCACAGGATGAACTGGGAGAGATGCGTTTCCAGATCCTGCAAGTCTGTGGCAGCAACCGGCCAAGACCTCCCATACAGCAGGAGATAAAGGTGACACAATCAGCTCTGGCAACCCAGAGAGACAGGTAAACAGACAGGTAAACAGTAAACGTCCATACAGACACCACTAAATCGTCTGTAGATAGTAATGATTGATTAATATGCTGGTCTGTTAGAAATCTTAATGAAGATATAGCTTGTTGACAAAACATTAATACATTTATTGCATTAGATGGATAGGAGATATCTAGCCTGGGTACCCGTCTGTTTCTGCTATGACACAGAGTACAAGGAGTTGAATGGTAAAGCACATAACACTATCTGGTAGCAATACAGGTCTTTACTATCTGGTAGTAATACATGTCTTTACTATCTGGTACTAATACAGGTCTTTACTATCTGGTAGTAATACAGGTCTTTACTATCTGGTACTAATACAGGTCTTTACTATCTGGTAGTAATACAGGTCTTTAATACTGTTTTCAATACAGGTCTTTACTATCTGGTAGTAATACAGGTCTTTACTATCTGGTACTAATACAGGTCTTTACTATCTGGTAGTAATACAGGTCTTTAATACTGTTTTCAATACAGGTCTTTACTATCTGGTAGTAATACAGGTCTTTACTATCTGGTAGTAATACAGGTCTTTACTATCTGGTACTAATACAGGTCTTTAATACTGTTTTCAATACAGGTCTTTACTATCTGGTAGTAATACAGGTCTTTACTATCTGGTACTAATACATGTCTTTACTATCTGGTACTAATACAGGTCTTTACTATCTGGTAGTAATACAGGTCTTTACTATCTGGTACTAATACAGGTCTTTAATACTGTTTTCAATACAGGTCTTTACTATCTGGTACTAATACATGTCTTTACTATCTGGTACTAATACATGTCTTTACTATCTGGTACTAATACAGGTCTTTACTATCTGGTAGTAATACAGGTCTTTACTATCTGGTAGTAATACAGGTCTTTACTATCTGGTAGTAATACATGTCTTTACTATCTGGTAGTAATACAGGTCTTTACTATCTGGTACTAATACAGGTCTTTACTATCTGGTACTAATACAGGTCTTTACTATCTGGTAGTAATACAGGTCTTTACTATCTGGTACTAATACAGGTCTTTACTATCTGGTACTAATACAGGTCTTTACTATCTTATAGTAATACAGGTCTTTACCATCTGGTAGTAATACATGTCTTTACTATCTGGTACTAATACAGGTCTTTACTATCTGGTAGTAATACAGGTCTTTACTAGCTGGTACTAATACAGGTCTTTACTATCTGGTAGTAATACAGGTCTTTACTATCTGGTACTAATACAGGTCTTTACTATCTGGTACTAATACAGGTCTTTACTATCTGGTACTAATACAGGTCTTTACTATCTGGTACTAATACAGGTCTTTAATACTGTTTTCAATACAGGTCTTTACTATCTGGTAGTAATACAGGTCTTTACTATCTGGTACTAATACAGGTCTTTACTATCTGGTACTAATACAGGTCTTTACTATCTGGTACTAATACAGGTCTTTAATACTGTTTTCAATACAGGTCTTTACTATCTGGTAGTAATACAGGTCTTGTGGTGAATGGGAGGAGCCACTGTGAGTGCAGCAGCAGCAGCAGCACACCATCCTCTTCTAACAGGGGCAGAGTCCTGCTCCACTGCTACCTACAGGGGCTCAAGGCAGGGATGTGTGAGGGGACAGGTGGGTCCAAACTGTACAAATACACTCTTTCTGTGAAGCCTTAACTCAACGTTTCCCAAACTCCGTCCTGGGGACGCCAAGCGGTGCATGTTTTGGTTTTTGCCTTGGCACTACACAGCTTATTCAAATAGTAAACTCATCATCAAGCTTTGATTATTTGAATCAGTGCTGCTGAGTTTGGGAACCACGGCCTTAACATGTCAGACAGGGTAAAGAAAAGCATTCAAACAGGATTTCAGAGTATGAGTCTGATCTAGTATCAGTTTTGCCTTTTAAATCATAATGAATAAGAGGAGGGACTTAGTCCTGTATCACCACTCTTACTCTGAAAGCGTTATGAACACGTTTATATTATCACAACACTATAAGCTTTTATTCTCATAATATTGTTTCTATTTAGAAGTTGATAGTTTGCATCACAGGCTGTTGGAGAAGGTTTGAATCCTAAGCAACCTGCCTATACATCATTTGAAGTACAACAGACCAACATAGCTACTGTAGTAGGTCAAAGCTGTGTGCTGGAACACCTTGGTAGAGCATGGGTGAAGTAGGCATGGTGGTGCTGGAACACCTTGGTAAAGGATGGGTGAAGTAGGCATGGTGGTGCTGGAACACCTTGGTAGAGCATGGGTGAAGTAGGCATGGTGGTGCTGGAACACCTTGGTAGAGCATGGGTGAAGTAGGCATGGTGGTGCTGGTACACCTTGGTAGAGCATGGGTGAAGTAGGCATGGTGGTGCTGGAACACCTTGGTAGAGCATGGGTGAAGTAGGCATGGTGGTGCTGGAACACCTTGGTAGAGCATGGGTGAAGTAGGCCTTGTGGTGCTGGAACACCTTGGTAGAGCATGGGTGAAGTAGGCCTTGTGGTGCTGGAACACCTACTTCACCCAAGTCTGTTATTGGCAGTGTTTTTGTAACCTTTAATTTGGCTTCTGCCAAAAGGTTTTCATGGCACAGGTGGTGTGCCTGCATAACTGCAAGGGTTGCTGGTTTAAACCCTGGTCTGCTAGCTCAAATACGTTTTGAACAAACTATTAAAGTATGTGTAGAATTTACCATAGATAGTCAAAAGTAATTGTCTGCAGATTTCAGAAGGTGAATAAAATATGACAATTTCCATTGAAAGCAGAGTAAAAGAAAATGGTTTTGTCATAGACACTAAACAAAGATATCCCCATAGACACTAAACAAAGATATCCCCATAGACACTAAACAAAGATATCCCCATAGACACTAAACAAAGATATCCCCATGTACACTAAACAAAGATATCCCCATAGACACTAAACAAAGATATCCCCATAGACACTAAACAAAGATATCCCCATGTACACTAAACAAAGATATCCCCATGTACACTAAACAAAGATATCCCCATGTACACTAAACAAAGATATCCCCATGTACACTAAACAAAGATATCCCCATAGACACTAAACAAAGATATCCCCATAGACACTAAACAAAGATATCCCCATAGACACTAAACAAAGATATCCCCATAGACACTAAACAAAGATATCCCCATAGACACTAAACAAAGATATCCCCATAGACACTAAACAAAGATATCCCTATAGACACTAAACAAAGATATCCCCATGTACACTAAACAAAGATATCCCCATGTACACTAAACAAAGATATCCCCATATACACTAAACAAAGATATCCCCATAGACACTAAACAAAGATATCCCCATAGACACTAAACAAAGATATCCCCATAGACACTAAACAAAGATATCCCCATAGACACTAAACAAAGATATCCCCATATACACTAAACAAAGATATCCCCATGTACACTAAACAAAGATATCCCCATAGACACTAAACAAAGATATCCCCATAGACACTAAACAAAGATATCCCCATAGACACTAAACAAAGATATCCCCATAGACACTAAACAAAGATATCCCTATAGACACTAAACAAAGATATCCCCATAGACACTAAACAAAGATATCCCCATAGACACTAAACAAAGATATCCCCATGTACACTAAACAAAGATATCCCCATAGACACTAAACAAAGATATCCCCATAGACACTAAACAAAGATATCCCCATAGACACTAAACAAAGATATCCCCATGTACACTAGAGCTGCATCTTTCTTGTACCTTCTGCAGCTTGTTTCTAGCCTAAACCCTTACAAAAGATTGCAGTTAGAGTGCAGTACACAGCATATAACTGCAGTTAGAGTGCAGTATAACTACAGTTTGCTGAAAATACTGCGTCCAAAATAACACCGTTTTTTTTATGCAGTAGATTTGCAGTATAACTGCAGTTACAATACAGTGTACAATGGGGAGAACAAGTATTTGATACACTGCCGATTTTGCAGGTTTTCCCACTTACAAAACATGCATCCTCCCCTCAATACGGTGCAGTCGTCCTGTCCCCTTTGCAGAAAAGCATCCCCAAAGAATGATGTTTCCACCTCCATGCTTCACGGTTGGGATGGTGTTCTTGGGGTTGTACTTATCCTTCTTCTTCCTCCAAACACAGCGAGTGGAGTTTAGACCAAAAAGCTCTATTTTTGTCTCATCAGACCACATGACCTTCTCCCATTCCTCCTCTGGATCATCCAGATGGTCATTGGCAAACTTCAGACGGGCCTGGACATGCGCTGGCTTGAGCAGGGGGACCTTGCGTGCGCTGCAGGATTTTAATCCATGACGGCGTAGTGTGTTACTAATGGTTTTCTTTGAGGCTGTGGTCCCAGCTCTCTTCAGGTCATTGACCAGGTCCTGCCGTGTAGTTCTGGGCTGATCCCTCACCTTCCTCATGATCATTGATGCCCCACGAGGTGAGATCTTGCATGGTGCCCCAGACCGAGGGAGATTGACCGTCATCTTGAACTTCTTCCATTTTCTAATAATTGAGCCAACAGTTGTTGCCTTCTCACCAAGCTGCTTGCCTATTGTCCTGTAGCCCATTCCAGCCTTGTGCAGGTCTACAATTCTATCCCTGATGTCCTTACACAGCTCTCTGGTCTTGGCCATTGTGGAGAGGTTGGAGTCTGTTTGATTGAGTGTGTGGACAGGTGTCTTTTATACAGGTAACGAGTTCAAACAGGTGCAGTTAATACAGGTAATGAGTGGAGAACAGGAGGGCTTCTTAAAGAAAAACTAACAGGTCTGTGAGAGACGGAATTCTTACTGGTTGGTAGGTGATCAAATACTTATGTCATGCAATAAAATGCAAATTAATTATTTAAAAATCATACAATGTGATTTTCTGGATTTTTGTTTTAGATTCAGTCTCTCACAGTTGAAGTGTACCTATGATAAACATTACAGAACTCTACATGCTTTGTAAGTAGGAAAACCTGCAAAATCGGCAGTGTATCAAATACTTGTTCTCCCTACTGTAACTGCAGTTCAACAGCAATACACTGCAGCTATTCTGAAATGACTGCTTCTAAAATACTACAGTCGACTGAGTTACTGCACTTTTACTGCGGTTTCAAAGGGAAGCGTTGCAGATTTATGCATTCAGAAAGTATTCAGACCCCTTGACTTTTTCCACATTTTCTTACGTTACAGCCTCATTCTAAAATTGATTAAATTACTTTTTTCCCTCATCAACTACACACAATACCCCATAATGACAAAGCGAATGTATTAAATTTAACCATGCAAAATTTTCACTTACCTGTTCATTTACCCAGTCTGTCTATTAAGTAAACTATTATTACCCTCGCTCATATCATACGCATTTTTAGCTACTGAAGTATTTCTCTGCCATCGACCTGTATAGTATAGTTAACCATCCAACATCCACCAATGTATAGTGTACATATTCAGCCAACCACTCATACTATGCAATGTCTTTTTATAGCTTTTTTTTGCACTCCAGATATCTTGTATTTTTATACTTTTTCATACTGCCGCTCTATGTATCATGTACCGTGTATCTGTCTTTTGTGTACTTTCGTTGTGGCATTTTGCACCTGCCCTGTGTTTTGTTGTAGCTGCTTGACAATGAAATTTCCCCCTCGGGAAATTATTATTTACAGAGTTAAGAACATTTGTCCAGGCCATTTTCATCGACATTGGTGTCATATTGGCAGGGAGATAACAATAATTTACACCAGCTTCTCTTCCATAGATGCAAGGCACCAGGTGACGATGCAGCTTCTCCACTCAGAATGGGAATATGTGTCAACCTTAAACCAGCTCTATGACAAGTACAGAACACCTCCTGCTCTTCAGATGGACCTGGAGCCATAGTAAGGACAAACCAAACCAGTCAACACAACACCATGTGGCGTCCCAACTAGTACCCTATTCCCTATATAGTCCCAAAAGTAGTGCACTGTATAGGGAATACTATCATGCTACCACAGTCCGGTGTGAATTATTATGGGGATTATAATCAATGGAACATTTTTTTGCGGTTTATATATTTTTCTTAAGGGAAAATCAAGTCTGAAATTTCTAAGAGGAAATTACTTCAACTTCAGCCTTTTTTAACCTCAAATACACTACAAGTTTAAAACGCAGGAAAGGTCTCCTGCAACAGAGTGATCAAATTAAGATCCTACATCTGTAGGTTGTGTCCCAAATGGCAAATGGCACCCTATTCTCTAGATACTTTAGACCAGAGCACTATTGGCCATAGCTATAGAAAATAGTGTATCACAGTGCTTAAGGCGTCACTACAGACCCGGGTTCAATCCCAGGCTGTGTCACAGCCGGCAGACCGGGAGACCATGAGGCGGCGCAAAATTGGCCCAGCATCGTCCGGGTTAGGGGAGGGTTTGGCCGGCCGGGATTTCCTTGTCCCATTGCGCTCTAGCGACTCCTTGTGGCGGGCCGGGCGCTTGCAAGCTGACTTTGGTCGCCAGCTGGACGGTGTTTCCTCCGACACATTGGTGCGGCTGGCTTCCGGGTTAAACAAGCAGTGCGTCAAGAAGCAGTGCGGCTTGGCAGGGTCGTGTTTCGGAGGACGCATGGCTCTCGACCTTCGCCTCTCCCAAGTCCGTACAGGAGTTGCAGCGATGGGACGAGACTAACTACCAATTGGGTAGAAAAATAATGAAGAAAAAAACAATTGGATGCCATTTGGGACGCAGACACCCTGGTAATTACATATCAATCAATAGTCAGGCCATTTTGATTGGTCCTTCTAGCCAGACTGAGGTATTGACAGATCTACATCCTTAAAAACTCTTTATTTTCTCCTGTAGTCAGAAGTACCTGAAGTTTGTGGAGGAGTTGCTGCAGCGCCACCTGCAGTTCAGAAACACCCTGGAGCAGAGGCTGTCTGCTCAGGACTGGAAAGGCCTTGTGGGAGACATCTTTGTCCAACTTGTAGGCCACAATGATGTAAGTACAGTAATATATAGAGATCCCATCTTGACTCTCTTTTTGGTTGTTCTTTCAAACTGTAGATATTAAAATATATATCTATATCAAACTGTAGATATTACTCTCTCTCTCTCTCATCTTCATCTTCATCCTCCTCACAACTCTTCCTGTTCGTCTCTAGTCATCTTTCTTGGACATGTACCATGGATACACAACAGCACTGGCCACGTTCCTTTCTATAGAATTCAACAGGATAACGAAGATGCACATCACACAGGTAGGTAATCAATAGGTTTCCTGGACCTTTAAGGTCCTCTCTTTCAAAATGATGGTAGTTAGTGAGTAATCTGAATATCTCCACATTCTGTTGTTACAGAGTTATCAGAAGGAAGGAGAGGAGGTCCAATTATTCTCTTTGCTGTTGGCACCAGTCTCTCGGATCCACAGCTACCTGACCCTTATTCAGGTTGGTCAACTTCTCCTTCTCTCTATGATAGCCAATAGAGTAAAGATATCTCAAATGGACAGGTGCACTGAGCAGAAGTATGACTCAGTTGATTGAGCATGGCCCTTGAAAAGGCAGAGTCGTGGGCTCATTTCCTGCTGGGGCCACCCATATGAATATGTATGCATGCACTACTTACTGTATGTCGCTTTGGATAAAAGTGTATGCTAAATGGAATATATTTTTATATTATTGCGGTTCTCTGACTGAAACCTGTTCCCCTGTAGAGTCTGTTGCAGTGGACTGGCAGTGACCACCCAGACTGCAGCCTCCTTCAGGGGTCAGAGAGGGTCCTGAAGAGCATCCTTTCCCGTTGTCACCTCATCCTGGAGGAGGATGTCCGATGGGGATACAGAGGAGGAATGGCCGGACCCAGGTTAGTAAGAGACACTGCAAATGGCACCATATTCCCTATGTAGTGCACTACTTTTGACCAGGGCCACTGAGAGACCAACCCATAGGGCCCTGGTCAAACAGTGCACTATTTAGGGAATATGGTGCTATTTCACACAGAATCACTGAATCATTTCAGAACTAAATCACATATGCACACTGGCCAGCTACTCAATTTTACTGTTAGTCTGTCACGAGAGACCATCCACTGAATAATCATGGAATTCAGTCTTCAGTCATTTACAAGCCAATACATATCTTTAGTCATTTACAAGCCAATAAATAGGCCAGACATTTCAGAAACTAAGATATGTGGGTTTTGTGAAACAAAACAATCAGACGGTCAAACAAAATGTATATATTTAAAATACAATATAATTCCAAATCTAAGATCCATCAGATAATCCTGTGTGAGAGATTTCAATCAGACGGTCATATAGACAGATGGTCAAATAGACAGACGGTCATATAGACAGTCATGCTTATTTTAAGATCTGCCTTAAACATGACATATTGGAGTGTCCAGACCGTCCCCACTCAGCAGTTCCTCTGTGTTTCAGTGGCAGCTGCTCTGCCTGTCCCTGTGCCAAGTCGTGCAATCACAGAAGCCAGCACTGCCCTGCCAGGGACACACAGACACACAGACAGGAGTCTCACGGTGCTGCTGGGAAACGGTGAGTGTGTTTGTCGCCATCTGGTGGCCTGGGAGGGTAAGAGGCCTGGGAGGGTAAGAGGCCTGGGAGGGTAAGAGGCCTAGTTTCACGTTAGTGAAACATTGTCGAACGTTCCAGATAGAAATGCCACATATAGAGCCGACATGATTCCGTGCTGTACATTTCAGAAAGGCATGTTTGTTCTACAAAATGTCTCCTGAAATGGCATAGTATTCAACAAAATGTCTGCTTGTACTCACTGTACTTACTGCTTTGGATAAAAGCGTCTGCTACCTGTAAGTGGCAAATGTTATTGATGTGAAGCTATTTAATGTGATCTCTCTGCCTAGAGAGGAACAACAACTCAGCACACATCTATCTAGCTGTGCCGCTGGCTGCCAGAGCATGCCTGTTACCTGTTGGCCTACCGGTACTGTACAGAAGAAGAGTTGTTACAGAGACAGGACCAGGGGAACCCTCCAGTCTCACCTCCATGACTCCTGTGGCCTGGCTGGACTGGTCTACGGTGGGGACATCAGCTCCTTACTCCATACAGCACCCCCTGGGTGGGGGGACAGCGACTCTGGACAGGAGTCTCCTAGCCAGGCTACAGGGGTTATGGGACAGGAAGGACATGGACACGGCCCCCAGACCCCTGGTCCTCATATGGTCCAGAGAAGCACTGATGACTGTGACACAGAGGAGGACGTTGGGGACACCTCCGTGTTCGACTACTCCTCTGTCACCACCTGTAGCCCAGACGGGACCCTGAGGAGTCAGGACGAGGAGGAGGAGGAGGAGGAGGACACAGACAGTCAGGTGCCTGTTCTGTTGAAGCCCTCGTACACACAGCAGCAGCAGTCACTGAGGGATTCACCCAGAGAACGGACGGTATGTCTGAGGTGGCAGATACCCAGGCTGCCGTACCCCTCTTCTCGAAGTCCTCGACACCAGGCAGGACCAGCGGGCCTGGAGGGTCAGGCACCAGAGCCAGCAGGACCCTATGGGAACAGAGTTATCAGCGTGACTAAGGGACCACCTCCTCTCCTCCCCACCAGTGTCTTCAGACCCATCTGGGATGAACCACCAAAACAGGTGTTTATCCATCTTTCTGCAACCCTGGCTGTGTTCAAGCAATGGCACGTTGTCGTCAAGCGCAATGCACCTTTTAAAGTGACTTTTCCCGACAGTCTCACACCAGTCTCAACGTCAACAGTGAAGAGGAGACTCCATGATGCTGGCCTTCTAGGCACTGTTGACGTTGAGACTGGTGTTTTGCGGGTACTATTTAATGAAGCTGCCAGTTGAGGGCTTGTGAGGCGCCTGTTTCTCAAACTAAACACTAATGTTCTCTTGCTCAGTTATGCACCGGGGCCTCCCACTCCTCTTTCTATTCTGGTTAGAGCCAGTTTTCCCTGTTCTGTGAAGGAAGTAGTACACAGCATTGTATGAGATCTTCAGTTTCTTGGCAATTTCTCACATGGAATAGCCTTCATTTCTCAGAACAAGAATAGACTGACGAGTTTCAGAAGAAAGTTATTTGTTTCTGGCCATTTTGAGCCTGTAATTGAACCCACAAATGCTGATGCTCCAGATACTCAATCTTGGATTAGCTAACAACTTGCCATTGGAACACAGGAGTGATGGTTGCTGATAATGGGCCTCTGTATACCTATGTAGATATTCCATTAAAAAGAATCTGCTGTTTCCAGCTACAATAGTCATTTACAACATTAACAATGTCTACACTGTATATCTGATCAATTTGTTCTTTTTTAAAATTTGCTTTTCTTTCAAAAACAAAGAAATGTCTAAGTGACCCCAAACTTTTGAAGGGTAGTGTATATGTATTGTCTTTGCAAAAAGAACAGGCACCAGGCTATGATCTGGCTAGGACAGTTATGATCTCTGCTACAATGTTCTCTACAGTATCTACATCTAATCCTGTTCCGTTATCTTGGTGTGAACTAGGGAGATATCTAATCCTGTTCCCTTATCGTGGTGTAAACTAGGGAGATATCTAATCCAGTTCCCTTATCATGGTGTAAACTAAGGAGATATCTAATCCTGTTCCTTTATCACAGTGTGAACTGCAGCGAAATCTAATCCAGTTCCCTTATCATGGTGTAAACTGGAGAGATATTTAATCCTGTTCCCTTATCGTGGTGTAAACTAGGGAGATATTTAATCCTGTTCCCTTATCGTGGTGTAAACTAGGGAGATATTTAATCCTGTTCCCTTATTGTGGTGTAAACTAGAGAGATATTTAATCCTGTTCTTTTATCGTGGTGTAAACTAGGGAGATATTTAATCCTGTTCCCTTATCGTGGTGTAAACTAGAGAGATATTTAATCCTGTTCTCTTATCGTGGTGTAAACTAGGGAGATATTTAATCCTGTTCCCTTATCGTGGTGTAAACTAGAGATATTTAATCCTGTTCCCTTATCGTGGTGTAAACTAGGGAGATATTTAATCCTGTTCCCTTATCGTGGTGTAAACTAGGGAGATATTTAATCCTGTTCCCTTATCGTGGTGTAAACTAGGGAGATATTTAATCCTGTTCCCTTATCGTGGTGTAAACTAGTGAGATATTTAATCCTGTTCCCTTATCGTGGTGTAAACTAGGGAGATATTTAATCCTGTTCCCTTATCGTGGTGTAAACTAGGGAGATATTTAATCCTGTTCCCTTATCGTGGTGTAAACTAGAGAGATATTTAATCCTGTTCTCTTATCGTGGTGTAAACTAGGGAGATATTTAATCCTGTTCCCTTATCGTGGTGTAAACTAGGGAGATATTTAATCCTGTTCTCTTATCGTGGTGTAAACTAGGGAGATATTTAATCCTGTTCCCTTATCGTGGTGTAAACTAGAGATATTTAATCCTGTTCCCTTATCGTGGTGTAAACTAGGGAGATATTTAATCCTGTTCCCTTATCGTAGTGTAAACTAGAGAGATATTTAATCCTGTTCTCTTATCGTGGTGTAAACTAGGGAGATATTTAATCCTGTTCCCTTATCGTGGTGTAAACTAGGGAGATATTTAATCCTGTTCTCTTATCGTGGTGTAAACTAGGGAGATATTTAATCCTGTTCCCTTATCGTGGTGTAAACTAGAGATATTTAATCCTGTTCCCTTATCGTGGTGTAAACTAGGGAGATATTTAATCCTGTTCCCTTATCGTGGTGTAAACTAGAGATATTTAATCCTGTTCCCTTATCGTGGTGTAAACTAGAGATATTTAATCCTGTTCTCTTATCGTGGTGTAAACTAGAGAGATATTTAATCCTGTTCCCTTATCGTGGTGTAAACTAGAGAGATATTTAATCCTGTTCTCTTATCGTGGTGTAAACTAGGGAGATATTTAATCCTGTTCCCTTATCGTGGTGTAAACTAGGAAGATGCAGCACCAGTAAAGGAAAATACACCACAAGGCTTCAGACCGGTTCAAGCCACTGAGAGGCAGACGTTTCCTAGCTTCAAAAAGCTAAGGTAAGGAGTACTGGTTCCTTTTACATTATAATACCGTTTTCATACAGGTAAAAGAAGGGTGTCAATACCTGTCTCATTCCCTGTCTTCTAGGTTCCAAACCCAGCCGAGAGTTGGCCACGGCCAGGCAGGAGCCATGGGGGGTGTTGCAGTGTGGGATGACAGCGAGGAGGACAGCGAGGGGCCCTGCAGCACCGTGTGAGAGAGGGAGACTGTCTGAGAGACCAACCTAGAAGTCTGCAGCACCGTGTGAGAGAGGGAGACTGTCTGAGAGACCAACCTAGAAGTCTGCAACACGGTGTGAGAGGGAGACTGTCTGAGAGACCAACCCAACAGTCTGCAGCACCGTGTGAGATATAGACCATGTGAAAGACTGTCTGACAGACCAAGACAGAAGTCTACAGCACTGTGGGACACCATCTGAGTAATAAGAACCGCAAACAAATCTCTTGCATGCTGGCAAGCTACTTGATTAGCATTTATGGTCTGTCTGTCACGAAACCAACCCTGAGGACTAACAGCACTGTGTGAGAGAGACCATCATTTGAGAGACCAACCCATAAGTTCTGCAGTACTGTGAGAGAAAGAGAGATACTCTGTACTGTGTGAAAGACAGAAAGAGAGATACTCTGTACTGTGTGAAATACAGAAAGAGAGATACTCTGTACTGTGTGTGAGAGAGAAAGAGAGATACTCTGTACTGTGTGTGAGAGAGAAAGAGAGATACTCTGTACTGTGTGAAAGACAGAAAGAGAGACTGTACTGTGTGTGTGAGAGAGAGACTCTATACTGTGTGAGAGAAAGATAGACTGTCTGTGACGGCCAGTGGCGCCGTTTCCCCCAACTGCAGATTCCATCTTTAAGGTCTGCACTGGAGCATCATCTGAAAGATAGACCAGCCTGCATGACTAGCATTACATACTAGACATCCCTGTAACAGCACATTGCTGCTGTACAAGGGCCCCTAAAGAGATTAGGGTGGATAGGCTCATCCCAGATCAGACCAACACTGAGGTCCTGAGAGAAACACTCTCCACATTCAGGCAGCTGGAGAAATGAAAACAGATGTGTCCCAAATGGCACCCTTTTATCTATATAGAGGTAACTGGCAAAATAAAGGAAACACCAACAAAAAGTGTTTTAGTAGGGTGTTGGGCCGCCACGAGACAGAACAGCTCTAATACACCTTGGCATAGATTCTACAAGTGTCGAACTCTATTGGAGGGATGCCGTAACATAGAAGCAGGAAGATGTTTGAGTCGGGGGTAAAAAAAAAAAATCCCCTTAATAATAACACATTCTAACATCGCATTCTATCAGATAGTGGCAGAAGTTCAGCAGAAGGGTTTTGGGGGGATTTCTATATATATTATAGGCTACAGTAGACTAGTAAATCTATTTTTCAGTAGCACTGACTCACCCAATGATAAAGACAGCATGGATATGCATAGCCTAGGCTTCTCATCGGTGAAGGTCTCAAAATAAGCTTGAGTTGTGAAGAATGTGAAATGTCAGAATAATAGTAGAGAGAATGATTTATTTATTTCAGCTTTTATTTCTTTCATCACATTCCCAGTGGGTCAGAAGTTTACATACACTCAATTAGTATTTGGTAGCATTGCCTTTAAATTGTTTAACTTGGGTCAAACGGTTTGGGCAGCCTTCCACAAGCTTCCCACAATAAGTTGGCCCATTCCTCCTGACAGAACTGGTGTAACTGAGTCAGGTTTGTAGGCCTCCTTGCTCACACACACTTTTTCAGTTCTGCCCACAAATGTTCTATAGGATTGAGGTCAGGGCTTTGTGATGGCCACTCCAATACCTTGACTTTGTTGTCCTTAAGCCATTTTTCCACAACTTTGGAAGTATGCTTGGGGTCATTGTCCATTTGGAAGACCCATTTGCGACCAAGCTTTAACTTCCTGACTGATGTCTTGAGATGTTGCTTCAATATATCCACATAAGTTTCCTTCCTCATGATGCCATCTATTTTGTGAAGTGCACCAGTCCCTCCTGCAGCAAAGCACCCCCACAACATGATGCTGCCACCCCCGTGCTTCACGGTTGGGATGGTGTTCTTCGGCTTGCAAGCCTCCCCCTTTTTCCTCCAAACATAACGATGGTCATTATGTCCAAACAGTTCTATTTTTGTTTCATCAGACCAGAGGACATTTCTCCATGTACTTCACACTTCTTTCTTCTGCACTTCACAAAATAGATGATGAGGAAGGAAAATGATGTGGATATATTGAAGCAACATCTCAAGACATCAGTCAGGAAGTTAAAGGTTGGTTGCAAATGGGTCTTTCAAATGGACAATGACCCCAAGCATACTTCCAAAGTTGTGGAAAAATGGCTTAAGGACAACAAAGTCAAGGTATTGGAGTGGCCATCACAAAGCCCTGACCAAGTTAAACAATTTAAAGGCAATGCTACCAAATACTAATTGAGTGTATGTAAACTTCTGACCCACTGGGAATGTGATGAAATAAATAAAAGCTGAAATAAATAATTCTCTCTACTATTATTCTGACATTTCACATTCTTAAAATAGTGGTGATCCTAACTGACCTAAGACAGGGAATTTTTACTAGGATTAAATGTCAGGAATTGTGAAAAACTTAGTTTAAATGTATTTGGCTAAGGTGTATGTAAACTTCCGACTTCAACTGTATATATATATATATATATATATAATACAACGTGAATGAGAAATCACGTTATACAAATGATTTTAGTGTATATATGTTATATACACAGTATCCACAAACCTTTGTATTTAGTTAGTGTATACATGTTATATACAGTGTCCACAGACCTTTGTATTTAGTAAATGTATACATGTTATATACAGTGTCCACAGACCTTTGTATTTAGTTAGTGTATACATGTTATATACAGTGTCCACAGACCTTTGTATTTAGTTAGTGTATACATGTTATATACAGTGTCCACAGACCTTTGTATTTAGTTAGTGTATATATGTTATATACACAGTGTCCACAAACCTTTGTATTTAGTTAGTGTATACATGTTATATACAGTGTCCACAGACCTTTGTATTTAGTTAGTGTATACATGTTATATACACAGTGTAGTGTACAGTAAGCATTACATAGCCAACCATATTTATTTATCTTATGTTTTTTAATAGCATTTTAGACACCTTTCGCTTACTCTGTAAAGAAAACGAAATAAAAGGCACATCTGAGCATGATGCATGTTATTTCAGTATTTTAAAATGAAATGGCATTTTGAGAGGAGAGGGGGACACATGGCTAGTATAGGCTCCTCTCTAGGAGTCCAGATATCTGAAACTGCCACTGTTCCCAGTTTGTCCACTAGGGGAGCTGTGGAGCTGTTTGACCTACTATCCACTAGGGGAGCTGTGGAGCTGTTTGACCTACTATCCACTAGGGGAGCTGTGGAGCTGTTTGTCCTAATATCCACTGGGGGAGCTGTGGAGCTGTTTGACCTACTATCCACTAGGGGAGCTGTGGAGCTGTTTGACCTACTATCCACTAGGGGAGCTGTGGAGCTGTTTGACCTACTATCCACTAGGGGAGCTGTGGAGCTGTTTGACCTACTATCCACTAGGGGAGCTGTGGAGCTGTTTGTCCTAATATCCACTGGGGGAGCTGTGGAGCTGTTTGACCTACTATCCACTAGGGGAGCTGTGGAGCTGTTTGTCCTACTATCCACTAGGGGAGCTGTGGAGCTGTTTGACCTACTATCCACTAGGGGAGCTGTGGAGCTGTTTGACCTACTATCCACTAGGGGAGCTGTGGAGCTGTTTGACCTACTATCCACTAGGGGAGCTGTGGAGCTGTTTGACCTACTATCCACTAGGGGAGCTGTGGAGCTGTTTGACCTACTATCCACTAGGGGAGCTGTGGAGCTGTTTGACCTACTATCCACTAGGGGAGCTGTGGAGCTGTTTGACCTACTATCCACTAGGGGAGCTGTGGAGCTGTTTGACCTACTGGTTGGGAGGAGAGCTGTGGAGCTGTTTGACCTACTATCCACTAGGGGAGCTGTGGAGCTGTTTGACCTACTGGTTGGGAGGAGAGCTGTGGAGCTGTTTGACCTACTATCCACTAGGGGAGCTGTGGAGCTGTTTGACCTACTATCCACTAGGGGAGCTGTGGAGCTGTTTGACCTACTATCCACTAGGGGAGCTGTGGAGCTGTTTGACCTACTGGTTGGGAGGAGAGCTGTGGAGCTGTTTGACCTACTATCCACTAGGGGAGCTGTGGAGCTGTTTGACCTACTGGTTGGGAGGAGAGCTGTGGAGCTGTTTGACCTACTATCCACTAGGGGAGCTGTGGAGCTGTTTGACCTACTGGCTGGGAGGAGAGCTGTGGAGCTGTTTGACCTACTATCCACTAGGGGAGCTGTGGAGCTGTTTGACCTACTGGCTGGGAGGAGAGAGTTTGATCCACTAGAGGAGCCAACTGTCCATTTGTCCCAGGCTTTGGTGGGGTTGCATGCGTATGAGGCGTCCAGTGCTGAATTTCCAACCCAGCAGGCGGGTACAGTACTGGGGATGATGGTAGAAGGGCTGCAGATAGTGTTGGACAGACACACAGCAGCACACACGTTTATGGGGCGCTTAGTTTGGGTTAAGACATCATTTTGGCTTTCAGCTAGCCTGGCTGCCAGTCTGTTCTTGCTCTCTTGCCAACACCATATGGAATTGTCATGACAAATGGCCATACGAGACAACGGAGTAGGCAAAAGGCCAAACAGATCTGGGACCAGGCTAGCTTTAAAGGGAGCATGCTAGTAGATACCCATAGACTTCCAGTCATTGCGCTAACGCTAGTTAGCATTGGCTCACGAAACTCCCTCTAACTTCCTTCATGCTGGACACAGAGGCATCAAAATGGTATCCAAAGTTCATCTGACTCTGGGGAAGTAGATTGTCAAAATCCCAAAGTATCCCTTTAAGGAGGTTGAGATTGAAAAGTCTATCTGCTACAGTTACCACCTCCCTGGCCAGGAAAGAGACATCAAGGTTGTTCTCATCCCTCATACTCTTCTTCCTAGATCTGGGCTTTGTCCAGACATAGAGACAGATAGAGGACTCCTCTTTATATCTGTGCCATTACAGCGTCTGTGACAGCATGGGCAGTGCCATTGAGGCTACAACCCACTACTTTGACTACTTCAAAATGGTGGACGCTCTCAATGGCGCTACCCATGCTAAAATGGCCTTTTGGCCACTAGAGGCCTCTATCGTTTTCTATGGTCCAGGCACAGACAAGACTTCTCTATCACACGAGGGTAGACAACTAGATATCACTGCTGCCTGTTAGAGTTGGGCCAGTAACCGAAAGATCGCTGGTTCGAATACCCGAGCCGACAAGGTGAAAAAACCTGTCGATGTGTCCTTGAGCAAGGCACTTCACCCTAATTTGCTCCAGGGGCTGACCCTGCAGGTAGGCAGTCATTGTAAATAAGAATTTGTTCTCAACTGACTTGACTAGTTAAATAATGGTTAAATTCAAATAAAAAAATAAAAAGTGGAACCTGTGTGCACTACGCTCTGTCTGTCTCTCTCCCTCACTCTGAATGGCTCACTGCCTCAGGTTATAGGTTAGAGGTTAGAGGTCAGTGCTGTGGGATTAAAGGCTAACATCTGAAGTAGAGGGTGATGCTACAACCAGGGGTTTATTTATTAGTCGCACACCGTAGCAAAATGGTTTTCAGTCAGTTCTGAATTAATTAAATATAATTTGCATACATTTTAGTTTGTCTTTCATTCCTACAGAAATGTATCCCTTAGTAGTTTCCCCTGCATCAAATACGACTTTGGCTACTAAGTTTGAGTTAGTAAAGAAAACCATAACACAATAGGAGGAGTTGAGGGGCCTCATGCTTGCTCTAGACAGAACCGCAGACAGAACCGCAGACAGAACCGCAGTAAGAGTAATTGATACGTTGGATCATAAAAGAGCAGTGAGGTCCAGAGACGTCCGTCCGTGAGCCCCAGGACATGAGGACTGACTCCTGGGTCAGTGAGTGAATGCTGTTCCTAGCACTAGTGTGCCAATTCAACAATGGATCCACAAACTCAGAGCATGGGGACAGGCTGGAGAGCCCAGAGCCGGCCAACCCTTTCCTTTCTGGGTAAAAGCATAAAATACTCGTCAGGGTAGGAGGGCAACTACCAGAGCGTGGCTTGCTGTCCTGTCCACTCTAGCACAGAGTGGGACGTCTGTACCAAGAAAGAAACACAGTGACGTGTTGTGCTGTGTTACACACACACACACACACACACACACACACACACACACACACACACACACACACACACACACACACACACACACACACACACACACACACACACACAGTTTGAATCAGTGTCTTGGGGCTACTTGTTCATTGGCTGGCACACTGGTCTGGAGTTTTGATTGGCACAGAGGGCTTGAAATGAAGGCGGAGCTACTGATCCCCTGAGAGGCGTGGCGTGGTAGTGGGCGGGGTTTGGAGTGTGGCTGGAAACGAAGTCTTCTTTACGATCAGTAGCTTTAATCATGATTAGTTTGTTTGTTTTTATCAGCTCCAGGTCATCAGGTCATAGTTCATAGTCTGATGTAGGTCATAGTTCATAGTTCATAGTCTGATGTAGGTCATAGTTCATAGTTCATAGTCTGATGCAGGTCATAGTTCATAGTCTGATGCAGGTCATCAGTTCATAGTTTGATGCAGGTCATAGTTCATAGTTTGATGCAGGTCATCAGTTCATAGTTTGATGCAGGTCATAGTTCATAGTCTGATGCAGGTCATCAGTTCATAGTTTGATGCAGGTCATAGTTCATAGTCTGATGCAGGTCATCAGTTCATAGTTTGATGCAGGTCATAGTTCATAGTCTGATGCAGGTCATCAGTTCATAGTTTGATGCAGGTCATAGTTCATAGTTTGATGCAGGTCATAGTTCATAGTCTGATGCAGGTCATCAGTTCATAGTTTGATGCAGGTCATAGTTCATAGTTTGATGCAGGTCATAGTTCATAGTTTGATGCAGGTCATCAGTTCATAGTTTGATGCAGGTCATAGTTCATAGTCTGATGCAGGTCATCAGTTTGTATTGTGTGGACAATTCAAAGGCTTCCATGTTGACAACAAAAACAACAACAACAAAAGAAACAGAAGGCTTCTCATTGGCTACTGTCCGTGTTCTCCACCAATGAGAGGCTCTGTAACGGGGGCGGCAACAGCTCCCTCTTGTAGGTCTTTGGAGGGAGTTTGGGGAGATGGGGGGAGGAGTTGGAGTTGTGGCGGGGGGGCACGGGGGGTGCCATGATGGGCAGCGGGAGCGGACAGAGACTGTTCTGACTGGCGCTGAGGGGGCAGCTCCGTCGAGGAATGCGGGGAGAGGGGGTGCCCGGGGGAGTGCCGGTGGAGGACGGGGAGCTGCCAACGTCCCAGTGGAAGCGTCCGACAGGGGAAGGTTGGAGGTTCAGAGGGTAGTTGATGAAGATCTCTGGGGGTCTCTGGGGGACGGGTGGAGAGGTGTCTGGCTGGGGGTCTCGGGGAGGTGGTGGTGGGGGGCTGGGGAGGGGGCCGTCGCTAGGGCCATTGTAGACTGGGGCGCGGGGCTGGATCCTGGGGAGAGGAGGGGGCAGTCTGGGGGGAATGGCTGGAGGACTGTCAGACCTGGAACTCAACTAGAACACACGAGGGTCACAGTTAAATAAACTAACAAAGAAACATATTTCATAATCAAAACCCTAACAGGAGGTGTCATTGTTGATAAGCAGTCAGACTCAACGTACAGAGAAACATATTTCACAACAATAAATGGTATACTGTACTCTCTGTGTTACCAAGAGCATCCTTCCTATTTCACAAGAACACAAAAAGCACTAAGGAGAACATTGTATGCATGTGTGTGTCAGGGTTTCCTCTAGCTGGTAATAGCAGGCTTTTAGCCAATACAAAAAATGAAAAGCCAATAAATAAATTGTCAGGATAAAAAATGATCCCATTGCAAAATTGAAGAACGCTTCCCATTAGAACGCATTCAAGTGTATAGGCTTCAGCGCGTCACACACCACTTTGGGATGAGCTGGTGGCCGTATGCATTTTTAAAACATATACTTAATTGTTTGAAACCTGAACATTATACTACATATTATGAGGCATGTCTTACCTTGCTTATAAATAGCGTATGCAAAATCCAACCAAATGTGCAAGAAATTATTTTATAGACTCCCATATGCCATTGAAACCAGAAGCCTTATATACAGATTTCCATATGCCATCTCTCCATAGAAACCAGTACCCTATTTCTCTCATGTTCTATTGGTTTTCAAATCAACTTTCTTTCACTGTCCAGTAGCCAAAGGCACAATCCTAGTCATATTAGCAACCCATGTTAGTTGCATATTTAGATTGACCCTTTTTCAAAATTTCGAACAGATATTTTCATCTCTGTCATCGCTCACAATGGTGTTCTCCCGCTAATTGCATTATGGAACGAACATTTGCCTACTGCCTTGTGCACATTGCTGCGCTTATAATTGGATCTAGCCTAGGCCTACTGGTTGTTTGAATTTGGGATCTATCGTCCCACAATTGTTCCAGAGTCTGTTTGGAATAGGATATATATTTGACAGTACCAGTCAAACATTTGGACACACCTACTCATTCAAGGGTTTTTCTTTATTTTTACTATTTTCTACATTGTAGAATAATAGCGAAGACATCAAAACTATGAAATAACACATATGGAATCATGTAGTAACCAAAATATATTTTATATTTGAGATTGTTCAAAGTAGCCACCCTTAGCCTTGATGACAGCTTTGCACGACGACACAATGGTGGTAGGCCTAATCACAGACAACGTTGAGACAGCCTATAGGGAGCAAGTGTGGTGCCAGGACAACAACAACCTCTCCCTTAATGTGATCAAGACAAAGGAGATGATCGTGGACTACAGGAAAAGGAGGACCGAGCACACCCCCAGTCTCTTCAACAGGGCTGTAGTGGAGCAGGTTGAGAGCTTCAAGTTCCTTGGTGTCCACATCACCAACAAACTATCATGGTCCAAACACACCAAGACAGTCATGAAGATGGCATGACAAAGCCTATTCCCCCTCAGGAGACAGACTGACTCTGTACTGGTACTTCCTGTATATAGCCTCCTCACATTGACTCTGTACTGGTACTTCCTGTATATAGCCTCCTCACATTGACTCTGTACTGGTACTTCCTGTATATAGCCTCCTCACATTGACTCTGTACTGGTACTTCCTGTATATAGCCTCCTCACATTGACTCTGTACTGGTACTTCCTGTATATAGCCTCCTCACATTGACTCTGTACTGGTACTTCACAAAGCCCTGACCAAGTTAAACAATTTAAAGGCAATGCTACCAAATACTAATTGAGTGTATGTAAACTTCTGACCCACTGGGAATGTGATGAAAGAAATAAAAGCTGAAATAAATCATTCTCTCTACTATTATTCTGACATTTCACATTCTTAAAATAAAGTGGTGATCCTAACTGACCTAAAACAGGGAATTTTTACTAGGATTAAATGTCAGGAATTATGGATGCGCTGCCTACGTATGCTAACTTCTTGAAATTACTAATCATAATTAAGTAAGAATGACGCATGCCGTTGCATGTTCTGTTGAGATGAATTAGCATAAACTAAATGTGATTTCTGTCATTCGGAGAACTGTGGGTGGACGCCATAACCACGGTACGCAGCCCATGCATATGTGATTGGTACATTTCTTAAATGTCTGGTAAATTAAAACACTTCCGGTCAAATGTCCGGTGCCACATTTTCCTAACGGAAACCCTGGTGTGTGTGTGTGTGTGTGTGTGTGTGTGTGTGTAACCTTGGCCTCAGAGAAAGCATCCTTCCTGCGCGGGGGAAGTGGAGGGGGTTTGCGTAGCTCCTCTCCTAGCAGGTGAAGGCTCCCACAAGATACTGACTGGAACTCTACACATAAAAGGGTACAAGAGTCCAATCAATCAATCATTCAAATGTTTTTATAAAAGCCCTTTTAACACCAGCAGTTGTCACAAAGTTCTCATACAGCAGCAGCAGGGGGAGGGACTCTACACAGCAGCAGCAGGGGGAGGACTCTACACAGCAGCAGGGGGAGGGACTCTACACAGCAGCAGGGGGGAGGGACTCTACACAGCAGCAGGGGGGGAGGGACTCTACACAGCAGCAGGGGGGGAGGGACTCTACACAGCAGCAGGGGGAGGGACTCTACACAGCAAGAGCAGGGGGAGGGACTCTACACAGCAGCAGCAGGGGGAGGGACTCTACACAGCAGCAGCAGGGGGAGGGACTCTACACAGCAGCAGGGGGGGGGGGACTCTACACAGCAGCAGGGGGGGGGGGACTCTACACAGCAGCAGGGGGGGGACTCTACACAGCAGCAGGGGGAGGGACTCTACACAGCAGCAGGGGGGGGACTCTACACAGCAGCAGGGGGAGGGACTCTACACAGCAGCAGCAGGGGGAGGGACTCTACACAGCAGCAGCAGGGGGGGGGACTCTACACAGCAGCAGGGGGGGGGACTCTACACAGCAGCAGGGGGGGGGACTCTACACAGCAGCAGGGGGGGGGACTCTACACAGCAGCAGGGGGGGGGACTCTACACAGCAGCAGGGGGGGGGACTCTACACAGCAGCAGGGGGGGGGACTCTACACAGCAGCAGGGGGGGGGACTCTACACAGCAGCAGGGGGGGGGACTCTACACAGCAGCAGGGGGGGGGACTCTACACAGCAGCAGGGGGGGGGACTCTACACAGCAGCAGGGGGGGGGGACTCTACACAGCAGCAGGGGGGGGGGACTCTACACAGCAGCAGGGGGGGGGGACTCTACACAGCAGCAGGGGGGGGGGACTCTACACAGCAGCAGGGGGGGGACTCTACACAGCAGCAGGGGGGGGGGACTCTACACAGCAGCAGGGGGGGGGGGACTCTACACAGCAGCGGGGGGGGGACTCTACACAGCAGCAGGGGGGGGGACTCTACACAGCAGCAGGGGGTGGGAATGACCATAGGAGTTGGCAAGACGGCACAAACAGATCTGGGACCAGGCTACTTGTCAATGACACAGACATACAGATACACAAAGCCCAGTCTATCAGCATCCTCCATGGGAAGGCTGTGTTCTTCTTCATCAAGCTAAGGAGCTCTGTGTCCTAAACACCAGATGGGACAGACCAGACCAGACATCATATCATACAGAACATCAGTAACACTCACTTGAGGGTGGGAGGAGAACAGAAGCGAATATGGAGTCTCCACCTGCTGTAAAATGACCTGTAAAATTAAGACAGAGGGTGAATTATATGTCCGTCCGTCCGGCCGTGTGTGTCCGTCCGTCCGTCCGTCTGTGCGTGCGTGCGTCTATGTGCCCCAGCCTCACCGTAGGAGCTGCAGAGGTCTTGCTCCATGAAGACAGAGCTGAGGTCTGAGGTGGCAGACTGTGGGGGGGTGGGGGTGTTGGGTGAGGTGGGGACTGAAGCTGTGAAGTTGGTGGTCTCATGCTCCGTCTCAGCGATGCTCCTGAAGGTGATCTTGTGGGGGGGCTCTCTCTCCAGGGGTACGGGGTGGCCCTTCAGGGTCCCTGATGTAGAGGTACGCACCGGCCGGATCCCCGGGGACTTCAGGGGGTACAAGGTCTTCCTGGGCTAAAGTGAGGGGAGAAGAGGAGGGTTAAGGACCTGGTAACTGTTAAGCACTTTGTTAAAAGACAGTATTTATTCATGAAAAAGTATTTTCTGCACAGGGACAGAAGTTTAGGGTGGGGTTTGATTCCATGTCAATTCAGGAAGTAATCTTCAATTCCAATTTAAATGTTTCTGATTGCTTTTCAACTTCCTGCTCCAGTTTTTCTGAAATAGAACTGGCCACCCTGAGGGACGATACATATAAATCAATCTTACAAATCGTGGCGGCTGCTTGCAGTTGCGAGGCTCAATCTCCTGAGACTTGTTGAACAGATAGTCAGAGAACTCCTTCTCACCCAGACTGCCCATCGGGTTCAGGTTCTCAAAAAACCTCTGGGAGAAAAACACAAACACAATGCAGTGTTAATAAGGCTGGTTGATTGCCCTACCTTGATGTCCTGCTGGACCTTGAGACAGTAAGGCTGGTTGACTGCCCTACCTTGATGTCCTGCTGGACCTTGAGACAGTAAGGCTGGTTGATTGCCCTACCTTGATGTCCTGCTGGACCTTGAGACAGTAAGGCTGGTTCTGGTACTGCTGTATCTCTCCTGTGATTTCTGCTACTTTCCTCCTCTTACTGAAGTTGATCAGCTCTTTGCCGTGTCTCTTCAGGAAGTCGGGGTTCCCCTCCTCTGTCTTCAAGATGTTGGTCAAGTAGATACCTGGGGACGGGGAGGAGAGTGACATAGTCAGAGTAGTCCTAGCTAAATATATCACTCAGTCAACCTAATACATCCAATGGCTCAGTGGGTTGGCGCATGGCGCTAGCATGATACTAGCTTCACCAGGGTTGTGGTCTTCCATTCCCACATATATTGGATTGATGTGTCACAGTCAATGTTGACAGTTCTGTAAGTTGATTTGAAAGTGTCTGTTAAATGACAATAACACTCTGTCATATAGGTCTTACCAAAGAAAGGCACACAGGGTGGGTTAATGGACTTGAGCTTGGCCAGGTACTTCTTGAAATGGTCCTGGCTCAGTTCCACTGCTTCCTCTAGGATCCGCTTTTTCCTCTCGGGGACCGCCTGAAAGACAAGGACAATATGACATCTATCATTAACTTGCTGCTCAGTAAAATCTTAGAAATACTGCATATAGAACAGATCTACCACTTATAAGACTTGTTTTCAATGCGAATGACAGATCTATAACTGACATTTCTATGTGAATTTGGTCAGATCGCCCACAAAGCTACATACTGGACATTGCTGCTCAGTAAAATATTATGTCAATTTACGTATGGGTGGCCCCAGCGGGAATTGAACCCACGGAAATGACCTCAACCTTGCACCCAGAACTATATTAGTCTTGTTAGATAAAGATTCCTGTGTATGGCTAAAGTCTTCCTGGCCAGGTTCTGCTACTAACAGAAATGGTTGGTTAAATTGACCATTGTGCGTCCCAAATGGCACCCTATTCCCTACATAGGGGACTACCTTTGACCTGAAATGGTAACCTATTCTCTATATAGTGGACAACTTTGGACCAGAGCCCGGCTGTATATAGAATAGGGTTCCGCAAAGGTTTGTGTGTGTTTACCTCAAAGGTGTGGTCCAGCCGATAGACCGGTACAGAGTTGATGGCAGAGACCACCTCCAGAACACCGTTGAAATTGTTGAGCTCCTGAAACACCTGGAGGATCTCAACGACCCGCGTGAACACTGCTACTCTCTCATCCAGGTTCTCTGCTTCCACTATACACCTAACAGAGAGAGAGACAGGGTGAGAAATGGAGAGACAGAGAGAGAGAGACACAGAGACAGAGAAATGGAGAGACAGAGATAGAGAGAGAGAGAGAGAAATGGAGAGACAGAGAGAGAGAGAGAGAGAGAGAGAGAGAGAGAGAGAGAGAGAGAGAGAGAGAGAAATGGAGAGACAGAGAGAGAGACACACACAGAGACACAGAGACAGAGAGAGAGACAGCCGGGCTAGGTTGTGCGTCAGAATTCGCAACCTCACCCGCTCTTAAGATAACCTAGTCATTGATGTCCCAGTGAAGTGAATACTTGTAATACATACATGCAGACACAGCATCATTCAAAGAATGGAGTTTGATACACCTGGTATTGGATATGACTGAAAAAGAATGTGTCTCACAGAGATTCATACCTGAACCTCACCTTTTATTTGCCAAGGAAAATAACATGATCAGTGAATATATTCAAAATATATTCAAATATATTCAAATGTACAGACTACAATGTGGGGTAATAACTACATGTATATATGACTATACTCAATTCATAGGCTTCATTAATGCCATTCAGCTACTACAGCACAGATAAATACACCTTAAAACATGCTTTTCTGTTATTTTGAAAGTAAATTGTCCTAGTTGGGGGGACTAAAGCTGCATATGTAACAGCTTTGCTTCTGTCCCTCTCCTCGCCCCTACCTGGGCTCCAACCAGGGACCCTCTGCACACGTCGTCAACAGTCACCCTCGAAGCATCGTTACCCATCGCTCCACAAAAGCTGTCTGGTTGCTCGCTGCTAGCTGTCATTCATCTCAACTAATTTGCGTCTCGACGCGCTGCTGTCAGCCACCTCCTTTTCCTTTTTGCAGGAGACATGGTGTAAGGCAGACATTGTCACTCCCTGTCCCACAGGCTACACAGAGATAACTGTACCGTCACAGAAACACAGCTCAGAGACTCTGGAGGATTGATCATTTGGTACAAATCCAAACTACAAAATTGATCCCCTCAAAATGATAAATATCACATTTGGTTAAAACTGAAAAAAGTATATATACCCCCCCCCCCCCAGAATCCCCATATTACTCAGAGGAGATATTTCCCACCCTTGAGGAAGAGACGTGTCATTTCCAGTGACAGCACCATCAACAAAAACGGAAGGGAACTGTTGCAGCTCTGTCGAAGCCTGGGTCTGTATTTCGTCAATGGTAGGTTGCAGGGGGACTCTTTAGAAAGATTCACCTATTGCTCTCCTCTTGGCCAAAGCACAGTAGGCTATATGATTACAGACATTGACCCTTTCTCTCTCAGCTCATTCACCGTCAAGGCACTAACACCTCTGTCTGATCACAGACAAATGACCTTGCTCCTCAAAAGAACAGACACAACCACACATTCACAGCCCAGTAAGCTGTACAACATCAGAAATTCATTCGGATGGGCCCAAAACAGCACAGAAGAATACCAGAGAGCAACCAGTAGCTAAAATATCCAAACACTCTTAGATAACTTTCTGGAAACCACATCCACTCACAGTAAAGAAGGCATCCATCTAGCAGTAAAAAAAATCAACCATATTTCTGGCAAACGGCAAAAAAAAGAGCACAGATTAACTGGTTTGACGCAGATTGTAAAATTATAAGGAAAACACTTAGAACCCTATCAAACCAAAAGCACAGGTTACCAAATAATGGTGAATTACACCTTAATTACTGTGAGACTTTAAAACTCTATAAACGTACACTCAGAACCCAGTACAACAGCAAGCAGCTGACACTAATTGAGGCGTCCATATACACAAACAACTTCTAGCAAAAAAAAATAAAAATAAAGAAAAAACCCCAAAAATGGTGACATACGGACAACCCATTTTAAAACACTCTAAAACACCGTTCAAATGGACACAAACGCAGAACAATGCCAAATTCATGAGAAGTTGAACGGATTAAAAAAAGCGAAAAAGGACAAAATCCATTGGACCCCAATTACTGACCAGGAGCTCTATAAGAAACTTCAGGCCCTCAAATTTAAAAAAGCACTGCTCTAGCAGAGCCTAGACCTGATAGAGCAGTACTGCCAGACCTGGGCCCTGGCAGTAAACCCCAAAAAGAGAGAAGATCTTCCAGAGAAGATCCAGATCTCAGGGCATTAGACCAAAGTTCACAATTTGTACAAAATATATAGAGTACTGCACACACTACAACTACTTAGGTTTAAACATAAGCTCAACTGGAAACCTTAATGATGCAGTGAATGAACTGAGAGAAAGCATGCAGGACATTCTACACCATTGAAAAACACATTCAAATTGAAATACCTATTAAAATGTGGCCAAAACTAATTGAATGTGTAATTGAACCAATTGCACTTTATGGCAGCAAGGTGTGGGGTCCATGTGAAAAACAAGATTTCACCCAATGGGACAAACACCCCATTGAAGCCCTGTATGCAGAGTTCTGTAAGATTCTCCTACATGTCCAGAGGAAAACTACAAACAATGCATACAGGGCAGAATTAGGCCAATATCCACTAATAATAAAAACTCAAAAGAGAGCAATTAAGTTTTGGAAACATCTCAAATACAGTGACCCCCTCTCATATCATCACCAAGCCCTGCAATACCAAGAGCTGAGAAAAGAACAGAGTCCCCTCATCCAGCTGGTCCTGGGGCTGAGTTCACTAACCTGTTCTACTAACACACTGAAGAACAGAGTCCCCTCATCCAGCTGGTCCTGGGGCTGAGTTCACAAACCTGTTCTACTAACACACTGAAGAACAGAGTCCCCTCATCCAGCTGGTCCTGGGACTGAGGTTACAAACCTGTTCTACTAACACACTGAAGAACAGAATCCTCTCATCCAGCTGGTCCTGGGACTGAGGTTACAAACCTGTTCTAATAACACACTGAAGAACAGAGTCCCCTCATCCAGCTGGTCCTGGGACTGAGTTCACAAACCTGTTCTACTAACACACTGAAGAACAGAGTCCCCTCATCCAGCTGGTCCTGGGACTGAGTTCACAAACCTGTTCTACTAACACACTGAAGCCTCAGGACCAGAACATCCAATCAATCAGAATACTACCACTAATACTACTACCACCACTACTACTACTACTACCATTACTACTCACTTCTCGAACCACAGTGTGAGGTTTGTGGTGTGACGGATCATCCTCAGCAGGTTGGGAGAGTTCTTCTCCTTGTCTTCTTTGGTCCAGACACTCCCCACCAGCTCAGACGGCCTCACAGCCCTGGGGAGAGAAGGGACAGTAACACACTTCAATAAGACAGTAACACACTCCCCACCAGCTCAGACGGCCTCACAGCCCTGGGGAGAGAACAGACTGCGTAGCACGTCTCTTGTCACCTCTGGAGGAGAAGTTGTGAAAGGTTGTTCTACGATCCATAATCCCCCTGTTCAACATATTTCTACAGTCCTATGGACAGTATATGGTCTGATAGCTTCAGTTGGCTGGCAGGTTAAACCATGTCAGATCAGTAAAGTAGGTGTCACTGATCACCATGGTAACAGTAGGTTTCTGTCTAACCTGTATAGCTCTGACTCCAACAGGGTGAGCTGGCGGGCAATCTCTATGGGGTGAAGGGTCATGAGGTCAAATGTGTCAGTCTGGCCCAGGCGGCTGATGTGCCACTCGATGGGTGGGGGCGGGCTCTCGAAGGTGATGTTGTGGCTGACCCCGTTGGACTGAGTCTGCATCTTCCTCTTGATGATCTTGTTGATAGACTCCACCCACTTCCTCATAGACTTGCCTGAGGAAGGGACACATGACAAGTCACACACAAAAAAAACTAAGGACTTGTTTTCATGTTTTTATCATTCATGACAATAAAGCTTAATTAAAGTTAATTTAATTAAAACATGACAGTCCCTATCTAATCACTGTCAGAGGTTAGAAGTACAAGTTTGAGATTAACACCTTGCTGTTTTATTGTGAAAGTTCTGGTGGACACCAATGCATTCACTACACATAGCAAGTAAACTTAAAAATTGATAACATTTTCTGCACAATAACATAAGTGACTATTAAATAATAAAAGTAGTGAACACTGCAACATGTGTCCCTGTGAATTAACATATTGGTATTGTAGTAAGAAGTACTGTAGTAGTACTGTAGTAGTAGTAGTAGTAGTAGTAGTGTAGTGTGGTAGTATTGAGGTGCTCCTGTAGTAGTATTGAGGTATAATTATATTGAGGTAGTCCTGTAGTAGTATTGAGGTATAATTATATTTAGGTAGTCCTGGACTGGAAAGAAAATGTAGTAGTCGAGTGGTTAGAGCGTTGGTCCCGTAACTGAAAGGTTGCCGGATCGAATCCCCGAGCTGACAAGGTAAAAATCTGTTCCTAGGCCGTTGTAAATTATTTAATAAATTATTTAATAAATTATTTTATAGAATTTGTTCTTAACTGACTTGCCTAGTTAAATAAAGATTAAAATAAATAAATTGTACTGTAGTAGTATTGAGGTAGTACCTCGTAGCTGTATAATGCTGCTGATGTACTCCTCCAGTCTGCCTCGTAGCTCAGGGTCGTTCTCAAAGTCATAGAAATGATGTTCCACCCACTGACGGAACACATTCAGGACCCTGAGAGAGAGACACACACGAAGGTGAAGGATCAATCTATCAAGTTAATTTACAAAGCAATTTTTATATCAACAGTTATCACTGTGCTTTACAGAAACCCGGCCTAGACACCAAAAAGCAAGCAGAGGTAGAAGCCCAGTGGAGCGATGCCACAGTAGAAAGATGGAGGTTAGGGCCACAGGAATGGTGATGATGGAATAGCTCTGATAGATAGAGGACCGCCCCACCAAGGAGGGATGGACAGTGGGAAGGGGTCTGGTGATTATACCTGAGTTGGACCGGTTGGACGTACTCCCTGCGGAACCTCTGTAGCTCTGCAGCCATTGGCTGATCCCCGTTCCATAGAGCATGTTTGTCTGCCTCAGTGGGCTCTGGCTCTGGGATCTCAATCCTGTGTTAAAAATAATAATAATTCATTTAATTTGTAAAGCACATTTCCTCACACCAAAGGCGAAATAAATAAATAATAATATTTAAAACGATCCAAACCACAGAACATAGAACACAGAAAACCAAAGCTTTATATAGGTGTCATCCATCTGGAGGACGTGAGAACAGATCTAGCAGACAACACAGCATGTTACCATCAACACAGAGTAGAGCAGCACCATCTCAACAGCTTAGGAGAAAGGATACAGTCATAGGATGAGTCACAAATGGCACCCTATTCTTTTTATAGTGTACTACTTTTGACCAGGGTCCATGGGTGCCATTTGGGACGCACAATATAGTACAATAGAACTTTATTGTCCCTCCAAGGGTATAAATAGGAAATTCACTTCCTGTGTGCTTTTGTTCTACTTTATACTACTGATATTGATTACTGAATTGTTATTGCTTATTGAATTGTTGGGAAAGAGCTGGCAAGAAAGGCATTTCACTGCACGTGACAATAAAACTTGCAGACTTTCCGCAGGACAAAGTTCTCCTTGAGACGGAACTCTGCCCCGCTTCCAGAACCGGGGCGTCGGGAGCTAGTACTATGCAAAAGAACCGGTAGGTGGTCAGAAAGGACCTACCTGTCTATCAAGAGGCCGAGGAGCTCCTGGGGCTTGCAAAAGGACCGGTAGGTGGTCAGAAAGGACCTACCTGTCTATCAAGAGGCAGAGGAGCTCCTGGGGCTTGCAAAAGGACCGGTAGGTGATCAGAAAGGACCTACCTGTCTATCAAGAGGCAGAGGAGCTCCTGGGGCTTGCAAAAGGACCGGTAGGTGATCAGAAAGGACCTACCTGTCTATCAAGAGGCAGAGCAGCTCCTGGGGCTTGCAAAAGGACCGGTAGGTGGTCAGAAAGGACCTACCTGTCTATCAAGAGGCCGAGCAGCTCCTGGGGCTTGCAAAAGGACCGGTAGGTGGTCAGAAAGGACCTACCTGTCTATCAAGAGGCAGAGGAGCTCCTGGGGCTTGCAAAAGGACCGGTAGGTGGTCAGAAAGGACCTACCTGTCTATCAAGAGGCAGAGGAGCTCCTGGGGCTTGCAAAAGGACCGGTAGGTGATCAGAAAGGACCTACCTGTCTATCAAGAGGCAGAGGAGCTCCTGGGGCTTGCAAAAGGACCGGTAGGTGATCAGAAAGGACCTACCTGTCTATCAAGAGGCAGAGGAGCTCCTGGGGCTTGCAAAAGGACCGGTAGGTGATCAGAAAGGACCTACCTGTCTATCAAGAGGCAGAGCAGCTCCTGGGGCTTGCAAAAGGACCGGTAGGTGGTCAGAAAGGTGCGCACAAAGTTGGGATCTAAAGGACAGCAGAACAATTATTGAATAATAACACTTGCTTCATAAATAATGTAATTTGTATTGTCTTTTGATGTCTTTGCACAGGGAATACTTGAAATTGTTTGCAAAATGTGGTGGAATTATTTTGGGTTCTCCCAAAGTTGTTATTAAAAAATAAAAAAAAATTATATATAGATATATAAATAAACAGTACCAGTCAACGGTTTAGACACACCTACTCATTCAAGGGTTTTTATTTATCTTTACTATTTTCTACATTGTAGAGTAATAGTGAAGACATCAAAACTATGAAATAACACATATGTATTAACCCAAAAAGTATTATAAAGTCAAAATACATTTTAAAATCTTCAAAGTAGCCACCCTTTGCCTTGATGACAGCTTTGCACACTCTTGGCATTCTCTCAACCAGCTTCATGAGGAATGCTTTTCCAAAAGTCTTGAAGTAGTTCCCACATACAGTCGTGGTCAAAAGTTTTAAGAACGACATAAGTATTGGTCTCCACAAAGTTTGCTGCTTCAGTGTTCTTAGATCTTTATGTCAGTAGTTACTATGGTACACTGAAGTATAATTACAAGTATTCCATAAGTGTCAAAGGCTTTCATTGACAATGACATTCAGTTTATGCAAAGAGTCAATATTTGCAGTGTTGACCCTTCTTTTTCAAGACCTCTGCGATCCGCCCTGGCATGCTGTCAATTAACTTCTGGGCCACATTCTGACTGATAGCAGGCCATACTTGCATAATCAATGCTTGGAGTTTGTCAGAAGTTGTGGGTTTTTGTTTGTCCACCCGCCTCTTGAGGATCGACCACAAGTTCTCAATGGGATAAAGGTCTGGGGAGTTTCCTGGCCATGGACCCAAAATGTTTATGTTTTGTTCCCCGAGCCACTTAGTTATCACTTTTGCCTTATGGCAAGGTGCTCCATCATGCTGGAAAAGGCATTGGTCGACACCAAACTGTTCTTGGATGGTTGGGAGAAGTTGCTCTCGGAGGATGTGTTGGTACCATTCTTTATTCATGGCTGTGTTCTTGAGTGAGCCCACTCCCTTTGCTGAGAAGCAACCCCACACATGAATGGTCTCAGGATGCTTTACTGTTGGCATGACACAGAACTGATGGTAGCGCTCACCTTGTCTTCTCCGGACAAGGTGTTTTCCGGATGTCCCAAACAATCGGAAAGGGGATTCATCAGTGAAAATGACTCTACCCCAGTCCTCAGCCGTCCAATCCCTATACCTTTTGCAGAATATCTGTCTGTCCCTGATGTTTTTCCTGGAGAGAAGTGGCTTCTTTGCTGCCCTTCTTGACACCAGGCCATCCTCCAAAAGTCTTGGCCTCACTGTGCGTGCAGATGCGCTCACACCTGCCTGCTGCCATTCCTGAGCAAGCTCTGCACTGGTGGTGCCCCGATCCCGCAGCTGAATCAACTTTAGGAGACGGTCCTGGCGCTTGCTGGACTTTCTTGGGCGCCCTGACGCCTTCTTCACAACAATTGAACCTCTCTCTTGATGATCCGATAAATGGTTGATTTAGGTGCAATCTTACTAGCAGCAATATCCTTCCCTGTGAAGCCCTTTTTGTGCAAAGCAATGATGACAGCACGTGTTTCCTTGCAGGAAACCATGGTTGACAGAGGAAGGACAATGATTTCAAGCACCACCCTCCTTTTAAAGCTTCCAGTCTGTTATTCTGACTCAATCAGCATGACAGAGTGATCTCCAGCCTTGCCCTCGTCAACACTCTCACATGTGTTAACGAGACAATCACTGACATGATGGCAGCTGGTCCTTTTGTGGCAGGGCTGAAATGCAGTGGACATTTTTTGGGGGATCATGGCAAAGAGGGACTTTGCAATTAATTTCAATTCATCTGATCACTCTTCATGACATTCTGGAGTATATGCAAATTGCCATCATCAACACTGAGGCAGCAAACTTTGTGGAGACCAAAACTTGTGTCATTCTCAAAACTTTTGACCACGACTGTACACTGAGCACTTGTTGGCTGCTTTTCCTTCACTCTGCGGTCCAACTCATCCCAAACCATCTCAATTGGGTTGAGGTCAGGTGATTCTGGATGCCAGGTTATCTGATGCAGCATTCCATCACTCTCCTTCTTTGTCAAATAGCCCTTACACAGCCTGGAGGTGTGTTTTGGGTCATTGTCCTGTTGAAAAACAAATGGGATGGCGTATCGCTGCAGAATACTGTGGTTAAGTGTGCCTTGGATTTTAAATAAATCACTGACAGTGTCACCAGCAAAGCACCCTCACAGCATCACACCTCCTCCTCCATGCTTCATGGTGGGAACCACACATCCGGAGATCATACGTTCACCTACTCTGCGTCTCACAAAGACAAGGCAATTGTAACTAAAAATGTCAAATTTGGACTCATCAGACCAAAGGACAGATATCCACCGGTCTAATGTCCATTGCGCAGGTTTCTTGGCCCAAGCAAGTCGATTCTGAACAGTTGATGTTGAGATGTGTCTGTCACTTGAACTCAGTGAAGCATTTATTTGGGCTGCAATTTCTGAGGCTGGTAACTCTAGTGAACTTATCCTCTGCAGCAGAGGTAACTCTGGGTCTTCCATTCCTGTGGCGGTCCTCATGAGAGCCAGTTTCATCATAGCGCTTGATGGTTTTTGCAACTGCACTTGAAGAAACTTTCAAAGTTCTTGACATTTTCCATATTGACTGACCTTCATGTCTTAAAGCAATGATGGACTGTCGTTTCTCTTTGCTTATTTGAGCTGTTCTTGACATAATATCGACTTGGTCTTTTACCAAATAGGACTATCTTCTGTAAACCACCCCTACCTTGTCACAACACAACTGATTGGCTCAAATGCATTAAGAAGGAAATAAATTCCACAAATGAACTTTTAACAAGGCACACCTGTTAATTGAAATGCATTCCAGGTGACTGCCTCATGAAGCTGGTTGAGAGAATTCCAATAGTGTGCAAAGCTGTCCTACTCTAGAGTACGGCCCTAGACTTTAGAGTACACTACTCTTAAAACAGACAACACAGTAGGGGGCTATGTCTCAGCCAGACTTACCAGCATACATGTGGTAGGTGAGCCTCTCTATAAGCTTGACCACCGTGCCTGCTTTAATGATGGGTATCCCAGTCTTGCTCTGGACGCGATCTTCAAACACGATGTTCTCCTCTGAGTCATGCACAGCGAAGCGGTATAGCTCTGTCGATGGCAGGCGGAGGGGCTGGGCCTGCTCCTCGTGCTGCAGAACCGTGTCCAACATACGGTCCAGCGTGGAGCGGTACTGCAAGGTCACCAGCGCCGCCATCCACGCCCCCTTCTCCTCCGCTGAGCGGGCGCAGAACATCACACAGTTCTCGTCTTTACCGACGAGTTCAAAGGCATGTTTGAACTCCAACGAGTCCTCGCGGTCCACGATGCGGACTTTCCGCAGGACAAACTTCTCCTTGAGACGGAACTCTGCCCCGCTTCCAGAACCGGGGAGTCTGGAGCTCTGATTGGCCTTGCAGCTGATCATGAGGCCGTCGAACAGGAAGTTGTGTCGCTCGTGTTTGGCACCGGCGCGGAGCAGCGCCCCCTCCAGGATAAACTCGGAACAGCACTGGCCGATGTCCTTCCCCTCCCAGCCGTCGATGCTCTTCTGGATCTCATTCATCCGCTTAATGGCCAGCTGCTTGCTGCGCACCTGGCGACTGTACAGACGGTACATGGGCTCACTGGAGAGGGAGGACAAGTAGAAGAGAGAGTAAACTGAGGAATCAAAACCTTTATTAAAATAGAAAAATTGTTGAGAATTTTTTTTACCATTTTTTACAATAACAACCTGAAAACGAATCACATTTAATGTGTAGTAGTAGCACGGTTGTATCTGCAGGGGGTGTTGTAGTGTGGAGGCGTAGCTACGTACCCAGATTGTATTGTATCTGCAGGGTGTGCTGTAGTGTGGAGGCGTAGCTACGTACCCAGGTTGTATTGTATCTGCAGGGGGTGCTGTAGTGTGGAGGCGTAGCTACGTACCCAGGTTGTATCGGCAGGGGGTGCTGTAGTGTGGAGGCGTAGCTACGTACCCAGGTTTTATCTGCAGGGGGTGCTGTAGGAGGCGTAGCTACGTACCCAGGTTGTATTGTATCTGCAGGGGGTGCTGTAGTGTGGAGGCGTAGCTACGTACCCAGGTTGTATCTGCAGGGGGTGCTGTAGTGTGGAGGCGTAGCTACGTACCCAGGTTGTATTGTATCTGCAGGGGGTGCTGTAGTGTGGAGGCGTAGCTACGTACCCAGGTTGTATTGTATCTGCAGGGGGTGCTGTAGTGTGGAGGCGTAGCTACGTACCCAGGTTGTATTGTATCTGCAGGGGGTGCTGTAGTGTGGAGGCGTAGCTACGTACCCAGGTTGTATTGTATCTGCAGGGGGTGCTGTAGTGTGGAGGCGTAGCTACGTACCCAGGTTGTATTGTATCTGCAGGGGGTGCTGTAGTGTGGAGGCGTAGCTACGTACCCAGGTTTATTGTATCTGCAGGGGGTGTTGTAGTGTGGAGGCGTAGCTACGTACCCAGGTTGTATTGTATCTGCAGGGGGTGCTGTAGTGTGGAGGCGTAGCTACGTACCCAGGTTGTATTGTATCTGCAGGGGGTGCTGTAGTGTGGAGGCGTAGCTACGTACCCAGGTTGTATTGTATCTGCAGGGGGTGCTGTAGTGTGGAGGCGTAGCTACGTACCCAGGTTGTATTGTATCTGCAGGGGGTGCTGTAGTGTGGAGGCGTAGCTACGTACCCAGGTTTATTGTATCTGCAGGGGGTGTTGTAGTGTGGAGGCGTAGCTACGTACCCAGGTTGTATTGTATCTGCAGGGGGTGCTGTAGTGTGGAGGCGTAGCTACGTACCCAGGCTTGCGTCGGGGCAGGTGTTTGGTGTAGATACGTTCCACACTACACTGGAGGTTTAGCAGAGCTGTGATGGCCTGCTTCAGACCCTCTCTGTCATCCTGCTCCTCACTGTGTTCCTGCAGCTGCTGCTCAGAGTAGACAAGGGGACAGGCTTTAGGCCTTGATGTATATTATTTAATTTATGCACAGAGAAACCTTTCCCAAGGGGGATAATAAAGTGTGTCTTTGGTTTAATGAAGATGACAGTTTTTCACACTCTTTAAAGTAAGTATATAAGCTAGTAATGTAAACTGAATTATTCTATCTGAAAACCACCTCCCTCATTCCAGGAAGATATACAAGTATTTTGGAGTGAGCACAGAAACACAGAAACATGGAGGCGGTGAATGCCACAACTAGCAGCAGGTGCAGCGAGCATGCTGGTAGAACTGGTACAGTACAGCTGTCTGCACTACTAAAGGTTCAACTGACTGACTGACTAGCTCATGGTCTACAAGACAACTGACTGACTGACTAGCTCATGGTCTACAATACAACTGACTGACTGACTAGCTCATGGTCTACAAGACAACTGACTGACTGACTAGCTCATGGTCTACAAGACAACTGACTGACTGACTAGCTCATGGTCTACAAGACAACTGACTGACTGACTAGCTCATGGTCTACAAGACAACTGACTGACTGACTAGCTCATGGTCTACAATACAACTGACTGACTGACTGTCTGACTGACTAGCTCATTGTCTACAAGACAACTGACTGACTGACTGTCTGACTGACTAGCTCATTGTCTACAAGACAACTGACTGACTGACTGTCTGACTGACTAGCTCATTGTCTACAAGATAACTGACTGACTGACTGTCTGACTGACTAGCTCATGGTCTACAAGACATAAAGCTGAAATCCGTGTAGAGGGAGACAGGTGTTCGCCCCCAGCGCCTTCCTTACTGTTTTTGTTGTGTTGATGAAACGGAGGGGAGGAGCAGGTTCTATTGTGTATGCACTGATGTCCGATTTCTTTGCTGTTGTAGAAACCTAAACAGACTGGCTGTTTCACCAACTACGGATTTCAGCTTTAAAGTGGATGTCATCAACACAGGTATAATAGCTATGCTAGGTTACAACCAATCTATAGTAAACAGAGGAATCAGGAGCTCAGATCCTTTAAATCCTGAACAGAGAGCTTGACCCTATTTCCAGATTTAACCACAAGATGGCGACTCATAGGGAATGACCATGACACGTTTTTTAAAGCTCTAAGTTGAAACACTGGTCAACCTCACTGTGAGAAGGACATCCCTGGACTGTGTGTCTGTGTGTGTGTGTCACTGTGTGAGTGTGTGTGTGTGTGTGTGTGTGTGTGTGATACTGTGTGTGTGTGTGATACTGTGTGTGTGTGTGTGATACTGTGTGTGATACTGTGTGTGTGTGTGTGTGTGTGTGTGTGTGTGTGTGTGTGTGTGTGTGTGTGTGTGATACTGTGTGTGTGTGTGTGTGTGTGTGTGTGACACTGTGTGTGTGTGTGTGTGTGTGTGTGTGTGATACTGTGTGTGATACTGTGTGTGTGTGTGTGACACTGTGTGTGTGTGTGTGTGTGTGTGTGTGTGTGTGTGTGTGTGAGATACTGTGTGTGATACTGTGTGTGTGTGACACTGTGTGTGTGTGTGTGTGTGTGATACTGTGTGTGTGTGATACTGTGTGTGATACTGTGTGTGATACTGTGTGTGTGTGTGAGACACTGTGTGTGTGTGTGTGTGTGAGACACTGTGTGTGTGTGTGTGTGTTAGACACTGTGTGTGTGTGTGTGTGTTAGACACTGTGTGTGTGTGTGTGTGTTAGACACTGTGTGTGTGTGTGTGTGTGTGTGTGTGTGTGTGTGTGTGTGTGTGTGTGTGTGTGTGTGAGATACTGTGTGTGTGTGTGTTAGACACTCACTTGCAGTAGTTCAAAGTAGTGCAAACAGTGGTATACAGGAACCATCATGAGCTGTGGAAGGACGTACTGGACCGCCTCCTTGAAACCTTCAGCTATGGACTGGACAGACAACAACATTACTTTACATATTACTGTAGAGACAGACAACAACATTACTTTACATATTACTGTAGAGACAGACAACAACATTACTTTACATATTACTGTAGAGACAGACAACATTACATACTACTGTAGGCACAGACCAACATTACTTTACATATTACTGTAGATAGACAACATTACTTTACATATTACTGTAGACACAGACCAACATTACTTTACATATTACTGTAGACACAGACCAACATTACTTTACATATTACTGTAGAGACAGACAACATTACATATTACTGTAGAGACAGACAACATTACTTTACATATTACTGTAGACACAGTCCAACATTACTTTACATATTACTGTAGAGACAGACAACATTACATATTACTGTAGACACAGTCCAACATTACTTTACATATTACTGTAGACAAAGACCAACATTACTTTACATATTACTGTAGAGAGAACGAAAAAACAACGTTACTTTATATATTACTGTAGAGACAAATACACAACATTACTGTAGAGACACAGACAACAGCATCACTTGACATATTACTGTAGAACAAAATACACATTATTTTACATATTACTTTAGAGACAAAAACAACAGGACTTTACATATTCCATTACGTTACATATTACTGTCGAGACAAACAACATTATGTTACACATATTACTGTCGAACCAAAGACACAACATGACTGTACATATTACTGTAGAACCAAAGACACAACATGACTTTACATATTACTGTAGAACCAAAGACACAACATGACTGTACATATTACTGTAGAACCAAAGACACAACATGACTTTACATATTACTGTAGAACCAAAGACACAACATGACTTTACATATTACTGTAGAACCAAAGACACAACATGACTTTACATATTACTGTAGAACCAAAGACACAACATGACTGTACATATTACTGTAGAACCAAAGACACAACATGACTTTACATATTACTGTAGAACCAAAGACACAACATGACTTTACATATTACTGTAGAGACAGAGCGATAAGGGTTCCTCTGCTATGGAGTGAAGTGACAAAGAGAGAGATGTAAAACCATAGAGAGAGGGAGGGAGAAAGAGAGGAGAAGAATGAACAGATGACCACCAGGAGAGGAGTGGTGGAGGACAGAGTGGTGAGAGGGAAGGAGGAGGGGATGACTGTGGTGGACTAGGCAGGGTATCTATACTCTACTACTCAGACTATACACTGTGTGTGTGTGTGTGTGGAGTAACTCAGACTACTACATAGCTTGCCTGCCCTATACTGTCTGTCTCTCTCAGAGATATTAGAATGGCGCTCCAAACACTGGCAAATGATGATCAAAAAGATTACTATTGCAACAATGTAAATCTCTATTCCAGTTCAACCCCAACATCCCCCCTAATTCATTAAAAGAAAAGGAACAACACATTGAAACACCAGCCTGGGAATCTCACACCAGTAGTGCAACAAGCAGAGCATTTACCCTTTCAGATCAGAAGTAGCCCCGCCCCCCCCCCTTCACTCCCATCTCCCCCTCTCTCTCCTTCTCTCCTTTCTCCGCTCTCCTCCAGGACAGACTGCATGCGTCCCGAATGGTGGCCTATTCCCTATGTAGTGCACTTCTTTTGACTAGATCCCAGGGCCCTACATAGGGAATAGGGTGCCATTTGCTGCTGCTGCCAGGGTTATTTTTAAAAGCCATGTAATTTATCCACAATACCAGACGCTGCAGAGTGCAGTGGCTGAGTGCTCCACAGACACATCTCTCTGACAGAGAGCAGGGGAGGATGGGAGAGGGGAGGGGAATGGGGGGGGGGGATATAAACAAGGGCAACCAATGAAGAACAAACAACATTGTAAATACAATACAACCCATTTTTATTGTTCCTTTTGTACTTTAACTATATGCACATAAATTACATTTGAAATGTCTTTATTATTTTGGAACTTTTGTGAGTGTAATGTTTACTGGTAAAAGATTATTTAACTTTTGTTTATTATCTATTTCACTGGCTTTGGCAATGTAAACATATGTTTCCCCATGCCAATATAGCCCTTTGAATTGAATTTTGGGAGCGAGACCGAGTGAGTGAGTGAGTGAGTGAGTGAGTGAGTGAGTGAGTGAGAGAGAGAGAGAGACAGACTACTGGAGGATACAATTCGTGACAGCCTTCTAAATAAACAGCACCTCCAAGTAATCAGGGCTGAGAGCAACTGGTCAGCTAGTCTGTTGTTGTCTCTCTCCTAGTATTTATGTGTCATTCCACTAGTTCCACTAGTTTCCACTGGCTAAATCTATTTCGTTAAAATGCCTATTCTCTGCTCCATCTGACTGCGCAATTCACTAACTAAGATTTTGTTCTCAACAGCAGAGATTTGTATAAACCTTGCTGTCTGTCTCACCGACACTTACAACATTGTTTCAATATTCAAATTTGATCTCCTGCTGTCCCATAGTAATGAACGTGTCAGGATGAGGCAGGCAGGCAGGCAGGCAGGCAGGCAGGCAGGCAGGCAGGCAGGCAGGCAGGCAGGCAGGCAGGCAGGCAGGCAGGCAGGCAGGCAGGCAGGCAGGCAGGCAGGCAGGCAGGCAGGCAGGCAGACATACAGGCAGACATACAGGCAGACATACAGCGTTTCTCAGCCAGACGAAATCATGAATCAGCATAATTTTAATGGACATACAGTTGAAGTCTAAGTTTACATACACTTAGGCTGAAGTCATTAAAACACATTTCTCAACCACTCCACAGATTTCATGTTAACAAACTATAGTTTTGGCAAGTCGGTTAGGACATCTACTTTTCTTCCAACCCTGTAATTCTTCCAGCAATTGTTTACAGACAGATTACTTCACTTGTAATTCACTATATCACAATTCCAGTGGGTAAGAAGTTTACATACACTAAGTTGACTGTGCCTTTAAACAGTTTGGAAAAATCCAGAAAATGATGTCATGGCTTTAGAAGCTTCTGATAGGCTGATTGACATAATTTGAGTCAATTGGAGGTGTACTTGTGGATGTATTTCAAGGCCTACCTTCAAACGCAGTTTCTCTTTGCTCGTCATCATGGGAAAATCAAAAGAAATCAGCCAACACCTCAGAAAAAAATTTGTAGACTTCCACAAGTCTGGTTCATCCTTGGGAGCAATTTCCAAACGCCTGAAGGTACCACACTCATCTGTACAAAGAATAGTACGCAAGTATAAACACCATGGGACCACGCAGCCGTCATACCGCTCAGGAAGGAGACGCGTTCTGTCTCCTAGAGATGAACGTATTTTGGTGCGAAAAGTGCAAATCAATCCCAGAATAAAAGCAAAGGACCTTGTGAAGATGCTGGAGGAAAAACTTGGTCACAAATGGGCCAAAACTCAAGCTTGTGGAAGGCTACCCGAAACGTTTGACCCTAGTTAAACAATTTAAAGGCAATGCTACCAAATACTAATTGAGTGTATGTAAACTTCTGACCCACTGGGAATGTGATGAAAGAAATAAAAGCTCAAATAAATCTCTCTCTACTATTATTCTGACATTTCACATTCTTAAAATAAAGTGGTTATCCTAACTGACCTAAGACAGGGAATTTGTACTAGGATTAAATGTCAGGAATTGTGAAAAACTGAGTTTAAATGTATTTGTCTAAGGTGTAAGTAAACTACCGACTTCAACTGTATACAAAAAAAAGTAAATTGAAAAAAGGTCAAAAGAAACAAAGTGCAGCTAGTTTGCAGTCTTTCCAGGTTCAGTTTGAAGTGATTGTGTTGCTGTAGCTGTGTTGTTGGCTAGCTCCTCTGTGTTGTTGGCTAGCTCCTCTGTGTTGTTGGCTAGCTCCTCTGTGTTGTTGGCTAGCTCCTCTGTGTTGTTGGCTAGCTCCTCTGTGTTGTTGGCTAGCTCCTCTGTGTTGTTGGCTAGCTCCTCTGTGTTGTTGGCTAGCTCCTCTGAACAACAGTGTCCTGACCAGAGAGCACATTCTCTATGACAGGCCCAATCACGCCTCATCAGCTCATTGTTATGGATGTATCCAAATAAATGTCACTAGAAAACAGTTTTGCTAGAAGCTACTTTGCTGTTATTCTGGCTGCACCTTTTGACATTACCGTAAGTCAGCCGTAGTTGGCTAGCTAGCAAGCAAGGAATAAGAACGTTGCCAGCCAGTATGGCAATGGAACATTTATAATGAACGACTGGGTCGCGTCCATAGATACAGAACAAAAAGACTGAACGACTGGGTCGCGTCCATAGATACAGAACAAAAAGACTGAACGACTGGGTCGCGTCCATAGATACAGAACAAAAAGACTAAACGACTGGGTCATGTCCATAGATACAGAACAAAAAGACTCACCAAAACAAATACGTTCAGAAATTAAGTTATGTGTAATCATGTGAAATGACACAGGGAAAAAGTATTGAACACACTTACTGATATTTATTTAATACTTTGTACTAAAGCCTTTGTTGGTAATGACAGCTTCAAGACGCCTCCTGTATGGAGAAACTAGTCGCATGCATTGCTCTGGTGTGATTTTGGCCCATTCTTCCACACAAACAGTCTTCAGATCTTGAAGGTTCCGTGGGCCTCTTCTATGAATCTTGATCTTCAGTTCTTTCCATAGATTTTCAATGGGATTTAAGTCAGGTGATTGGCTGGGCCATTCTAGCAGCTTTATTTTCTTTCTTTGAAACCAATTGAGAGTTTCCTTGGCTGTGTGTTTGTGATCATTGTCTTGCTGAAATGTCCACCCTCGTTTCATCTTCATCATCCTGGTAGATGGCAGCAGATTTTTGTCAAGAATGTCTCGGTAAATTTGCCCATTCATCCTTCCTTCAATTATGTGAAGTTTGTCTTTCCACTTCCGTATTATGGCCCCAACAGTGCTCACTGGAACATTCAGAAGCTTAGAAATGCGCCTATAACCAATGCCATCATTATGTTTTGCAACAATTAGGTTGCGAAGGTCTTGAGACAGCTCTTTGCTTTTACCCAACATGAGATGTGTCTTGTGTGACACCTTGGCAATGAGACCTTTTTGTAGGCCATCAGTTGGGACTGAACCAGCTGATATTAATTTGCACTGACAGGGGGCTGGATTGCTTTTTAATTACTGATAGTTTTCAGCTGTTGTCTTGGCTTTTCATGCCTTTTTGCACCTCCCTTTCTTCATGTGTTCAATACTTTTTCCCTGTGTCATTTCACATTATTACACATAACTTAATTTCTGAACGTATTTGTTTTGGTTTGGATTACTTGGGTTGTTACCAACATCTGGTGAAAATTTCATGTCAATAGCACCTTTGGAAATATATTTACTGAGAAAAATGGTGACGTGTTCAATACTTATTTCACCCGCTGTATATGTAATAAAGGCCCAGCTAATATATGTAATAAAGGCCCAGCTAATATAAGTAATAAAGGCCCAGCTAATATAAGTAATAAAGGCCCAGCTAATATAAGTAATAAAGGCCCAGCTAATATATGTAATAAAGGCCCAGCTAATTTTGGCCTGCCTGGTGACATCACCATGTGCTAAATTAGTGAATATACCAATAAGAAAGAGAGTTCCAATAACAGCTGGTTTTCAGTTGTCTCCTCCCCCTCAGACCACTCCCATTCAGTCCTAGCTACATTCCTTCTTGAGAAATGTCTCTTTGATAAGAAGCTATTGTTGTTTCTTTTTGACCTTTTTAATTGAAAACAATCACAGTAAGGAACTTAAGTTACACAGAAACGATTTGATAACGCTATAAAAACATCTGCATTGGACCTTTAACCTTTATTTATCCAGGAAGTCCCATTGAGGCCAGGAGACCTCTTTAAAAAGGGGAGACCTGGCCGTATAGTTAATAATACCCATATCCTGGCAGTCTCACCGTTCTTAGATTCAGTAAAACATCAAACATTGCGTCTTGACTAGCTGCCAGGCAGCATTCCTACAGAGTATAATAATGTAATGGTTTTCCTGAGAGGAGTAGTCTCCCAATCACACAATACAGCGAATCAGAGTGGAGGAAATAGCTAACGGACTAAACAGGAAGATGAACGTCAAGGCATTCAGCATCAACGCTGAACATTCAACATGGAAGGGTATTAAAAGATCATTACATTACATGTGTAATGCATTAGGGCAGCCATGGCATCAGCCACTATGTCAACATCCAGTAACGGTGTGCAGTGATGAATACAACCCAGATCTGTGTGTGCCAGTGAGGTGAGCCTATCTTACCTGGAAGTATAGTCCGACTGTAGGCCGGGCCATCAGGCTGCTGAAGTGCTCGTGGAAATGCCTGGACAGGATGTCCTGAGACAGGGTCTCGTAGGGGTCAAACGCCTGCTCCTGGACAGGGATGACAGAGGAGGGAGTTAAAGCAGACTACTATGTCTCACTGGGGAGGTACATAGAGGCCAGTCGACTGAAGGCCTTTAGCAGAGATGTGCAGGAGAGAGAGCCCGGTAAAAAACATGTTTACATGAAGACTTCATAGGGCAGAGGGCTATAGGATCAGTTTTGGCTGAATAGATGTAGCGGTAGGACTGTTTCTGTTTCCTGTTTCTGACAGGACATAGGGGATAGTTGTGTGGTTCATATTATACCTCTCTCTGCCAGACCCACCAGAGGATGAGGACTACTGTCAGCAGCATGTGTTGGTGTGTGTGAGTGTGTAGATGTGAGTGTAGGTGTGTGTGTGTAGGTGTGTGAGTAGGTGTGTGTGAGTGTGTAGATGTGAGTGTAGGTTTATGTGTGTGTAGGTGTGAGTGCAGGTGTGTGTGTGTGTAGGTGTGTGTGTGTAGGTGTGTGTGTGTGTGTAGGTGTGTGTGTGTGTGTGTGTGTGTGTGTGTATAGGTGAGTGTGAGTAGGTGTGTGTGTGTGTGTAGGTGTGTGTGTGTAGGTGTGTGTGTAGGTGTGTGTGTGTGTGTGTGTGTGTGTAGGTGAGTGTGAGTAGGTGTGTGTGTATGTGTGTGTGTGTGTAGGTGTGTGAGTGCAGGTGTGTGTAAGGTGTGTGTGAGTAGGTGTGTGAGTAGGTGTGTGAGTGTAGGTGTGAGTGTAGGTGTGAGTGCAGGTGTGTGTGTGTAGGTGTGTGTGTGTAGGTGTGTGTGTGTAGGTGTGTGTGTAGGTGTGTGTGTGTAGGTGTGTAGGTGTGAGTGCAGGTGTGTGTGTGTAGGTGTGTAGGTGTGAGTGCAGGTGTGTGTGTAGGTGTGTGTGTAGGTGTGAGTGCAGGTGTGTGTGTGTAGGTGTGTGTGAGTAGGTGTGTGTGTGTAGGTGTGTGTGTGTAGGTGTGTAGGTGTGAGTGCAGGTGTGTGTGTGTGAGTAGGTGTGTGAGTGCAGGTGTGAGTGCAGGTGTGAGTGTAGGTGTGTGTGTGTGTGTGTGTGTGTATGTGTGTGTGTGTAGGTGTGTGTGTAGGTGTGTGTGTAGGTGTGTGTGTAGGTGTGTGTGTGTGTGTGTGTGTAGGTGTGTGTGTATGTGTGTGTGTGTGTAGGTGTGTGTGTGTAGGTGTGTGTAAGTGTAGGTGAGTGCAGGTGTGTGTGTAGGTGTGTGTGTGTAGGTGTGTGTGTGTAGGTGTGTGTGTTTAGGTGTGTGTGTAGGTGTGTGTGTGTGTGTGTGTGTGTGTGTAGGTGTGTGTGTATGTGTGTGTGTGTGTGTGTAGGTGTGTGTGTAGGTGTGTGTGTGTGTGTAGGTGTGTGTGTGTGTGTGTGTGTGTAGGTGAACGTGTGTGTGTGTGTAGGTGTGTGTGTGTAGGTGTGTGTGTGTAGGTGTGTGTGTTTAGGTGTGTGTGTAGGTGTGTGTGTAGGTGTGTGTGTGTGTGTGTGTGTGTGTAGGTGTGTGTGTATGTGTGTGTGTGTGTGTGTAGGTGTGTGTGTAGGTGTGTGTGTGTGTGTGTAGGTGTGTGTGTGTGTGTGTGTGTGTAGGTGTGTGTGTGTGTGTGTGTGTGTAGGTGTGTGTGTGTGTGTGTGTGTGTAGGTGTGTGTGTGTGTGTGTGTGTGTAGGTGTGTAGGTGTGTGTGTGTAGGTGAACGTGTGTGTAGGTGAACGTGGGGAGCCGGGCTCGGAGCCGAATCTCTTTAAAAAAATGAAGATATGAATAATCAAAAGATTTAAATGAATAGAATAAATAAATTAAATAATCTAATGCTGAAGCACACATTGGTTCTGACCGTCTGCTCAGACGTACAGCCTCACCTGTTGTTCCTGTCAATCAAACACGCACTGTCAACCAATGAACCAAAGATGCTGAGGGAAGGCCGAGACAACTCACTCCCAGTCACACACTTAGCAGCCGAGGAGAGAGAGGAAGGACAGCTGGGAAAACAACAGCTGGAAAATAAGTTGGAAGCACAGTAGCATTTGGATGCATTTTAATAATGTAGACAATGTTAGAACACAGTGTAGAATTTGCCAAAACATAATCTCATATAAAGCCGGTTCTACACACAACTTACACCTGCATGCGACCTGTGCACCCAACTGTGAAGCTATCTGTAGTGGAGCTTGGAGAAACTAGCGGGTCTGCTAGTGATAGTGGTGGAGCCAGTATCCACTCAGTCAAGTAGGCCTACTCCGCGACCCACAGCAACACAGTCTTCTATGGACTAGTTTATGCCAAAGTCTATGTCTGTAGCAAAACAAGGTCAATCCAATGTACACAATTCCAAGCAGGAAAACCCTTTCAAAATCACTTATTCCACAAATGTACAAGAGCACACAGGCTTCAGTGCGGGAAAGAGTCCAAAAAGCTACTGACAGCTGGACATCAAGCGTAACCACTTCTTAGATGTCGGTTTCATGTCACTTCATCAAAGATTTTTCGATGTCTAGCTGTCTTCTGGACTGCTTTGAGTTCAGCGACAGACACACCTCAGAGATCTTGGCAGAGGAACTGCAAGCAGAGAATGGCAAGTAGATTGAAAAGTGGTCTGTTGTGTTAGCGACAATGCAGCTAACATAACCAAAGCCATGAAAATGTTAAAATGGACCCATCATCCATGTCTTGCCCACACAATCAACCTGACTGTAAGAGATGCTCTGAAGGTGATGAAGCCCTCTGTGGACAAAGTGAATGCAGCTGAATACTTCCACAGGAGAACAGTAGGTGCTGAAGAACTAAAGTCTCCACAACACCAGATGGGGATGCCTGAGCTGAGGCCTAAACAAGGCCGCACTACAAGGCGGAATTCAACATTTTATATGTTGAAGCGGTTTCTTGAGTCAAAGGATGCCATCATGGGAGGTGAGGAATGGGAGGTGGTGGAGGAGGTGAGCAGAGTCCTGGAGGAATGGGAGGTGGTGGAGGAGGTGAGCAGAGTCCTGGAGGAATGGGAGGTGGTGGTGGAGGTGTGCAGAGTCCTGGAGGAATGGGAGGTGGTGGTGGAGGTGTGCAGAGTCCTGGAGGAATGGGAGGTGGTGGAGGAGGTGAGCAGAGTCCTGGAGGAATGGGAGGTGGTGGAGGAGGTGAGCAGAGTCCTGGAGGAATGGGAGGTGGTGGTGGAGGTGTGCAGAGTCCTGGAGGAATGGGAGGTGGTGGAGGAGGTGAGTAGAGTCCTGGAGGAATGGGAGGTGGTGGAGGAGGTGAGCAGAGTCCTGGAGGAATGGGAGGTGGTGGAGGAGGTGAGCAGAGTCCTGGAGGAATGGGAGGTGGTGGAGGAGGTGAGCAGAGTCCTGGAGGAATGGGAGGTGGTGGAGGAGGTGAGCAGAGTCCTGGAGGAATGGGAGGTGGTGGAGGAGGTGAGCAGAGTCCTGGAGGAATGGGAGGTGGTAGAGGAGGTGAGTAGAGTCCTGGAACCCTTTGAGCAGATCACTGTGGAGATCAGTGGAGAGAGGTACAGTAAACATTTATTACTACATCAGTATTTAATCCAGTATTATATATGTATATGAGCAGTAGATGAGAATGTAGTATCAGTAGACAAAACATGAACCTGAACTAATAAGTTACTGTTCTCTCTTTCCAGCTATGTGACAGCCTCATTAATGATACTCCTGTGTAAGGGTCTGCAGCCAATCACAGCCAGCCACCAGAGACATGTGACAGGGTCTGCAGCGAATCACAGCCAGCCGCCAGAGAGAAGCAAATGTAACCACAGGACATGTGACAGAGTTGATGGACACCCTATGTTCATCAATGGACAGAAAGTTCCACAGAATGGAATATAATCACGTGCTATCAGACACCGCTGCACTTGACCCCAGGTTTAAGAAGTTAGCCTTCAGTGATGCCAGAGCGATTGATGAGGCTCTTCAAAGAATAACCTCAGCAGCAGGGAGGGACAGCCCCAGCAGTCAGCTGGCTCAGGCACCAGGGCAAGAGGAAGAAGAGGGAGCAGATGAAGCAGAAGCACCAGCAGTAGCGCCACAAACGTCTGAGGTTTGGATGCTGTTTGACCAGAGAGCAACTGGGGATGCAGCATGAAGGAATCCCTTAGCAGATGCCATAATGGAGGTCCGACCCTATTTGGTGGAAGAACAAGGCCTCTCTCTACCCACGGCTTACTAAAGTCATGACAGTGAGACTCTACATACACATCCGTTCCCTCAGAGGGTCTTCTGGAAAACGGGACAAATAATTACTGAGAGAAGAAACGGCATCAGCCCCTGGAAAGTGAGGCAGCTTGCATTTCTGAATGCTAATCTCTCATAAAGCTAAATGTGGTCAGCGTTGCTGTGCTGCTGGTTATAACATGGCAATAAAGAAGAGAGAGGACAGAGGGACCAGTTTAATGTTTTAAATGAGATGCTGCAGTTTTGAACATTGTTATTTATTTTTTCTTTGATATGGTGCAATATTCTATTATTCTGCTGTTCAGATTGTATCCGTTTTTAAATTGTTAGATTTATATGCACTTTGTTTATATACATTAAAAAGTCATCACTAGTAGGTGTGACTGTAGGTTTGAGTGTGTAGGTGTGATTGTAGGTTTTTGTTTGTAGATGTGAGTGTAGGTTTATGTGTGTAGATGTGAGTGTGTGTGTGTGTAGGTGTGAGTGTAGGTTTGTGTGTGTGTAGGTGTGTGTGTAGATGTCAGTGTAGGTTTGTGTGTGTGTAGGTGTGTGTGTAGATGTGAGTGTAGGGGTGTGTGAGTGTAGGTGTGTGTGTGTGTGTGTAGGTGTGTGTGTAGGTGTGTGCAGGTAAGTATCCATGTCCTACCTCTGCCAGGTCCTCGAAGCAGCTGCCCACCAGAGGATGTGGACTCCCATCAGCGGTCATCTCCACTGCATCCTCGATCAGCCCCAGCAGCTTGACCGTCAACTCATGGATGTCCAAGATGTTACTGAAAATCACCTCCACATCCTGTAAGTAGAGAGGAAACGATGTGACTTACAAAGAGGGGGTTATTCAGCAGATCTGACCCATTTTAGTCATTCAGCAGAACTGACCCATTTTAGTCATTCAGCAGATCTGACCCATTTTAGTCATTCAGCAGATCTGACCCATTTTAGTCATTCAGCAGAACTGACCCATTTTAGTCATTCAGCAGATCTGACCCATTTTAGTCATTCAGCAGAACTGACCTATTTTAGTCATTCAGCAGAACTGACCCATTTTAGTCATTCAGCAGAACTGACCTATTTTAGTCATTCAGCAGAACTGACCCATTTTAGTCATTCAGCAGAACTGACCCATTTTAGTCATTCAGCAGAACTGACCCATTTTAGTTATTCAGCAGAACTGACCCATTTTAGTCATTCAGCAGAACTGACCCATTTTAGTCATTCAGCAGATCTGACCCATTTTAGTCATTCAGCAGATCTGACCCATTTTAGTCATTCAGCAGATCTGACCCATTTTAGTCATTCAGCAGATCTGACCCATTTTAGTCATTCAGCAGAACTGACCCATTTTAGTCACACAATTAGCTATGTAAATTAATAAAGCACACTTTCTTTAACCTCAATGTCAACTTGTGTTGTTATGTGTTTATATTACACTGGGGGCCAAAAGTTGTGTTGTTATGTGTTTATATTACACTGGGGGCCAAAAGTTGTGTTGTTATGTGTTTATATTACACTGGGGGCCAAAAGTTGTGTTGTTATATGTTTATATTACACTGGGGGCCAAAAGTTGTGTTGTTATGTGTTTATATTACACTGGGGGCCAAAAGTTGTGTTGTTATGTGTTTATATTACACTGGGGGACAAAAGTTGTGTTGTTATGTGTTTATATTACACTGGGGGCCAAAAGTTGTGTTGTTATGTGTTTATATTACACTGGGGGCCAAAAGTTGTGTTGTTATGTGTTTATATTACACTGGGGGCCAAAAGTTTGGAATATTACTCATTCAAGGTTTTTGCAAAAATAATGACATTGTAGAATAAAAGTAAAGACATCAAAACTATGACATAACACATATGGAATCATGTAGTAACCAAAAAGTGTTAAACAAATCAAAATATATTTTATATTTGAGATTCTTCAAAGTAGCCACCCTTCGCCTTGATGACAGCTTTGCACAATCTTGACATTCAGACAATGTGATAAATGACAATTGGTGCTGAAGAGGAGCGTTGAATGAACACATCCACGCCAGATGTCAACCACAATGAGACTACAGCAGGAGCTCTCTTCACTGGCCAGAGAACCAGACGTCAACCACAATGAGACTACAGCAGGAGCTCTCTTCACTGGCCAGAGAACCAGACGTCAACCACAATGAGACTACAGCAGGAGCTCTCTTCACTGGCCAGAGAACCAGACGTCAACCACAATGAGACTACAGCAGGAGCTCTCTTCACTGGCCAGAGAACCAGATGTCAACCACAATGAGACTACAGCAGGAGCTCTCTACACTGGCCAGAGAACCAGACGTCAACCACAATGAGACTTTTGCTCCTCACACCTCGTCTACATCAAAGCTTCTCCCATCACAAAGCTCCTCCCATCACAAAGCTCCTCCCATCAAAAAGCTCCTCCCATCAGCTCAAGGGGGGGCCAGTTTAACCAAATGGCGCTTAGACGGCCTGCAGGAGACACAGCAGGGTTCTGACGAAGAGTAACGACGTCAAACAGCGTAAAGGGACTGAACGTGACGTAGTTAACTCAGTCAAACAGCGTAAAGGGACTGAACGTGACGTAGTTAACTCAGTCAAACAGCGTAAAGGGACTGAACGTGACGTAGTTAACTCAGTCAAACAGCGTAAAGGGACTGAACGTGACGTAGTTAACTCAGTCAAACAGCGTAAAGGGACTGAACGTGACGTAGTTAACTCAGTCAAACAGCGTAAAGGGACTGAACGTGACGTAGTTAACTCAGTCAAATAGTGTAAAGGGACTGAACGTGATGTAGCTAAAGTGTTGAGGTGGTGTGTGTGTAATAAGATGGCATTTTTTTATGTGTATAATATGCTTCTCTGAAAATAAACAGGTATTACCATTATTCACCCACGGAAACTATACTGTTTGCTATCTGTGCGATCACACAGTCTTCACACAGGTGGTGGAAGACATTATGAAAGTGTACAGAGTACCCTCTATTTATGTGCACAGTTGCCCTGCCGTGTCACAGAATAATGCTGGTGATGAATGGGGCTGACCCAGGCCCAGGAACTATTCTCTCACCTGAGCCAATCACAGCTCTCCTGACGGGAGGCCTCACCTCTTCCTGTCCAGGACTATAAACTGAAAGTGTCAACACCACTCCTTGTTTTCAGACGGAAACTAGCCATATGGTTGCTGTCATTTTTGAACTACAAAATAATTCCAGGATCACCCCCTGCAGGGTCCTTGAGATACTGGACTTCTGAAGTCTTTTGTTTTGGACTATACACCCAGGAGAGTTCCCTGAAGACCGTTGGTTCCAGACAGGATATACAGTTTGTAAGAGTATCCAGCTCAATCTCACCTACATTATATATACAAAAGTATTTCATCCACACCAGTTGCTGACAGGTGTTTAAACTCGAGCACAGAGCCATGCAATCTCCATAGACAAACATTGGCAGTAGAATGGCCTTACTGAAGAGCTCTGTGATTTTCAACGTGGCACCGTCATTGGATGCCACCTTTCAACAAGTCAGTTCGTCAAATTTCTGCCCTGCTAGAGCTGCCCTAGTCAACTGTAAGTGCTGTTATTGTGAAGTGGAAACGACTAGGAAAAACAACGGCTCAGCCACAAAGTGGTAGAACACACAAGCTCACAGAACAGGACCGCTGAGTGCTGAAGCGTGTATCGCGTAAAGATCCTCTGTCCTCGGTTGCAACACCCTACCGAGTTCCAATCTGCCTCTGGAAGCAACGTCAGCACAAGAACTGTTCATCGGGAGCTTCATGAAATGGGTTTCCATGGCCGAGCAGCCGCACACAAGCCTAAGATCACCATGCCCAATGCCAAGTGTGACATTCTAGACGATTCTGTGCTTCCAACTTTGTGGCAACAGTTTGGAGAAGGCCCTTTCCTGTTTCAGCATGTGAAGACTGTGATCGCACAGATAGCAAACAGTATAGTTTCCGTGGGTGAATAAGGGTAATACCTGTTTATTTTTAGAGAAGCATATTACACAAAGCGAGGTCCATACAGAAATGGTTTGTCGAGATCGGTGTGTAAGAACTTGACTGGCCTGCACAGAGCCCTGACCTCAATTCCATCAAACATCTTTGGGATGAATTGGAACGCCAACTATGAGCCAAGCCTAATCGCCCAACATCAGTGCCCGACCTCACTAATGTTCTTGTGGCTGAATTGAAGCAAGTCCCCACAGCAATGTCCCAACATCTAGTGGAAAGCCTTCCCAGAAGAGTGGAGGCTGTTATAGCAGCAAAGGGGGGACCAACTCCATATTAATGCCCATGATTTTATAATGAGATGTTCGACGAGCAGGTGTTCACATTCTTTTGGTCATGAAGTGTATATTTTCACCGATGTGTAACTTGTAGGCTATCTGTTACTTTCATTATTACCATATACTGTATTTTATCCTGTAATCCCTGCCTTGTTTCATTCATTCATCATGTACCTCATTATTCATTCATCATGTACCTCCATTATTCATTCATTATAATACCTCATTATTCATTCATTATAATACCTCCATTATTCATTCATTATAATACCTCCATTATTCATTCATTATAATACCTCCATTATTCATTCATTATAATACCTCCATTATTCATTCATTATAATACCTCCATTATTCATTCATTATAATACCTCATTATTCATTCATTATAATACCTCCATTATTCATTCATCATGTACCTCATTATTCATTCATTATAATACCTCCATTATTCATTCATTATAATACCTCCATTATTCATTCATCATGTACCTCATTATTCATTCATTATAATACCTCCATTATTCATTCATTATAATACCTCCATTATTCATTCATCATGTACCTCATTATTCATTCATTATAATACCTCCATTATTCATTCATTATAATACCTCCATTATTCATTCATCATGTACCTCATTATTCATTCATTATATACCTCCATTATTCATTCATCATGTACCTCCATTATTCATTCATAATGGAGGTATTAATTATAATACCTCCATTATTCATTCATCATGTACCTCATTATTCATTCATTATAATACCTCCATTATTCATTCATCATGTATCTTCATTGCTTTACACCGATTATTTAAGAGATAATGCCCGAGAAGCCAGTGTTTGGAGGATATATTGGCAATTCGTCTCGGCCCTAATAACACCCGTGCCAATATATTCTCCAAACACTGGCTTCGAGGGCATTAACACTTTTATACAACGGGTTACAAACATATTTAAATAATTATATAAATATGTTAATTAAAAATGTTATTTTGATTAATTAATTCACATAAGATATAGTCCCGACACAAATCCAGGGATGCTGTATCTATGGACGCGACCCAGTCTTTATCCCTTGCTTGCTAGCTAGCCAACTACGGCTAACTAACTACGGCTAACTTAGTCACGTCAAACATTGCAGCCAGAATAACAGCAAAGTAGCAGCATTTGCGTTTGTTTAAGCTGTTTTGATCATGTGGACTGGGACATGTTCAGGTTAGCTTCAGATAATAATATCGACACACAGTCATGTGAAAAAGTAAGTACACCCCCTTTTTTATATATATATATATTTGGACAGATGGATGTGTAATCTTCACTTCATCATTATTGACAGATAAAGGTTACCCAATTTAACAAATAACACACAAAAAATGTTTATGATAATAAAATAAACAAAAATGCCTTTTCCTTCTGGGGAAAAAGTCAGTACACCCCTACCTTTACCATCACATAAAGTTAGTACACCCCTACCTTTACCATCACATAAAGTTAGTACACCCCTACCTTTACCATCACATACAGTTAGTACACCCCTACCTTTACCATCACATAAAGTTAGTACACCCCTACCTTTACCATCACATAAAGTTAGTACACCCCTACCTTTACCATCACATAAAGTCAGTACACCCCTACCTTTACCATCACATAAAGTTAGTACACCCCTACCTTTACCATCACATAAAGTTAGTACACCCCTACCTTTACCATCACATAAAGTCAGTACACCCCTACCTTTACCATCACATAAAGTTACTACACCCCTACCTTTACCATCACATAGTTAGTACACCCCTACCTTTACCATCACATAAAGTTAGTACACCCCTACCTTTACCATCACATAAAGTTACTACACCCCTACCTTTACCATCACACAGTTAGTACACCCCTACCTTTACCATCACATAAAGTTACTACACCCCTACCTTTACCATCACATAAAGTTAGTACACCCCTACCTTTACCATCACATAAAGTTACTACACCCCTACCTTTACCATCACATAAAGTTAGTACACCCCTACCTTTACCATCACATAAAGTTAGTACACCCCTACCTTTACCATCACATAAAGTTAGTACACCCCTACCTTTACCATCACATAAAGTTAGTCCAGCCCTACCTTTACCATCACATAAAGTTAGTACACCCCTACCTTTACCATCACATAAAGTTAGTACACCCCTACCTTTACCATCACATAAAGTTAGTACACCCCTACCTTTACCATCACATAAAATGGCTAAAATTAGAATTAGGTACCAAAACAAGTGCAAATGATTAGAAAACATTAGAGAGAAACTTAAGATAAGAACATTGGTCTGGTTTGGTCTTAGCCATATGGGTGTCTGGTAACACATCATTCAAAGATCAAAAGACCTACCTGAGGCCCTCAGAAGAAAGATTATTGATGCCCATGAGTCTGGTAGGGGTTACAAATCCATTTCTAAGCAATTCGAAGTAAATCATTCCACTGTCCAACAAAAATTCCAGACCACTGGCAAACTACCTAGGACAGGTCGTCCCACCAAAGTCAGCCCAAGAGCTGACCGAAAGATGCTGATAGAAGTCTCTAAGAACCCCAGGGTCTACAGACAATCACGGATTATAAAAGGAAAACCAGCCACATCGCGGACACCGACGTCTTGCTTCCAGACAGGCTTAACACCTTCTTTGATCGCTTTGAGGATAACACAGTGCCACCGACACGGCCCGCTAGTGGGCGACGTGAGTAAGACATTTAAGCGTGTTAACCCTTGCAAGGCTGCTGGCCGAGATGGTATCCCTGGCCGCGTCCTCAGAGCATGCACAGACCAGCTGGCTGTTGTGTTTACAAATATATTAAATCTCTCCCTATCCCAGTCTGTTGTCCCCACATGCTTCAAGATGGCCACCATTGTCCCTTTACCCAAGAAAGCAAAGGTAACTGAACTAAATGACTATCTCCCCGTAGCACTCACCTCTGTCATCATGAAGTGCTTTGAGAGACTAGTCAAGGATCATATCACCTCCACCTTACCTGCCACCCTAGACCCACTTCAATTTGCTTACCGTCCCAAAAGATCCACAGATGATGTAATCGCCACCACATTACACACTGCACACTGCCCTATCCCATCTAGATAAGAGGAATACCTATGTAAGAATGCTGTTCATTGACTATAGCTCAGCCTTCAACGCCATAGTACCCTCCAAGCTCATCATCAGCTTGAGGCCCTGGGTCTGAACCCCGCCCTGTGCAACTGGATCCTGGACTTCCTGACGGGTCGCCCCCAGGTGGTGAAGGTAGGAAACAACACCTCCTCCTCGCTGATCCTCAACACTGGGGCCCAACAAGGGTGTGTGCTCAGCCCCCTCCTGTACTCCCTGTTCACCCATGACTGCGTGGCCAAGCACGCATCCAACTCAATCATCAAGTTTGCAGACGACAACAGTAGTAGGCTTGATTACCAACAACGATGAGACAGCCTACAGGGAGGAGGTGAGGGCTCTGGGAGTGTGGTGCCAGGAAAACAACCTCTCACTCAACGTCAACAAAACTAAGGAGATGATCGTGGACTTCAGGAGAGCAGAGGTATCCCCTATCCACATTGATGGGACCACAGTGGAGAATGTGGAAAGCTTCCAGTTCCTTGGCGTACACATCACTGACAAACTGAAATGGTCCACCCACACAGACAGTGTGGTGAAGAAGGCGCAACAGAGCCTCTTCAACCTCATGAGGCTAAAGAAATTTGGGTTAGCACCTAAAACCCTCACTAACTTGAGAGCATCCTGTCGGGCTGCATCACCGCCTGGTACGGCAACTGCACCGCCCATAACCGCAAAGCTCTCCAGAGGGTGGTGCTGTCTGCCCAACGCATTACTGGGGGCAAACTTCCCGCCCTCCTGGACACCTACAGCAACCGTTGCCACAGGAAGGCCAAAAAGATAATCAAAGACATCAACCACCCGAGCTACTGCCTGTTCACCATGCTATCATATAGTGCATTACTTTTGACCAGGGCCCATAAGGAATAGAGTGCCATTTGGGACCCAGCCTAGTCCTCCTCACCCAAACAACACCACCAGAGACTGTGTCTGTTGCCACCAAACCCCAAACAGGCAAAGCCACAGCAGACCATTAAATAAAACTAAATTTGAGTCTCAGTGTTTAAACTGGTGATTTGAGTCTCAGTGTTGAAGGTACAGTATTTTGAGTTACATTGTTTCAACTGGTGATTTGAGCCTTAGTGTTTAAACTGGTGATTTGAGTCTCAGTGTGGAAAGAGATTTGAGTCTCAGTGTGGAAAGAGATTTGAGTCTCAGTGTGGAAAGAGATTTGAGTCTCAGTGTGGAAAGAGATTTGAGTCTCAGTGTGGAAAGAGATTTGAGTCTCAGGGTGGAAAGAGATTTGAGTCTCAGTGTGGAAAGAGATTTGAGTCTCAGTATGGAAAGAGATTTGAGTCTCAGTGTGGAAAGAGATTTGAGTCTCAGTGTGGAAAGAGATTTGAGTCTCAGTGTGGAAAGAGATTTGAGTCTCAGTGTGGAAAGAGATTTGAGTCTAAGTGTGGAAAGAGATTTGAGTCTCAGTGTTGAAAGAGATTTGAGTCTCAGTGTGGAAAGAGATTTGAGTCTCAGTGTTGAAAGAGATTTGAGTCTCAGTGTGGAAAGAGATTTGAGTCTCAGTGTGGAAAGAGATTTGAGTCTCAGTGTGGAAAGAGATTTGAGTCTCAGTGTGGAAAGAGATTTGAGTCTAAGTGTGGAAAGAGATTTGAGTCTCAGTGTTGAAAGAGATTTGAGTCTCAGTGTGGAAAGAGATTTGAGTCTCAGTGTTGAAGGTCACATTTAGGTTTTCTTGCTGAGGAACGTAACATGGTATTTAACTGGATTTGGCTGCAAATGGCTTTGTTATGTGGTCAAACAAACTGTGTAAGATGACTGCCATTTATAAACTGTTCATAAGGTGTTCATAACCTGTTTTACTGTTCTCACTTGAGGCGTGAAGATCTTGTTGTTGAACAGGAAGTGATGTCGGAACACCTTGATGATGAGGTCGAGCTCCCGGAGGTACTGGCGCTCCTCTGCAATCTCCAGGCGCACCAGGTCGTCGTAGGTCAGCTCCCCCGATGACGAAGGTTCCTCCGTACACTGAGACACCAGACCGATGTCCTCATCCTGGTCAAACATGTCCATTAGGACCTGAGACAGAGACATCATTGGTCAAACACGTCCATAAACATCTGATACGGACACTCTTATCCAGAGCGGCTTACAGTAGTGAGTGCATACATACATGTTCATACTTTTTTCATACTGTCAAGTCAACCAGGTACAGTGCCTTCAGAAAGTATTCATACCCCTTGACTTATTCCACATTTTGTTACCGGCAGAATTCAAAATTGATTAAATCAATAAAATAATTAACCATCTACACACAATACGCCATAATAAAATAAAATAATTAACCCATCTACACACAATACGCCATAATAAAATAAAATAATTAACCCATCTACACACAATACGCCATAACGACAAAGTGAAAAGACAGAGACAGACAGAAAGAGAGACTGACTGACAGAAAGAGAGACTGACAGAAAGAGACAGACGGACAGAAAGAGACAGACTCATTTCTATAAGAATGTCAGAATCACCTTGGACACCGATTACAGATGTGAATCTTTCTGGGTGAGTTTCTACGAGCTTCACATAACTGGATTGTACAATATTTGCCCATTATTTGTTTTATTCTTCAAGCTCAAGTTGGTTGTTGATAATCGCTAGACAGCCATTTTCAAGTCTTGCCATAGATGTTTAAGCTGATTTAAGTCAAAACTGTAGCTAGGCCACTCAGGAACATTCAATGTCTTCTTGGTAAGCAACTCCAGTGTATAGTCGTGGCCAAAAGTTTTGAGAATGACACAAGTATTGGTCTCCACAAAGTTTGCTGCGTCAGTGTTGATGATGGCAATTTGCATATACTCCAGAATGTCATGAAGAGTGATCAGATGAATTGCAATTAATTGCAAAGTCCCTCTTTGCCATGAAAATGAACTTAATCCCCCCAAAACATTTCCACTGCATTTCAGCCCTGCCACAAAAGGACCCGCTGCCATCATGTCAGTGATTGTCTCGTTAACACAGGTGAGAGTGTTGACGAGGACAAGGCTGGAGATCACTCTGTCATGCTGATTGAGTCAGAATAACAGACTGGAAGCTTTAAAAGGAGGGTGGTGCTTGAAATCATTGTTCTTCCTCTGTCAACCATGGTTTCCTGCAAGGAAACACGTGCCGTCATCATTGCTTTGCACAAAAAGGGCTTCACAGGCAAGGATATTGCTGCTGGTAAGATTGCACCTAAATCAACCATTTATCGGATCATCAAGAACTTCAAGGAGAGAGGTTCAATTGTTGTGAAGAAGGCGTCAGGGCGCCCAAGAAAGTCCAGCAAGCACCAGGACCGTCTCCTAAAGTTGATTCAGCTGCGGGATCGGGGCACCACCAGTGCAGAGCTTGCTCAGGAATGGCAGCAGGCAGGTGTGAGTGCATCTGCACGCACAGTGAGGCCAAGACTTTTGGAGGATGGCCTGGTGTCAAGAATGGCAGCAAAGAAGCCACTTCTCTCCAGGAAAAACATCAGGGACAGACTGATATTCTGCAAAAGGTACAGGGATTGGACTGCTGAGGACTGGGGTAGAGTCATTTTCTCTGATGAATCCCCTTTCCGATTGTTTGGGCCATCCGGAAAACACATTGTCCGGAGAAGACAAGGTGAGCACTACCATAAGGCAAAAGTGATAACTAAGTGGCTTGGGGAACAAAACATCGACATTTTGGGTCCATGGACAGGAAACTCCCCAGACCTTAATCCCATTGAGAACTTGTGGTCGATCCTCAAGAGGCGGGTGGAAAAACAAAAACCCACAACTTCTGACAAACTCCAAGCATTGAATATGCAAGAATGGCCTGCCATCAGTCAGGATGTGGCCCAGTTAATTGACAGCATGCCAGGGCGGATTGCAGAGGTCTTGAAAAAGAAGGGTCAACACTGCAAATATTGACTCTTTGCATAAACTGAATGTCATTGTCAATGAAAGCCTTTGACACTTATGGAATACTTGTAATTATACTTCAGTGTACCATAGCAACTACTGACATAAAGATCTAAGAACACTGAAGCAGCAAACTTTGTGGAGACCAATACTTGTGTCATTCTCAAAACTTTTGGCAACGACTGTATATTTTGCCTTGTGTTTAGCTTATTATCCTGCTGAAAGGTGATTTTGTTTCCCAGTGTCTGTTGGAAAGCAGACTGAACCAGGTTTTCCTCTAGAATTTTGCCTGTGCTAAACTCTATTCCTTTTATTTGTATCCTTAAAAACTCCCCAGTCCTTAACGATGACAAGGATAGTTAATTTCTTTGCCACATTTTTTGCTGTTTTACTTTTGTGCCTTATTGCAAACAGGATGCATATTTTCTTTTCACTCTGTCATTTATGTTAGTATTGTGGAGTAACTACAATGTTGTTGATCCATCCTCAGTTTTCTCCTATCACAGCCATTAAACTCAACATTGGCTTCATGGTGAAATCCCTAAGAGGTTTCCTTCCTCTCCGGCAACTGAGTTAGGAAAGACGCCTGTATCTTTCTAGTGACTGGGTGTATTGATACACCATCCAAAGTGTAATTAATAACTTCACCATGCTCAAAGGGATATTCAAGGAGTTGGAAAACCTCCCTGGTCTTTGTGGTTAAATCTGTGTTTGAAATTCACTGCTTGACTAAGGGACCTTACAGATAATTGTATGTGTCGGGTACAGAGATGAGGTAGTCATTCAAAAATCATGTTAAACACTATTATTTCACACAGAGTGAGTCCATGTAATGTAAATTATTATGTGACTTGTTAACGTATATTATGTGACTTGTTAACGTATATAATGTGACTTGTTAACGTATATTATGTGACTTGTTCACGTATATTATGTGACTTGTTCACGTATATTATGTGACTTGTTCACGTATATTATTTGACTTGTTCACGTATATTATGTGACTTGTTAACGTATATTATGTGACTTGTTAACGTATATTATGTGACTTGTTAACGGCTCGCCATAACAAAGAGGTTGAATATTTATTGACTCAGACATTTCAGCTTTAATTAATTTGTAAACATTTCTAAAAACAGAATTCCACTTGTACATTATGTTGTGTGAAGGCCAGTGAAACAACATCTCAATGTAATCCATTTTAAATTCAGGCTGTAAGAACAACATTTGGAAAAGTCAAGGGGTGTGAACACCTTCTAAATATCAATCTACTTTGAAGTGGATTGGCATTGAGGGGTAACAGAGACATACAATGACACAGAGATAGATGGACAGAAAGAGAGACTGACTGACAGACAGACTGGCAGAAAGAGAAAGACGGACAGAAAGAGACAGACTGACGAAAGAGACAGACAGAAAGAGAGACTGACAGAAAGTGAGACGGACAGAAAGAGACAGACAAACAGAAAGAGACAGACAGACAGAGACAGACAGACTGACAAAGAGACAGACAGAGACAGACTAACAGAGAGACGGACAGAAAGAGACAGACGGACAGAAAGAGACAGACTGACGGACAGAAAGAGACAGACAGAAAGAGACAGACTGACTGACAAACAGAAGGACAGAAACAGACAGACAGAAAGAGAGACTGACTGACTGACAGACAGACAGACAGACGGACAGAAACAGACTGACAGAAAGAGACGGACAGAAAGAGGCGGACAGTGGTATAGTAGGTTTCCTACCTTGTCTGCACACATGGAGACTTTAATGTCTTGCTGGCTGATCTCATAGTGTCGGATGTTACCAACGTAGTTTCCTGCTAGCTTCAAGATGTCAGCTGATATGTATTCTAGAACCGCCACGATGTAGAGGCAGACGTGGTAGTCTATCTTATACCCTAGGACCTCCTGTTGATGGGACAAATAGCAGAAATATGGTTGCAAGATTCCAGAAACTTTCCCCAAATTCTTAGTTTATTCCAGAAGTCCTGGTTGGAGGATTCCCTGAATCAGGCGGGAATAAGAAGAATCTTCAACCAGGATTTTTTTTTTTTTTACCCCATTTCTCTCCCCAATTTCGTCATATCCAATTGGTAGTTAGTCTTGTCCCATCGCTGTAACTTCCGACTCGTGAGAGGTGAAGGTCGAGAGCCACGCATCCTCCGAATCACAACCCCGCCAAGCCGCACTGCTTCTTGACAAAATGCCTGCTTAACCCGTAAGCCAGCCGCACCAATGTGTCGGAGGACACACCGTACACCTGGCGACTGTGTCAGCGTACATGTGCCCGGCCCGCCACAGGCGTCACTAAGGCGCGATGGGACAAGGACATCCCGGTCGGCCAAACCAGGTCACAGCCTGGGATCGAACCAGGATCTGTAGTGACGCAGCTAGCACTAAAATGCAGCGGTGCACTCGGGTGGCCCCGCGCCACTCGGCAGTCCCCAACTTATTAAATTAGATCCTGAATAAGGACGGGTGATTGTTTCATCACTTTCCACTTCTTCCTTGCTGAGCGGCCTTTCAGGTTATGTCGATATAGGACTCGTTTTACTGTGGATATAGATACTTTTGTACCTGTTTCCTCCAGCATCTTCACAAGGTCCTTTGCTGTTGTTCTGGGATTGATTTGCACTTTTTGCACCAAAGTACATTCATCTCTAAGAGACAGAACGCATCTCCTTCCTGAGTGGTATGACGGCTGCGTGGTCCCATGGTGTTTATACTTGCATACTATTATTTGTACAGATGAAAGTGGTACCTTCAGGCGTTTGGAAATTGCTCCCAAGGATGAACCAGACTTGGAGGTCTACAATTTTTTGGGGAGGTCTTGGCTGATTTCTTTTGATTTTCCCATGATGTCGAGCAAAGAGGCACTGAGTTTGAAGGTAGGCCTTGAAATACATCCACAGGTACACCTCCAATTGACTCAAATGATGTCAATTAGCCTATCAGAAGCTTCTACAGCCATAACATACATTTCTGGAATTTTCCAAGCTGTTTAAAGGCACAGTCAACTTACTGTATGTCCTAACCGACTTGCCAAAACTATAGTTTGTTAACATGACATCTGTGGAGTGGTTGAAAGATTTGTTTTAATGACTTCAACCTAAGTGTATGTAAACTTCCGACTAGATAGACCTATCACAGTACCTTGAGTAGGGTACCTACCTACCTACCTACCTACCTACCTACCAACATACCAACCAACCTACCTAGGGGGTGTATCTATCTACCACAGTACCTTGAGTAGGAGGTGTATCTATCTACCACAGTACCTTGAGTAGGGGGTGTATCTTATCGACGGGGAGCAGTAGAGGGTTCCTCCTCTTCCTCTTCTCGATGGCTGACTGGGCGTCAGCAATGGCCCATTTATCTATGGGGTGGGGGAAGGTCTTCTGGACCCGCTCCTGATTGGACAGAGGAAGCACAAAAACGGTTAAAATCAGATGTTTTATTATTACATTTGAAGTTGTTTAATCAAAATTGGTATTAGATGAAACATTATCCATATTGACAGACACTGGCTGAAAACCCTTCAACTGTGATGTGTTGATATCAACTGTGATTGACGTGAGACTGTCCAATAGGTACTAGGCAGCATGTTCAGGTCACCTCCACGTCCAGCATGGAGCGCGGCTGGGCCACACACAGCATGTTGAGGTACAGTGCCTTCGGAAAGTATTCAGACCCCTTGACTTTTCCCACATTTTGTTACGTTACAGCCTTATTATAAAATGGATTTAAAAAATCCTCAGCAATCTACACACAATATCCCATAATGATCAGACCCTTTTCTACGAGACTTGACATTGAGCTCAGGTGCTTCCTGTTTCCATTGACCATCCTTGAGATGTTTCTACAACTCGATTAGAGTCCACCTGTGGTTAATTCATTGATTGGACATGATTTGGAAAAGCACACATCTGTCTATATAAGGCCCCACAGTTGACAGTGCATGTCAGAGCAAAAACAAAGCCATGAGGTCGAAGGAATTGTCCGTAGAGCTCCGAGACAGGATTGTGTCGAGGCACAGACCTGGGGAAAGGTACCAAAAAATGTCTGCAGCATTGAAGGTCCCCAAGAACACAGTGGTCTCAATCATTCTTAGATGGAAGAAGTTTGGAACCACCAAGACTCTTCCTAGAGCCGTCCGCCTGGCCAAACTGAGCAATCAGTGGAGAAGGGCCTTGGTCAGGGAGGTGATCAAGAACCTGATGGTCACTCTGACATAGTTGATGGTCACTCTAGAGTTCCTCTGTGGTGATGGGAGAAACTTCCAGAAGGACAATCATCTCTACAGCACTCCACCAATCAGGCCTTTATGGTAGAGTGGCCAGACGGAAGCTACTCCTCAGTAAAAGGCACATGACAGTCCGCTTGGACTTTGCCAAAAGTTAACTAAAGACTCTCAGACCATGAGAAACAAGATTCTCTGGTCTGATGAAACCAAGATTGAACCCTTTGGCCTGAATGCCAAGTGTCACGTCTGGAGGAAACCTACTACCATCCCTACGGTGATGCATGTCGGTGGCAGCATCATGCTGTGGGGATGTATTTCTGCGGTAGGGACTGGTAGACTAGTCAGGATCGAAGGAAAGATGAACGGAGCAAAGTACAGAGAGACCCTTGATGAAAACCTGCTCCAGAGCACTCAGGACCTCAGACTGGGGTGAAGGTTCACCTTCTAACAGGACAACGACCCTAAGCACACAGCTAAGACAATGCAGGAGTGGCTTCGGGACAAGTCTCAATGTCCTTGAGTGGCCCAGCCAGATCCCAGACTTGAACCCAATCAAACATCTCTGGAGAGACCTGAAAACAGCTGTGCAGCAACGCTCCCCATCCAACCTGACAGCTTGAGAGGATCTGCAGAGAAGAATGGAAGAAACTCCCCAAATACAGGTGTGCCAAGCATGTAATCACTGCCAAAAGTGTTTCAACAAAGTACTGAGTAAAGGGTCTGAATACTTAATGTGATATTTCAGTTTATATTTTTAATAACTTAGCAAACATTGCTTTGTCATTATGGGCTATTGTGTGTAATAGATTGATGAGGGAATTAAACAACTTAATACATTTTAGAATAAGGCTGTAAAGTAAGGGGCCTGAATACTTTCTGAATGCACTGTATTCACACCCGAGTCAATACTTTGTAGAAACACCTTTGGCTTTGAGTCGTCTTGGGTTTGTCTGTATCAGCTTTGCACATTTGGATTTGGGGATTTCCTCCCATTCTTCCATGCATATTTACTCAAGATATATTAAGTTAGATGGGGAGCAGCGGTGAACAGCAATCTTCAAGTCTTTCCACAGATTTTCAATGGGATTAAAGTCTGGGCTTTGGCTGGGCCACTCAAGGACTTTCACATTATTTTTCTGAAGCCATTCCAGTGTTGCTTTGTATGCTCGGGTTCATTGTCCTGTTGGAATGTAAATCTTTGCCCCAGTCTAAGGTTGTTTGCACTATGAAGCAGGTTGTCATCAAGGATTTGCCTGTATATTGCTCCATTCATTGTTCCCTCTATCCGTACCAGTCTCCCAGTCCCTGTCACTGAAAAGCATCCCCATAGCATAGCATGATGCTGCCATCATCATGCTTTCTGGTAGAGATGGTTTTAGACTGGGGACCACAGAATCTTTTGCCTTATGCTCAGTGTTTCACATGCCTTTTGGCAAACTCAAGGCACACTGTCATGTGCCTGTTTCTCAGGAGTGGTTTCCGTCTGGCCACTCTCCCATAAAGTGCTGTAGAGACAGTCGTCCTTCTGGCAGGTTTTCCTGTCTCACTTTCAGAGTGGTCATTGGGTTCTTAGTCACCTCCCTGGCCGAGGTCCTTCTTGCAGAAGTCTGGGTAGTTCCAATGATGGAGACCACTGTGCTCTTGGAAATGTTCAACACTCTAGAAATTGTTTTATACCCTTCCCCGGATATATGCCTGATCACAATTCCAATTCCTTCGACCTCATGGCTTGGTTTTTGCTCTGACATGCACTGTCAACTGTGGGACCTTATATAGACAGGTGTGTTTCTTTCTAAATCAAGTCCAAACAGTTGAATTGGTCACAGGTGGACTCCAATCAAGTTGTAGTGACATTTCAAGGATGATCAATGGAACCAGGATGCACCTGAGCTCAATTTGAGTGTCATAGGAAAGGGGTTGAATACTTACATAAATGAAATATTTCATTTTCAATAAAATTTAAAAAATCTCTAAAAACAGGTTTTCACTTTGTCATTATGGGGTATTGTCTTGACATCAGTCAAGAAGTTAAAGCTTGGTCGCAATTGGGTCTTCCAAATGGACAATGACCGCAAGCATACTTCCAAAGTTGTGGCAAAATGGCTTAAGGAAAACAAAGTCAAGGTATTGGAGTGGCCATCACAAAGCCCTGAACATTTGTGGGCAGAACTGAAAAAGCGTGTGCGAGCAAGGAGGCCTACAAACCTGACTCAGTTACACCAGTTCTGTCAGGAGGAATGGGCCAAAACTCACCCAACTTATTGTGGGAAGCTTGTGGAAGGCTACCCGAAACGTTTTAACCCAAGTTAAACAATTTAAAGGCAATGCTACCAAATACTAATTGAGTGTATGTAAACTTCAGAAGTGTAGCTATTTACTGCAACTGGCTACTGAGAAATCATAACAGTCACAAACCACGGTTGGGTCACTTTCTACTGTCCTCCTTTCCACTGGCATACTGTTCAGCTCATAACTTGTTCTTTCTGTTGTCTGGTGGTCATACCAAGAGTGTTACAACAGTCTGAACAACCCTTGACTTTCTCTCTCCCTCTCTCCAGTTCTTACTGACACCTACCAATGAGCTACCCCTCTTTCAATTTACTGTAACCAGCACCGACCAACACCAGACGTCCATGGACGTTGAAAAGTAACCTATGATAGACGTATGTTTCACAACTTTGGACAGTAGAGTACAGTACACTACAGTACAGTCCAATACAGTAGTTTCAGTACAATATTGTACAGTCCAATGCAGTAGTACAATACAGTACAGAAAAGTAAAGTAAAGTACAGTATATCGTATACTATTGTACTCTACTTTACTGTACTCTATTGTACTATGCAACAAAGAAGAAACTGTACTATGAAACAAAGATCAATTATATAAAGAATTACAGTAAAAAGCTTTGGAGCACCATAAAGGGATCCTTCCAGATTTTGGCAATAAGGCCCTTTATCTACTTCCCCAGCATGTCCAGCAGTAGCGATGCGTGGGTAAAATCACTGGGGAAGCCAAGCGGATCAGAATCGCCGTTATAATCATTGGGCAGTACAGAGAATTAAGTAAAACCACAAGTCCATCCATGGCTAATTTTAGCTAGCTAGCTACCGGAGGACAACACAACGAGATGCAACAATTCAAGTATTTCTGTCAATTACGTATGCCCTCAATGGGATTTGATAGGAGTGATGCCAAATAGACTTCCCTGGCTTCCCTTGACACTTCTTTTTTGGGTGCTGTCGTGTCTTGACTATCATTAAAAGTGAAGACATATTACCAAATCGATTCTCTAGGCTTAAATATTATGCGAATAAACAAATCATATAACATTACTTAACTAGGAAGTCGGGGCACCACTGGAATGTGTCGTTTACAGAGTTATTCATTTTCTAAAATAACTTTGGATATTTTATCTCTCTTTTGATAAGTCGCTTAATAATGAATTTTACCTCGATCAGTCTCATTCTGAAAAATTATAGTCTGCACGAACCCAGTTTTACTGATGAATCATCCATACACAAATTGGCTAAATTATTTATTTACTAGCTAATTAAACAATTACAGAATATACAATACACAATACAGTAAATACCATCCCTAGTGGACTATACAAAGAATGACAGTTTGGTTATAACACGATTCAGAGAGGAAAGGGGGGGGTGGTGGTCTGAAGCTCTGGTTTGCCTAATCGATGTCGCCATGGTTCCTTTGTAGAATCTTCTGGGTCATCGTGTGAGAGGTTCACGTGGTAGATAGATAGATAGGTACTTTATTGATCCCCCGAGGGGGAAATTTCTTAAATGGTGTGAGAGGTTAATGGTGTGAGAGGTTCATCTCACTCTATAGATGCTTTGGCATCGGTCAGTGTTCTCGTACTAGATTTGTGCACCTTTCCAGTCTGCAGTCCATTAGGCTTTAATCTAGGATTCACTTCTTCTTTAGTGAAATAGTTCAGAGTTCATACCATCTCACCTGAGGAGCAAGCTCCCTCGTTTTCTGGCCTGTAGAGTTCAAATTAGCCCTTTTCAAACGTGGAGACAACAGTCCTCCCGTTATTTGGAACTGAATGTAATGATCGTTACGGGGGCTTTTGTACTTGGGTAGAAAAGGGGGTTGGTTCATAATTTCCAACCAATGTCTGTTCACTTGGGCATGGCAACTGGTTGGGCACAGAGTTAGCTGTATTGTCTTTCCTGAATGTCACAAGAATGAAACAATGTGAATAGAGTCTTAGCTGGCCTCCTCACTGACCGTTCCCACGTTCTCTAAATTAGGAATACTGTCCAATACTCAAATTCTGGGATGTAGTAGAATTGGGCGTGAGAATCCCTTTGTCTTACTATGACTCTCTCCTCCATACTGCATGGTCGAAGGAGAAGAGAGCCTCTGCCAGGAATTTATGACGTTGTGATAAAGTCTTAAAACTGATAGAGAGGAAGGGGTTTTATGACCTTAACCCAACAGGGGCAATGTCGTGACAGTGCGCCAGTGTGACGTATAGGACAGTCAGGAAGCAGCTGCAGAAGGTGAGTTTAATAATGAAGAATACAGATAAACAAAACATGAGATGTGTACAGAACGCTGATGAAAACAAACCAATACTGCCTGATGACAGGCTACTGAGGGCTAAATAAAAGGTAATCAAGGTGATGACGAAGTCCAGGTGTGCGTAATGATGGTTGCCAGGACTGGTGGTTAGGATGACGCCGGCCAGGAGGACGGCCCCGAGAGAGTGCAGCGGGCCGGTCTGGACGGAGGAGATGGAAATCCCGTTGGGGTCCAGGATGTCGGCCGCCGGGACCCAGCAGCGCTCCTCTGGACCATACCCTTCCCAGTCCACCAAGTACTGAAGCCGGCCCCCACGACGTTGGGAGTCCAGTAGGGACCTGACGGCATAGGCAGGGGACCAGGAACCACCAGCCTGAGGAGGGAGACATGAAAGGAGGGTGAGATCCAGTAGTTGGTGGGGAGCTCTAAATGATAGGTTACCTCATTGAACCTCCGGAGGACCTTGAAGGGCCCCACAAACCAGGGGCTCAGCTTCCGGCAGGGCAGGTGGAGTGGGAGGTTCCTGGTGTTGGAGAGCCAGACGTGATCACCAGGATATAACACGGGAGCCTCACTGTAGTGGCGATCGGCCTGCTCTTTCTGGTGGCGGACGGTGTGCTGGACCTCACGTGGGCAGCTTTCCAAACCTCCTGTTCCTGCTGATACCCCATGACGCACTGGAAGGGAGTCAGCCCGATGGAGGAGTGACGAAGTAAGTTCTGGGCGTACTCTGCCCAGGGAAGGAACCAGGCCCACTCCCCCTGCCGGTACTGGGAGTGACTCCTAAAGAACCTCCCCAGCTCCTGTTTGGTCCTCTCCATGTGCCCTTGGACTGAGGCTGGTACCCGGATGTGAGGCTGGCCGTGGCCCCCAGCTTCTTCATGAAGGCTTTCCATACCCGCAATGTGAGGGCCATGGTTAAGGGAGGCCAGATACTCGCTGGCTTCCCTTGCCTTCAATGCTACGGGCGGCAACAATGTCATACTTGTTTGGACCAAACAGCATCAGATAGATGGCCTGCACGTAGAGAGACAGAGGGGCGATGTTTCATTCACTTGGATGCTTTCTCCTGTGCGATACATTCAGCCTCTTGCAAATTGAAGGAAAATTATGAAACACAGAGAGCCGAAAGATACATTTTTATTAGACCATTTTTGGGGGAAGCCTGGCTTCCCTTGGCATCCATAAATAGACACCACTGGTGTCCAGTATGAGAGAAGTTAATAGGTAGTTTCGTGAGCCAATGGTAATTCGCATTAGCGCAATCACTGGAAGTCTATGGCTATCTACTAGCATACTAGCTGACACCCATAGACTTCCAGTCATTGCGGTAACCTAGTTAGCCACTGTGCTAGCGCTAGTTAGCAACTTCCTTCAAACTGCACACAGAGACATAAACACGGTATCCACGAGTTCATCGAACTCTGGGGAAGTAGATAAAGGGCCTCATTGCCAAAATCCTGAAGGATCCCTTTAAGCTTTTTACTATAATTCCTCATCGCAAAAATATCAAAGTAAAATTTTGAGCAAAAAGAAGAACTCAGCTCAATCCTTCATTGAATAAGATTCATTCATCATAAAACCCCCTGATATTCCCAACTACTTTAAATATTTTTCATTGGGCAAGATTAGCAAACTCTGAACCTTCACATCCATTCATAACTGACCAAACTCTGAACCTTCACATCCATTCATAACTGACCAAACTCTGAACCTTCACATCAATTAATAACTGACCAAACTCTGAAAGACAAGCATTGTAATTTTGAATTCCGTAAAGTGAATTTGGAAGAGGTGAAAAAAGTATTGTTGTCTATCAACAATGTCAGACCCAGGTGGCTTGTCAACTGAGGATGATAGCGGACTATATTGCCACTCCTATTGTTTGTGCCCTCAGGCCTGGAGGGAAGCTAAAGTAATTCCGCTACCCAAGAATAGCAAAGCACCCTTTACTTGGTCAACCAGTCAACCAATCAGCTTGTTTTTTAGAAAAAATTGTGTTTGACTAGATAAAATGCTATTTAACAGTAAACAAATTAACAACTGACTTTCAGCACGCTTATAGGGAAGGGCACTCAACATGTACGGCACTGACACAAATTACTGATTGGCTGAGAGAAATTGATAATAAGAAGCTTGTGGTAGCTGTTTTGTTAGACTTCAGTGCAGCTTTTGACTTTTCGAGCATGTGCTGTAGCTTTACACCCCCTGCTATATTGTACATTGAGAGAGTTACCTGTCTAACCGAACACAGAGGGTGTTCTTTAATGGAAGCCTCTCCAATGTAAGGTAGAGTCGGGCATTCCCCAGGGCAGCTGTCTAGGCCCCTTTCTTTATTCAATCTAACACAGCAAGTGAAATCATTGCAACACTTAAAGAGTTGCAGTCAGTTTAAGAATGGGAGAGAACATTGGTGGAAAGTAATAAGCTAGGACTAAATATTTAAAAAACTAAAAGCATTGAATTAGGTACAAATCATTCACTAAACCCTAAACCTCAACTAAATCTTGTAATGAATAATGTGGAAATTGAGCAAGTTGAGGAGACTAAACTGCTTGGAGTAACCCTGGATTGTAAACTGTCATGGTCAAAACATATTGATGCAACAGTAGTTAAGATGGGGAGAGTTCTGTCCGTAGAAAAGGGCTGCTCTGCTTTCTTGACATTGCTTCAACAAAACAAGTCGTACAGGCACTAGTTTTGCCACACCTGGACTACTGCCAAGTAATTTGGTCAATTAGAGTTAAGCAAATTACAGTTGGCCCAGAACAGAGCAGCACGGCTAGCCTTTAAATGTACATGGAGAGCTAACATCAATAACATGCATGCCAATCTCTCATGGCTCAAAGTAGAGGAGAGATTGACTGCATCACTACATGTATATGAGAGGTATTGACATGTTGAATGCACCGAACTGTCTGTTCAAACAACTAGCACACAGCTCAGACACCCATTCATACCCCACAAGACATACAACCAGGGGTCTCTTCACAGTCCCCAAGTCCAGAACAGACTCTGGGAAAAGCACAGTACTACATAGAGCCATGACTACATGGAACTCTATTCCACATTAAGTAAATCGGATAAAAAAAAACATGAAACTACACCTTATGGAACAATGCAGACTGTGAAAAGAGTCACACACACACACACACACACACACACACACACACACACACATTGTGATATTGTTGTAAGGTGGTATTAAACATTTTGTATTGTGGATATGTAATGGTGTAATAATGTTATATGATGTACTGTTAGTTTTTTTGTGTGATGTCTTAATGTGTTTGGAAGAGTGGTGATCTCTAATACATACAAATACTGAACTCTATTCTACTGTATTGTACTATTTTGCGCTGTGATGTTCATAATTATGCATTTATGTGTCGTACAGATCAGGGACCCATGATGTAATTCCGTTACAGAGTGTAAATCCACTTCACTTACTGTAGTTCAATAACAAAATAGCTGACACCCCAGTCTTTTCTGCAGACATCTTTGAATCTTAATTCAGAGCAGATATTTAAGAGTATCTGGGATAGTTTCCTCACCTCCACGTCCTGTACAGAGCGGGGCTGGGCCACACACAGCATGTTGAGCAGCTGCAGGATCAGCTCCTCGATGTGCTGCAGAGCTCCCTCCTTGGCTGACAGGTTGGGGTGCACCTGCAGCTGCACCTGTGAGAGAGACAGAGGGACGGACGACGGGACAAACGTCAGAGATGCCAGAAAACCTACTGTAGGAATGCAAATAGTTACACCTCATGAGTTTGTGTCCAGGACGGAGATGTGGAGCATTTTCAAGCAGTTATGTCATTAACATTTAATATGCTATTAAGCAGACACTTTTATACAAAGTTAAAGTCATGTATGCATACATTTATGTGAGGATTGCAAAGGAAAAGCCATTCCCCCTCATCAGTTCTTGATAAATATATACACATTTAACTGAATGAACAGAGCCAAGTCAAGACAAGTGTTGTGAAATACAATAAACACCACAACAACAAAATACGTGACATCATGGTGAAGTGACATTAAACGGCAAAACGCCAGAGATTAGCCCAAGTGTTTTCTTTTTTTGATGCAATGTTTAGAAGTGATGCCTCGTGGGCTTGGGCTATTTCTGACAGTCTGCCTTTACACAACAGTGGCCATGGAGGTGGAAACAGTGAGAAAAGAGGAATGTTTAGGACAGAGAACAAGAAGAAGAGAGGAGAAGTCTGTTTTGGAAAGAGGACGAGAGAAGAGGTGTGGTTTGTTAGGGTGGGAGGAGGAGAGAGGTGTGGTTTGTAAAGAGGGTGAGAGATGTGTGATCTGTCAGGTGTAACTATGGGCGTAAACTGACTCCTCCCTCTGTCCAGTCGTCAGGAGGGGGTGTGGCCTATCACTGGAAAGCTGTCTGTCCAGATACTATTACGGGACTGGCAGTCTGCTACACACAGCTGATTGCGAGAGAAGGAGAGAGAGAGAGAACGTCAGAGAGTGATAGATAAATGAGAGAGACAGTGTGTGTGTAAGAGAGAGACAGACCGTGAGAGAAAGTGAGGGAAAACATTTACTGAACCATAGATTAAATCAAAATCTCCATCGCTTCATCTCTTAGTGATAGTTAACAGGCAGAAATCCTTCTCATTGCTACATACACTATTGCTACCACTACTTACTACAAGCTAGGCCTAACTGCTAAAACAACCATACTCACATTTTGATCGGTCAAACCTCCGACTGACTAAAAACTATTCTGACTAAGAGGAGACTATGAATAGAAACGATGTGCCTGAATGGAAAACCAAAGCAGAAGCTGATGAATCCTTCCAGTGAGCTCAGCCTCAGATTCCACATGACAACATACAGTGGGGAGAACAAGTATTTGATACACGGCCGATTTTGCAGGTTTTCCTACTTACAAAGCATGTAGAGGTCTGTAATTTTTATCATAGGTACACTTCAACTGTGAGAGACGGAATCTAAAACAAAAATCCAGAAAATCACATTGTTTGATTTTTAAATAATACATTTGCATTTTATTGCATGACATAAGTATTTGATCACCTACCAACCAGTAAGAATTCCGGCTCTCACAGACCTGTTAGTTTTTCTTTAAGAAGCCCTCCTGTTCTCCACTCATTACCTGTATTAACTGCACCTGTTTGAACTCGTTACCTGTATAAAAGACACCTGTCCACACACTCAAACAGACTCCAACCTCTCCACAATGGCCAAGACCAGAGAGCGGACATCAGGGATAAAATTGTAGACCTGCACAAGGCTGGGATGGGCTACAGGACAATAGGCAAGCAGCTTGGTGAGAAGGCAACAACTGTTGGCGCAATTATTAGAAAATGGAAGAAGTTCAAGACGGTCAATCTCCCTCGGTCTGGGGCACCATGCAAGATCTCACCTCGTGGGGCATCAATGATCATGAGGAAGGTGAGGGATCAGCCCAGAACTACACGGCAGGACCTGGTCAATGACCTGAAGAGAGCTGGGACCGCAGTCTCAAAGAAAACCATTAGTAACACACCACGCCGTCATGGATTAAAATCCTGCAGCGCACGCAAGGTCCCCCTGCTCAAGCCAGCGCATGTCCAGGCCCGTCTGAAGTTTGCCAATGACCATCTGGATGATCCAGAGGAGGAATGGGAGAAGGTCATATGGTCTGATGAGACAAAAATAGAGCTTTTTGGTCTAAACTCCACTCGCCTTGTTTGGAGGAAGAAGGATGAGTACAACACCATCCCAACCGTGAAGCATGGAGGTGGAAACATCATTCTTTGGGGATGCTTTTCTGCAAAGGGGACAGGACGACTGCACCGTATTGAGGGGAGGATGGATGGGGCCATGTATCGCGAGATCTTGGCCAACAACCTCCTTCCCTCAGTAAGAGCATTGAAGATGGGTCGTGGCTGGGTCTTCCAGCATGACAACGACCCGAAACACACAGCCAGGGCAACTAAGGAGTGTCTCCGTAAGAAGCATCTCAAGGTCCTGGAGTGGCCTAGCCAGTCTCCAGACCTGAACCCAATAGAAAATCTTTGGAGGGAGCTGAAAGTCCGTATTGCCCAGCGACAGCCCCAAAACCTGAAGGATCTGGATGGAGGAGTGGGCCAAAATCCCTGCTGCAGTGTGTGCAAACCTCGTCAAGAACTACTGGAAACGTATGATCTCTGTAATTGCAAACAAAGGTTTCTGTACCAAGTATTAAGATCTGCTTTTCTGATGTATCAAATACTTATGTCATGCAATAAAATGCAAATTAATTACTTAAAAATCATACAATGTGATTTTCTGGATTTTTGTTTTAGATTCCGTCACTCACAGTTGAAGTGTACCTATGATAAAAATTACAGACTTCTACATGCTTTGTAAGTGGGAAAACCTGCAAAATCGGCAGTGTATCAAATACTTGTTCTCCCCACTGTACGTTGTTCAGAGTAATCTGAGAGACAGAAACAGACAGAAACTATGGGGCGTTCCCCTCAGCCTGGCTCTGGCTCCATTCACAAAACCATACAGTCCATTAGTTAGTTTCATTAACTATAGAGGCTGTCCGTTAGAGAAAACACTCGTTGGTTGATTAAACTATTTGTTACAGCACTGGTCACCAACTGGTCTATCGTGATCGGCTGGCCGATCTCCAAGGCATTCCTAGTCGATCACCAAACATTTCTGTAAAAAACCCAACAATAAAGCCTTCCGTTCCTATTTTTTTTAAATTAGTTTCACGCTGTTATTTTTTTTAAAAGATATTTAATTTCAAAATGGTCTTGGTTTACATACACTAAGTTGACTGTGCCTTTAAACAGCTTGGAAAATTCCAGAAAATTATGTCATGGCTTTAGAAGCTTCTGATAGGCTAATTGACATCAGTTGAGTCAATTGGAGGTGTACCTGTGGATGTATTTCAAGGCCTACCTTCAAACTCAGTGCCTCTTTGCTCGACATCATGGGAAAATCTAATGAAATCAGCTATGACCTCAGAAAATAAATTGTAGACCTCCACAAGCCTGGTCATACCGCTCAGGAAGGATATGTGTTCTGTCTCTTAGAGATGAACGTACTTTGGTGCGAAAAGTGCAAATCAATCACATAAGAACAGCAAAGGACTTTGTGAAGATGCTGGAGGAAACAGGTACAAAAGTATCTATATCCACAGTAAAATGAGTCCTATATCGACATAACCTGAAAGGCCGCTCATCAAGGAAGAATCCTGGTGCACTTCACAAAATAGATGGCATCATGAGGAAGGAAAATTATGTGGATATATTGAAGCAACATCTCAAGACATCAGTCAGGAAGTTAAAGCTTGGTCGCAAATGGATCTTCCAAATGGACAATGACCCCAAGCATACTTCCAAAGTTGTGGCAAAATGGCTTAAGGACAACAAAGTCAGGGTATTGGAGTGGCCATCACAAAGCCCTGACCTCAATCCTATAGAACTGAAAAAGCATGTGTGGGTAAGGAGGCCTACAAACCTGACTCAGTTACACCAGTTCTGTCAGGAGGAATGGGCCAAAATTCACCCAACTTATTGTGGGAAGCTTGTGGAAGGCTACCCGAAATGCTTGACCCAAGTTAAACAATTTAAAGACAATGCTACCAAATACTAATTGAGTGTATGTAAACTTCTGACCCACTGGGAATGTGATGAAAGAAATAAAAGCTGAAATAAATCGTTCTCTCTACTATTATTCTGACATTTCACATTCTTAAAATAAAGTGGTGATCCTAACTGACCTAAGACAGGGAATTTTTATTAGGATTAAATGTCAGGAATTGTGAAAAACTGAGTTTAAATCTATTTGGCTAAGGTGTATGTAAACTTACGACTTCAACTGTATATATTACCTAAAATTACCTCTACTAACCGGTACCCCTGTATATAACCTCCTCACATTGACTCTGTACTGGTACCCCTGTATATAGCCTCCTCACATTGACTCTGTACTGGTACCCCTGTATATAGCCTCCTCACATTGACTCTGTACTGGTACCCCTGTATATAACCTCCTCACATTGACTCTGTACTGGTACCTCTGTATATAGCCTCCTCACATTGACTCTGTACTGGTACCCCTGTATATAGCCTCCTCACATTGACTCTGTACTGGTACCCCTGTATATAACCTCCTCACATTGACTCTGTACTGGTACCTCTGTATATAGCCTCCTCACATTGACTCTGTACTGGTACCCCTGTATATAGCCTCCTCACATTGACTCTGTACTGGTACCCCTGTATATAGCCTCCTCACATTGACTCTGTACTGGTACCCCTGTATATAGCCTCCTCACATTGACTCTGTACTGGTACTTCCTGTATATAGCCTCCTCACATTGACTCTGTACTGGTGCCCCTGTATATAGCCTCCTCACATTGACTCTGTACTGGTACTTCCTGTATATAGCCTCCTCACATTGACTCTGTACTGGTGCCCCTGTATATAGCCTCCTCACATTGACTCTGTACTGGTACTTCCTGTATATAGCCTCCTCACATTGACTCTGTACCGGTACCCCTGTATATAGCCTCCTCACATTGACTCTGTACAGGTACTTCCTGTATATAGCCTCCTCACCTTGACTCTGTACTGGTACCCATGTATATAGCCTCCTCACATGGACTCTGTGCCGGTACCCATGTATATAGCCTCCTCACATGGACTCTGTACCGGTACCCCTGTATATTATATATATTTGGGCGGCAGGTAGCCCAGTGGTAGAGTGTTGGGACCATAACCGAAAGGTTGCTGGATCGAATCCCCAAGCTGACAAGGTAAAAATCTGTCGTTCTGCCCCTGAACAAGGCAGTTAACCCACTGTTCCTAGGCCGTCATTGAAAATAAGAATTTGTTCTTAACTGACTTGCCTAGTAAAATAAAGGTAAAATAAAAAATAAATAAAAAATATAGCCTCCTCACATTGACTCTGTACTGGTACCACCTGTATATAGCCTCCTCACATTGACTCTGTAATGGTACTTCCTGTATATAGCCTCCTCACATTGACTCTGTACTGGTACTTCCTGTATATAGCCTCGCTGTTGTTATCTTACTGCTGCTGATAATTATTTGTTATTTTTATTTTCTATAATTATATATATTTTTTCTTAAAGCATTGTTAGGGCTTGTAGGTAAGCATTTCACTGTAAGGTCTTCGGCACGTGTGACAAATAACATTTGATTTGATAACATTTGATTTGCGGCTGAGAAGTAGCCTGGTCCTAGATCGGTTTGTGCTTTCATGCCAACTCCTTGTCACTCATTGTCATGTTTGGCTTGATTACGGACAGCAATGGAGTAGGCAAGAGCACAATCAGATCTGGGACCAGGCTAGCGTAGAGGACTACTTCCTCTTCCTGCCCAGGCAGGAAGGCCCCTCAGGAGAGTGAATCACAGTTAGTTAAAACCTCTCTCTCTGACAAGCTGTCTTCCCCACAGGGCAGGCAGGTTGAGGAACAAGTTGAGACAGATAGTGAAACATACAACCAAATCTAAACCCACCACCAGCTGCTCTCAGTTTCATCTGGACAGATAGTGAAACAACGCAATCTAAACCCACCACCAGCTGCTCTCAGTTTCAGCTGGATTTATTCTTAGTGTCACCATTTAAATGTTTAGTATTTTTAATAATGCTCTTGACCTGCTTCACGTACGGATCCTGTTTCACTGTTAGTCTACAAAACGTGACACATTTTATTTGTACATTTTGCAACCGAAATGATAGTTACATTCTGGTAGTCCCTCCCTCAAAAATGTGTTTTTACCTTTACCCCTTTTTCTCCCCAATTGGTCCCATCGCTGCAACTCCCCTTCGGACTAAAGAGCTGGTAGTTACAGTCTTGTCATATCACTACAACTCCTTTACGGACTAGAGAGCTGGTAGTTACAGTCTTGTCATATCACTACAACTCCTTTACGGACTAGAGAGCTGGTAGTTACAGTCTTGTCATATCACTACAACTCCTTTACGGACTAGAGAGCTGGTAGTTACAGTCTTGTCATATCACTACAACTCCTTTACGGACTAGAGAGCTGGTAGTTACAGTCTTGTCATATCACTACAACTCCTTTACGGACTAGAGAGCTGGTAGTTAAAGTCTTGTCATATCACTACAACTCCTCTACGGACTAGAGAGCTGGTAGTTACAGTCTTGTCATATCACTACAACTCCCCTTCGGACTAGAGAGCTGGTAGTTACAGTCTTGTCATATCACTACAACTCCCCTTCGGACTAGAGAGCTGGTAGTTACAGTCTTGTCATATCACTACAACTCCTCTACGGACTAGAGAGCTGGTAGTTACAGTCTTGTCATATCACTACAACTCCCCTTCGGACTAGAGAGCTGGTAGTTACAGTCTTGTCATATCACTACAACTCCCCTTCGGACTAGAGAGCTGGTAGTTACAGTCTTGTCATATCACTACAACTCCCCTTCGGACTAGAGAGCTGGTAGTTACAGTCTTGTCATATCACTACAACTCCCCTTCGGACTAGAGAGCTGGTAGTTACAGTCTTGTCATATCGCTACAACTCCTTTACGGACTAGAGAGCTGGTAGTTACAGTCTTGTCATATCGCTACAACTCCTTTACGGACTAGAGAGCTGGTAGTTACAGTCTTGTCATATCGCTACAACTCCTTTACGGACTAGAGAGCTGGTAGTTACAGTCTTGTCATATCGCTACAACTCCTTTACGGACTAGAGAGCTGGTAGTTACAGTCTTGTCATATCGCTACAACTCCTTTACGGACTAGAGAGCTGGTAGTTACAGTCTTGTCATATCGCTACAACTCCTTTACGGACTAGAGAGCTGGTAGTTACAGTCTTGTCATATCGCTACAACTCCTTTACGGACTAGAGAGCTGGTAGTTACAGTCTTGTCATATCACTACAACTCCCCTACGGACTAGAGAGCTGGTAGTTACAGTCTTGTCATATCACTACAACTCCCCTTCGGACTAGAGAGCTGGTAGTTACAGTCTTGTCATATCACTACAACTCCTCTACGGACTAGAGAGCTGGTAGTTACAGTCTTGTCATATCACTACAACTCCCCTTCGGACTAGAGAGCTGGTAGTTACAGTCTTGTCATATCACTACAACTCCCCTTCGGACTAGAGAGCTGGTAGTTACAGTCTTGTCATATCACTACAACTCCCCTTCGGACTAGAGAGCTGGTAGTTACAGTCTTGTCATATCACTACAACTCCTCTACGGACTAGAGAGCTGGTAGTTACAGTCTTGTCATATCACTACAACTCCCCTTCGGACTAGAGAGCTGGTAGTTACAGTCTTGTCATATCACTACAACTCCTTTACGGACTAGAGAGCTGGTAGTTACAGTCTTGTCATATCACTACAACTCCTCTACGGACTAGAGAGCTGGTAGTTACAGTCTTGTCATATCACTACAACTCCTCTACGGACTAGAGAGCTGGTAGTTACAGTCTTGTCATATCACTACAACTCCTTTACGGACTAGAGAGCTGGTAGTTACAGTCTTGTCATATCGCTACAACTCCTTTACGGACTAGAGAGCTGGTAGTTACAGTCTTGTCATATCGCTACAACTCTCAACTTCATAGCTTCACAAGCAGGTTAATAAACGTGATTAGTTATTATGAGAGCAACAAGGCTGTGTTCATAACAACATAATTGTTACAAACTACACATCAATCTACTGTGTGTGCAGCTGACTAGGACAAAGCTGTACCCCTTCAGTTTAATCAAACCACATTTTATTTGTCACGTACAACATGTGGACTAACAGCTAAATGCTTACTTAAGGGCCCTAGAAAAGTACAAACAATAATAGATACACAATGAGAAAAGGGTCAATGCAGATAGTCTGGGCAGCCATTGGATTAGCTTGTTAACCTCTAATACAAACAAGGGAAATTGTCCCAATACTTTTAGTCCCTTAAAATGGTGGGATTATGTATAAAAAGTCATTTATAAAACTCTTCACCAAATATGGATGAAAATACCCTAAAATTAAAGCTGTCAGTCTGCACTTTAACCTCAGTCATTGTATCATTTCAAATCCAACACTGTATGATCTGAATCTGGCTGAGATTGGATCTGAATCTGGCTGAGATTGGATCTGAATCTGGCTGAGATTGGATCTGAATCTGGCTGAGATTGGATCTGAATCTAGCTGAGATTGGATCTGAATCTAGCTGAGATTGGATCTGAATCTGGCTGAGATTGGATCTGAATCTGGCTGAGATTGGATCTGAATCTAGCTGAGATTGGATCTGAATCTGGCTGAGATTGGATCTGAATCTGGCTGAGATTGGATCTGAATCTGGCTGAGATTGGATCTGAATCTGGCTGAGATTGGATCTGAATCTGGCTGAGATTGGATCTGAATCTGGCTGAGATTGGATCTGAATCTGGCTGAGATTGGATCTGAATCTGGCTGAGATTGGATCTGAATCTAGCTGAGATTGGATCTGAATCTGGCTGAGATTGGATCTGAATCTGGCTGAGATTGGATCTGAATCTGGCTGAGATTGGATCTGAATCTGGCTGAGATTGGATCTGAATCTGGCTGAGATTGGATCTGAATCTGGCTGAATGACAACATGGACTAAAAGGATGCATTGATGTATTCATGTCCCAGAAATACAGACTATTAGCTTTAATTTGACACCCAATTTGCCATGCTCCTATGAAGGTCACCCTGTTGGTGCTCATGGACCCTTTTACATGGAAATGCCATGTAAGCTACAAGTCTGTATGGGTCACAGGTTCAAACAGAGAGAGAGGAGCGAGAGAGAGAGAGCTGTAGCGGCCACAGATAGACAGATTGGGCATGTAATCTGGCTCAAAATGTTTCCCGCCTCGCAAGCTTCAATTAGGTTTGTGAAAATCAAGTTGTCTATTTAGAGAAAGGGAAACTCCACTATGAGACAGCTGCAGCTCAGCCCACTGCTCGTTCAGGACCAGATACGAATACGAAGATATTAATAAAAATGGCCACCATAATAACAAGTGGAATAGACGAGTTAGCTGACAACGTCATGAAAACGATGCGCTCGCGTCAATGGAGCAGAAGGCTGTGCGTTGTTGTGATTCTGGATGGCCAGACAGCTGGTAACAATAGCAAGAAGCTGCCATGTAGGGAATCGTAGGCAGCTAGTTTAATAATGTTCTTCATACCATTTGACTGATGTCACATCTGTGCTAAAATGGCAAAAATTTGCTAGCTAACCAACAATCGTAACGACGTATTTGAGAGACAACACATGCCCATTGTGCAGATGTATTTAAGTTTTCAATAAACATTGGAGACTACGTTTTTTTACATCATGTCTATCTAAGCCACGTGTCAAACTCATTCCACGGAGGGCCGAGTGTCTGGGTTCTCGCTCCACCCTTGTACTTGATTGATCAATTAAGGTCACTAATTAGTAAGGAAATCCCCTCACCCGGTTATATAGGGCTTAATTGACAGGAAAAAACAAACCAGCAGACACTAGGCCCTCCATGAAATGAGTTTGACACTCCTGATCTAAGCCAATCCTGTCTGTTTTGCCCCATTATTGCACACATCAATAATGGGGCATCAGTTTGGCTGTGTCTTATTGATTTGGGATAAGCAAGGATGGGGTGCATTTGAGCTAGGATAAACCTCAAAGTGAATCAGTTCCTTTGGCTTGCCCTCTACAGTGGACCTGGCTGGCTGCTACTGTAGGAAATGTGGATGTAGAAGAATCTTGACTGAAGATCCCCTATTTGAAACAATAGGCCTATTAACATTAATTATGAAACTGTTGTGTCAAAGACTAATCATCATTTTTTGTGCTGCAAAGCTGCTTGTCATCTCGAGACTTCCTTAAAACAGTTTTGAAACCTGTGACTTGAAAAACACAGACACTAACATGGACTCATGTTACTTTTACCTAGTAAATAACATGCTAATCCATATTGTGAGAGGCTGAGGGATAGATTGGTTTCTGACAACCTTTTACACAAGGCAAATGCTGTATTACAAGATAGTAACTGACTGTCTTAGAGCCATCACTCATTTCAGCTGGGCTTTGATCTCAACTAAGGTTATTGGATGACCTCACTCTTTCACTTTTACAATTAGGCCTGCATCTGTATTGAGGGGGATGCGTTACAAAACAAGAGTCAAAACATTATGGTCTTGAAAACAAGGAAGAACCAGAACCATCAGATTCTGCCTGCAACATGTTGCCATTTGACGCTCTGTCTCAGAGCCAAGTTGCATATCTTGTTGGCCTATGTTAATGTTATATAATGTATAGTGTGCAAGGTAAAAACGACAGACACGACAGTCCCTCCTGACTCCATCACCTCACCAACTAACCACGTATGAGAGGCTTCATCGTTTTCATTAAATGTTGTTACCTTTCGCAACGCTTGGACGAAGAGGCCTCGCCATTTGTGACTGTTCTCGTCACTTGAAAAGTCGTATATTTGCTGCGGCTGCATGGCTGCGGTGGTCCAGTCCGGTGGTCCGGTGGTCCAGTCCGGGGGTCCGGTGGTCCAGTCCGGGGGTCCGGTGGTCCAGTCCGGGGGTCCGGTGGGGTGGTCCAGTCCGGTGGGGTGGTCCAGTCCGGGGGTCCGGTGGGGTGGTCCAGTCCGGTGGGGTGGTCCAGTCCGGGGGTCCAGTCCGGTGGTCCGGGGGGGTGGTCCAGTCCAGTCCGGTTCTGGGCTGGACCGTCAGCATCGGCCCCGGGTCAGTCCAGCACGGTGGGAACTAACTAATACAACACTAGCTAGCTAAACCGTTCGCCACATCGACCAAGGTTTGGTGATGCTAACTATAAAATAATTAAAATAAAAACACACAAATATTCCTGTCAGCGAGCTCATTTAAAAGTGCAAAGCCTATTTAAACTAGTTCGATATAAGTAGATGTTACAAAGTGCTACCTAGGTAGGCTAGCTAGTTAGCTCTCCTTCAAGCGTTTCAGGCTAGCGAGCTAGCTAATAAACAGACTGTTAGGTAGTTAGCTAGATAACTAACCATTTATAAACATATATAGCCCGCTAGCTAGCTGGCTATTTCAGTTAAATGTCATTAATAAACGTATAACGTTAGTAAGTATACTGCCTACTGTATGTTTGATAGCTATCTGGTAAGTCGCTGAGGAGAACACCTTGGTGCACTCAGTTAGCCATGTTGTGGCACAAGACTATTCATTCAATCCCAAAAGGAGGAAACTTTCTCCTCTGCTGTTTATTTCAACAACCATCATATTTTCGGCGTCGGTTAATCGCTCACTCCAAGACCAATCCCCGTAGACTAGTCCTCGGCGTGTTATTCCGGCGTCCGGCGGCACAGAGGCGCTTGGTTGTGTTTTAGAGGAGATGTTCGTCCCTCAACTCCTAACTCTATGTGGGTGAGTCTGTCTGAGTCTCGGCCCGTCGCCGGGTCACTGAGTCCTGCCTAGACAGACAGACAGACAGTTAGACAGACAGACACAGACAGTCAGTTAGACAGACAGACAGACAGACACAGACAGCCAGTTAGACAGACAGACACAGTTAGACAGACAGTCAGACAGAGACAGACAGACAGTCAGTAAGACAGAGACAGTCAGTAAGACAGAGACAGTCAGTAAGACAGAGACAGTCAGTAAGACAGTCAGTTAGACAGTCAGTTAGACAGAGACAGTCAGTTAGACAGACAGACGGACAGAATTAGACAGAGAGTTAGACAGCCAGCCAGAGAGTTAGACAGCCAGCCAGAGAGTTAGACAGCCAGCCAGAGAGTTAGACAGCCAGCCAGAGAGTTAGACAGCCAGCCAGTCAGTTAGACAGCCAGCCAGTGAGTTAGACAGCCAGCCAGAGATATGTTAGACAGCCAGAGATATGTTAGACAGCCAGTCAGTTAGACAGCCAGCCAGAGAGTTAGACAGCCAGCCAGAGAGTTAGACAGCCAGCCAGAGAGTTAGACAGCCAGCCAGAGAGTTAGACAGCCAGCCAGTGAGTTAGACAGCCAGTGAGTTAGACAGCCAGCGTGTTAGACAGCCAGAGAGTTAGACAGCCAGTGAGTTAGACAGCCAGTGAGTTTGCGTAAACACAGGGAGGGGGGAAATCCCGCTTTGGTCCAGGGAAAGTGTGGGGACCACAAGTTTGTGTACCTCATTTTATTTATAGGGAATAAAATACGTTTACCTATCTAGTTTATCATTATTGCTTATAATGGCATTAAGACAGCCTCAGATTTGAGTATGATTTCAATTGATCCACCTTTGAAATGAAGCAAAACTGAAAATATTTAACCTATGACCATGTTGGAGCAGTAGTGGCTGTAAAAAGATTGACTTACATGATTTCACTTTGAGCCAATTTATACTATTGCGTAGTTTGGTTACTGTACTGTAAGATCCTGCCACCATGTGGCGGACACAGTGACCTTGCTCACATTCAGCGAATGATTAGAGAAATAATATGTACTGAGTGGACAAAACATTAGGAACACCTTCCTAATATTGAGTTGCACCCCCTTTTGCCCTCAGAACAGCCTCAATTAGTCAGGGAATGGACTTCAGGGTGTCAAAAGCATACCAAAGGGATGCTCGCCCATGTTGACTCCAATACTGCCCACAGCTGTGTGTCAAGTTTGCTGGATGAGTCGATGCCCTTTGGGTTCCATTTCTGCGATACAGTTGATAATCATTGCTATGAAGCCAACCCTGTGTTGGCACATATCCACTACTCACAGGGTTCCTTTACCCATCATCCTCTACTTTCTTTACTGCCTCAGCATACGACACCTTCTACATCACTCTGACCACATCCACCTGCCTCTCTCGCACCGGACCCTCCCGATCCCCAGCAACATGGGCACCCCTATGGCTGGCATGACTTTGTCAGTTAAAAACTCAAAAGGACTGACTCCTGTTTCATCGCCGGGTCTGCGCGGCACAAAACGGCAGTAGCCACAAACATCTCCATTTCTCCACCTGCACACTTAACGCTATCCCGGTACGCACTCCTTTAAATGGTGCCCTATTCCTAATCAAGAAACAGATCTTGACTCAAGTTGCGTGACACAGTGTCCGCTCCCTCTGGTCCCAAGAAACAAACAAATATCACAAATCCACTACAGGTTACCGTCACTGATTAAACTGCACCCAACTCCTTCCCCACCCACCCTGAAACCGCATATGGATCCGACAGGAAGGCAATGATCCACTTTCTCCAAAAATGAAACTTCCAACTCGCCCACCTTAATTTCCATTTGAACTCTGTTTGCGCTTGACACCAATCTTCGACACATCATCTCATTTTTTAAATCGCCGTCTTCCTCGAATTCAAATCCAACCTTGGCTTGCCCTATTCTTCCTCCTCATAAATCCACCTTTCTGTTTCCCTGTCCCAATACTCCCCTTCTCCTCCTTTAACCTTCTCCTCCCCTTCATCTACACTGATTGAAGTGAATTTAACAGGTGACATCAATAAGGGATCATAGCTTTCACCTGGTCAGTCTGTGTCGTGGAAATAATGGTAAAAGTAATTTATTTAAAATACATAGCATTTCTGTAATCAACAATTTTTGCTCTGGAATTGTACAATCTCACAATGTGACAATTATAATTCGTAGACAAATTATTTAAACCGTTTCATATCATCTCAGTAAACAACAACAAAATTAAACCGTTTTTCAAAAACAATCACTGACAAAGAAATCGACTGCGGCTAAATGGAAAACGACAGCAGTGACAGTCTTACCGCAAAAAAAACGTTTGATAAATATTTGGAGTTTATGATCAAGTAAATGGGTTTTAGCAGAACAAATCTGCGTTAAAAAGCAGAAATGGTGGTAAACACCAATTTTATTTTAGCACTACTGTACGTCATCATCATCCACAACTTGAAGCAATGAGAGGGATCACATAAGAATACAGGACGACAGGTGGAGCAAGTCTTTAATTTAGAACGTTCTGGTGAATTATTGGCATCATCTGGAATCATCTGTGCAACCATCTCAACCATCTATAACGTAAGAAAATGTGGAAAAAGTCAAGGGGTCTGAATACTTTACAAATGCACTATACATTCTGCTCAGTGTACTCCATTCAGTACATGCTGCTCAGTGTACTCCATTCAGTACATGCTGCTCAGTGTACTCCATTCAGTACATGCTGCTCAGTGTACTCCATTCAGTACATGCTGCTCAGTGTACTCCATTCAGTACATGCTGCTCAGTGTACTCCATTCAGTACATGCTGCTCAGTGTACTCCATTCAGTACATGCTGCTCAGTGTACTCCATTCAGTACATGCTGCTCAGTGTACTCCATTCAGTACAGGAATTAGGAGGGAATAATCCAGGAATCCTACAACCTGGATTTCTGGAAAACCTGGGAATTTTGGAAAGTTACCAGATTTTTCAAACCTTACTCTGCTGACGGAGATAGATGCTGGGCCAGTGAGCAGAAACAGACTGGATAGATCATTCCGTGGTGAAGTTTCCCCTAGGCACAGATCCCGGATCAGCTTCCCCTTGCCCAATCCTAAACTTGAACCATTAATGGGGAAAACGCAGAACTGACCCGAGATCAGCGTCTAGGGGAATCTTCACCCTACACCGCTTCACCATTTCACTAGATGACCTGCAGCTGGATCAGATGGATGCATGTTGTTACTTCCTTCCACTGGGGAAGTGTATATACGTCCCAAATGCCACCCTATTCCCTGTGGGCCCTGGTCAAAAGTAGTGCACAGAAGTCAAAAGTACTCAAAAGTAGGGAATAGGATGCCATTTAGTATGCATCAGAAGAGTGCCTTGAGTTTCTAGAGGCTGAAACGTCTCTCCACTTCGTCTGCTACCATCTCTGCTATGGCCAGGGAAGAGGTGGCGGCTGGCGAGGGAGCGTTGCGTACATGGAGGACCCTGCTGCCCACATCCCCAACACCCCCGTCAAACACAAAGTCATCTACCAGGTTCCCATCGCGGTCCAGAGCCTGGGCCCTCACCCCCGCTGGACCCCTGCAACAGACAAACACACAACACTGTTACGTCATATTTCCACTAAGGACTTGCTCCAGTGTTTTACCAAAAAGGCTCAGACTTTAGTGTTTCCACCTCCACGGCCCAGCTCCAGTGACTCACTGGTCCATGGCCTCAGTGGACCTGCTCTGACTTGGGGCCAAGGCACTGACTTTTCCGCTGGCATTTAGGCTACATAATGGCTAACTGTGAAACATGGGTTAACGCCTTCTCACAAAGAACCGTCTTGATGGTGCAAAGGTTGTTGCTTCTGCTCTTCACAAGTCCTCAGAGTCAGCCCTATCTACAGTGTTCAGACCCCTTCCCTTTTTCCACATTATGTTACAGCCTTATTCTAAAATTGATTAATTAATTTTTGTCCCTCAATCTACACACAATACCTCATAATGACAAAGCAAAAGCAGGTTTTTAGAAATGTTGATTAAAAATAAAAACAAATTATTATTATTTACATAAGTATTCAGACCCTTTTCTATGAGACTCAAAATTGAGTTCAAGTGCATCCTGTTTCCATTGATCATCCTTGAGATGTTTCTACAACTTGATTGGAGTCCACCTGTGCTAAATTCAATTGATTGGACATGATTTGGAAAGGCACACACCTGTCTATATAAGGTCACACAGTTGACAGTGCATGTCAGAGCAAAAACCAAGCCATGAGGTCGAAGGAATTGTCCACAGGATTGTGTCGAGCCACAGATCTGGGGGAGGGTACCAAAAAATATCTGCACAATTGAAGGTCCCCAAGAACACAGTGGCCTCCATCATTCTTAAATGGAAGAAGTTTGGAACCACCAAGACTCTTCCTAGAGCTGTCCGCCCGGCCAAACTGAGCAATCGGAGGAGAAGGGCCTTTGACAGAGTGGTGACCAAGAACCCGATGGTCACTTTGACAGAGCTCCAGAGTTCCTCTGTGGAGATGGGAGAACCTTCCAGCAGGACTCCATCAATCAGGCCTTTAAGGTGACCAGTTGGAAGCCACTCCTCAGTAAAAGGCACATGACAGCCCGCTTGGGTTTTGCACCTAAAGGTGAGAAACTAGATTCTCTGGTCTGATGAAACCAAGATTGAACTCTTTGGCCTGAATGCCAAGCCATCACCTCTGGAGGAAACCTGGCACCATCCCTACAGTGAAGCGTGGTGTCAGCATCATGCGTTGGGGATGTTTTTCAGCAGTAGGGACTGGGAGACTAGTCAGGATCGAGGGAAAGATGAATGGAGCAAAGTACAGAGAGATCCTTGATAAAAACCTGCTCCAGAGTGCTCAGTACCTCAGACTGAGGGCGAAGATTCACCCTCCAACAGGACAACGAGCCGAAGCACACAGCCAAGACATTGCAGGAGTGGCTTCAGGACCAGTCTCTGAATGTCCGTGAGTGGCCCAGCCAGAGCCCAGACTTGAACCCGATCGAACATCTCTGGAGAGACCTGAAATTAGCTGTGCAGCCAACCTGACAGAGCTTGAGAGGATCTGTAGAGAAGAATGGGAGAAACTCCCCAAATACAGGTGTGCCAAGCTTGTAGCGTCATACCCAAGGCTGTAATCACTGTGCTTCAACAAAGTACTGAGTAAAGGGTCTGAATACTTATGTAAATGTGATATAATTTTTTAAATTTTGTATACATTTGCAAAAATGCCTAAAAACCTGTTTATGCTTTGTCATTATGGGGTGTTGAGTGTAGATTAATGAGGGGAAAAAACGATTTCATCCATTTTAGAATAATGCTGTAACGTAACAAAATGTGGAAAGAGGTCTGAATACTTTCCGAATGCACTGTATATTGAAACGCAGTTCCCAAAAAATAACACTAGAGTTTACATAATCACTGTCAAGACACTGCTGTAATGGCTGTGGATAAATGTTTATGTACATCAGTTCTGTCGTGGAATATTCTAATCAAGTGAGAGAGACTGTCATTTTTTCAAACAATCATTTTTTCAAATTTTGATGAATTATTGCAATACTGAAGCTGGTCGACCAAACACTTGAGTGTTTTGCCGAGAGCTTAACCTTAGACAATGCAGAGTTCTTTATATAGTCGATCTAAAAATGCTTAGTCTTGGCTGGTTCCGCCCCTCCCATGCAGATCAGGAGTGTCATAAGCCATCTTGGGTTCATCTTGCGGTTATTTGCACCTGGTGCCGTTTTAACCCCGCCCCGGCTTAGTTTCCCAGATGCCACGATGCATACTCCTCCAGGCTATCCCTGTCTCGGTTACACACAACACATCTTGTCTATGGAATGCAGGCTGTAAATCAATTGTCAGCTCAAGCTATCTCCAGTGACCATAGGGCCGTATTAGCTGGAGGGAGCTAGAGTGGAGACCATCCCTTTACAAAAACACAGCATTAGTAGATCAGAAATGTCTTACTATTTGTTAAGTATATCATTTAACTATTAATATCAAACAAATCAGGTAAACGTAATTCTTCTCTCACAGTTCATTCAATATTGGTCCTTCGAGCCAGATATAAATAGCACAGATCATCTATTAAAGCTGCAATATGTAACGTTTTGGGTGACCAAGCAAATTCACATAGAAATGAGAGTTATACATCTGTCCCTCATTGAAAACAAGTCTAAGAAGCGGTAGAGCAATGTGAGCAATTTTTATGCTTCCCATTCTTAAGTTTTGTTTTTACATGTTTTACTTTTGGCTTTGTACACCAGCTTCAATCAGCTGAAAATACAATATTTTTGGTTATTTAAAATATATTTCACTGCGGTTTAGATGGTTCAATGATTATCTACACTCAGAGCTTGTTTTGAGAGAAACTGAAATTAGGCAAACTATTCAAGTTTTAGCAACCAGGAAATGGCAGAGCGATTTCTGCATATTGCACCTTTAAGTTCAAAATAAACCCCCAGCCTCTATGACCCACATCCCAGGCACTCCTATAGATCTGGGGGCTCAGAGTAGGAGTGATGATTTAGGGTCAGTTTTGCCTTTTAGATCACAATGATAATAAGGTATCATGGATAAAGGCCTGATTCTTGATCAGTTCTCCTACTCTGCCCCTCCAGCTTCTCAAGTGTGGGCTACAACTACCAATCTCATCACTGTTAGAATAATTGAAAATAGCAAAGGCCAGGTTGGTCATGACCCTCAGGGACTCCAAAGACCTGAAGATACAAGGTGCCATGATTGAGGTCAGAACACGAAGGAAATGGTCTGCCACCAATACCGTCAACCAGACTGAGAGCAGACTGCAGCACGGCGACATAGTGGGGAACATCTGCCAATGGTCAAAGCTAACACCACCGAAAGGAGGCACCTGGTGCTGCAGGAAGCCAGCAAAATGGAGGAGGAACAGAGTAAGGCCAAAGCAGTGGGGTTGGGAGCCCAGGGAGCCTGGACAAGGTAGGAAACAACAGAGAGGAATCTCTCTTGGGGTGAGCTGTGGAGGATGGAGCCCCCCAGAATCCAGTTCCTGTTTACATCGCTCTATGACGCGCATCCCATTCCCCCACTAACTTACATAGGTGGGGCCTCACTGAAAACCCTAACTGCCCTCTCTGCAACAAACCTGGCACCATGTGTTAACATCCTGCACTTTCACTCTCTCCCAAGGAGACTGCAGATGGAGGCATGACCAAGTTAAGGGGACCGGATGACATCCTCGATAAGGAATGGAGAAAAAGCTGGTGATGGCGGAACTCACAGTGCCTTGGGAGGAGAGGTGCAAGGAGGACAAGTATGCAATCCTGGCAGATGATGAGCGAGGCAAGGAATGAAGTGTCTGGGTTTACCCAGTTGAAGTTGGCTGTCGGGGTCGGCTGCCCAATCAACATGGAGACTAGTTTCCGCTCTGGGCATCAAAGGACAGAAGACAGAAGATCTGCGATTGTGCCTAGCAAGCACTGCTGAAAAGGCATCCTGCTGGTTATGGTGGAAAAGAGCTGCACCAAGCTTGAAGCCATCCACAGGCGAGCAACTTCTTGAGGAAGTTCCAGGTTAGGAGTTGAAACGTCCAGTGATAGGTGGCCCTGGCTGATGACGTCTTTAGATCAGCAATCAAACACTGTTTGTATCAGGTACTGAGATGCTTGATAAACCCAGCCCCTGTAATTAACATTCAGAATCCGTTGTACCTGAGTACGTCACTTAGAGAGAGCTCTGGGATGAACTTCTTTAGGATCTTGACCTGAGCTCCGATGAACACCCCTCTGTACATCTCTCCAACACCATACACTAGGTTATTCATCACCAGCTTCTGCAGACCCCTGGGACACACAGAGAGAGATACATTTAGAGAGGAGAGAGGTACATAGAGATACAGGTTTGCTTCTGTCAACTAGCAGTCATTTATCAAGAGAAAGGGAGAGGAGTCAAGAGGCAGAATGGTTCCATGAAAATCTAAATGAACTTGGATACCAGTTGGATATAGTCCTCAAGGGGAACAATAAGTAAGAGAGAACCTTCTAAGTACTATACCTGAATGAGATTGCATCTCCAAAGTCCCGGGCATCGAAGTCGTACAGCTTGTATCCCTCTCGTTTAAAGGCCAGGACGGCGTTGGGACCCAACCAGACACTGCCGTCCATCCGTGGGGTGAAGTGGACCCCAAGGAAGGGGAATTTAGGGTCAGGAACCTAGACACATCCGTCTATCAGTACAACAACCAGGAACCTACAGACATGTCTCTGTATCAGTACATTTCTCTAACCGCATTTAACTATCTGACATTCCTTGAATCCCAAATCAACCCTACACTTGTGTAGACCAGTACGGAAATGTATGCACTCACTACTGTAAGTCTCTCTGGATAAGACCGTCTGCTGAATGACTCACTACTGTAAGTCTCTCTGGATAAGACCGTCTGCTGAATGACTCACTACTGTAAGTCTCTCTGGATAAGACCGTCTGCTGAATGACTCACTACTGTAAGTCTCTCTGGATAAGACCGTCTGCTGAATGACTCACTACTGTAAGTCTCTCTGGATAAGACCGTCTGCTGAATGACTCACTACTGTAAGTCTCTCTGGATAAGACCGTCTGCTGAATGACTCACTACTGTAAGTCTCTCTGGATAAGACCGTCTATTGAATGACTCACTACTGTCTCTCTGGATAAGACTGTCTGCTGAATGACTCTCCTGTTTGTCTCTCTGGATAAGACTGTCTGCTGAATGACTCTCCTGCAAGTCTCTCTGGATAAGAGAGTCTGCTAAATGTCTAGAATGTGCGATAGCATTGTCACAATTTTACAGCTACTTGACCTACCTAATCGTCTCAGATCTAACTGCTGTTAGGGTACAAGGGTTGATTTGGAATACAAGGAGAAAACAGAGGACTTCCAGGGTAGATGTTAGTGTTATATAGGACTTACAGGGTAGATGTTAGTGTTATATAGGACTTACAGGGTAGATGTTAGTGTTATATAGGACTTCCAGGGTAGATGTTAGTGTTATATAGGACTTCCAGGGTAGATGTTAGTGTTATATAGGACTTCCAGGGTAGATGTTAGTGTTATATAGGACTTCCAGGGTAGATGTTAGTGTTATATAGGACTTCCAGGGTAGATGTTAGTGTTATATAGGACTTACAGGGTAGATGTTAGTGTTATATAGGACTTCCAGGGTAGATGTTAGTGTTATATAGGACTTCCAGGGTAGATGTTAGTGTTATATAGGACTTACAGGGTAGATGTTAGTGTTATATAGGACTTCCAGGGTAGATGTTAGTGTTATATAGGACTTCCAGGGTAGATGTTAGTGTTATATAGGACTTACAGGGTAGATGTTAGTGTTATATAGGACTTCCAGGGTAGATGTTAGTGTTATATAGGACTTACAGGGTAGATGTTAGTGTTATATAGGACTTACAGGGTAGATGTTAGTGTTATATAGGACTTCCAGGGTAGATGTTAGTGTTATATAGGACTTCCAGGGTAGATGTTAGTGTTATATAGGACTTACAGGGTAGATGTTAGTGTTATATAGGACTTCCAGGGTAGATGTTAGTGTTATATAGGACTTACAGGGTAGATGTTAGTGTTATATAGGACTTACAGGGTAGATGTTGCCCCGGACCAGATAGTGTTATATAGGACTTACAGGGTAGATGTTGCCCCGGACCAGATAGTGTTTCTCAGGCTTCAGGACCAGGTAATCTCCTCTGAAGGGGACAATGCGAGGCTCTGGACTGCAGCCAGAGATCTGAGAGAGGCGGTCAGAGTACAGACCACCACAGGTCAGCACGTACCGACACCTCACCTCCCTACCCTACGGAGACCACACACACACACACACACACACACGTTAGTTACAGCCTAAAAACAATAAAAAAAATGATTTACTAATTTAACACACACACTGTAGATGCCTACCTTTGAATCTCTGATGGCGATGGGATATTTCATTCCTGAAATGTTTTGAAGGAAAATACATTAACATGTGCATCACAACTTTCATATCATCTATTAGTGTTCTGAGTGAGGACTGTAGAGAACAGATACCATCAGTGTTACCAGCGGGGCTTTCCTTCACCACGGCCATGTCACTAGCCTCATATTCAGTAATCACGGTCCCTCCTGCCTCCTGGTAGTCTTTGCCGTATGAGAGTGACACCAGCCTCCAGTCCACGATGCCAGTGTAGGGAGAGTCCAGGGCCATCAGACCCTGAAAGGAAGAGTTCCCATAAGCTGTTTACACTAATACTCTTCCCTGTTCCATATACAGAGCACTACGTTTGACCTGGCAATAGGGTATCATTTCAGACTCAACCCTGGACTTTCACTATAAAGTACCTTAGTAAAGAGACTTGAATGCCATCTCGTTCACAATCTGCCCTTCTCTCTTACCCTGCAGTAGGGCTCTCTCTCTCGGATCCCCTTGGCGTCTATAATGGTGAGGTCACGCACGTTGTTCTTCTGGCCTCGCTCGTAGAGCGCTTTGAGCCTGGGAATCTCCTCTTGCTCCACAGCGACGATCAGCTGCCAACACACGCCGTAGACATGACCAGCAATTATTTTTGTTATCAACTTCTTTATTTTCAAAGAACAGAAAACAACACATAGCAGCAATAATTCATATACAGTAATATAAGGTAAGAGATAATACTGTTTATAAGTAACAAAATATATGTTTTATTTTCACATACACCGGATAGGTACAGTGAAATGTGTTGTTTAACAGGGTCAGCCATAGTAGTACAGCACCCCTGGAGCAAATTTGGGTTATGTGCCTTGCACATCGACAGATTTTCCATCTTGTCGTCTCAGGTGTTCGAACCAGCAGCCTTTCGGTTACTGGCCCAACGCTCTAACCGCTAGGCTAGAAGCCACGACCCTGTGAAACCAGAGAACTCACCTTTCCACACCTCTTGTAGGGGAGTCCTTTCTTGTCCAGGTATTGGTAGGTCATAGTGGCCCCTTTGGCACAAAGACGGGCCTTCAGAGACCCAGGCGTATAGTAGATCCCACTGTGAATCACACCACTGTTGTGGCCACTTTGGTGGACAGCTGAGGATGGGACACAGAACAGGATGAATTACAGTGAGGATGGGACACAGAACAGGATGAATTACAGTGAGGATGGGACACAGAACAGGATGAATTACAGTGAGGATGCAGGGAAAAGGAGCCCAAAGAAAAACACAGTTTTAACATTCTAATAACATAGAAACATGTCTGGCTGACAGCTAACCTTTTCCATTTGGAACAGTGCAAAATGTTTTGCAACGGTGTCCGACTAATGAATGCACCCCAGGCTAACATGAACCTTAAGTTAGGGACCCCTTTAACCACCACGTACCCAGATCCTTCTCCTTCTCCAGCAAAACGAAGCTAAGTGTGGGGTGTCTGAGGATGAGCTCTCTGGCTGAGGCCAGGCCCACGATGCCTCCACCCACCACAGCCACATCATACGTACTGCAACACAAAAGGGTTGTCATCAGGGGCAGGAGAGGTTCATTAGTCATCAGCAGTAACGGACAGGAGAGGTTCATTAGTAGTCAGCAGTAACGGACAGGAGAGGTTCATTAGTAGTCAGCAGTAACGGGCAGGTGAGGGTTCATTAGTAGTCAGCAGTAACGGGCAGGTGAGGGTTCATTAGTAGTCAGCAGTAACAGGCAGGTGAGGGTTCATTAGTCATCAGCAGTAACGGGCAGGAGAGGTTCATTAGTCATCAGCAGTAACGGGCAGGTGAGGGTTCATTAGTAGTCAGCAGTAACGGGCAGGTGAGGGTTCATTAGTCATCAGCAGTAACGGGCAGGTGAGGGTTCATTAGTAGTCAGCAGTAACGGGCAGGAGAGGGTTCATTAGTCATCAGCAGTAACGGGCAGGTGAGGGTTCATTAGTAGTCAGCAGTAACAGGCAGGTGAGGGTTCATTAGTAGTCAGCAGTAACGGGCAGGTGAGGGTTCATTAGTAGTCAGCAGTAACGGGCAGGTGAGGGTTCATTAGTAGTCAGCAGTAACGGGCAGGTGAGGGTTCATTAGTAGTCAGCAGTAACGGGCAGGTGAGGGTTCATTAGTAGTCAGCAGTAACGGGCAGGTGAGGGTTCATTAGTAGTCAGCAGTAACGGGCAGGTGAGGGTTCATTAGTAGTCAGCAGTAACGGACAGGAGAGTTTCATTAGTAGTCAGCAGTAACGGACAGGAGAGGTTCATTAGTAGTCAGCAGTAACGGGCAGGTGAGGGTTCATTAGTAGTCAGCAGTAACAGGCAGGTGAGGGTTCATTAGTAGTCAGCAGTAACGGACAGGAGAGTTTCATTAGTAGTCAGCAGTAACGGACAGGAGAGGTTCATTAGTAGTCAGCAGTAACGGGCAGGTGAGGGTTCATTAGTAGTCAGCAGTAACGGACAGGTGAGGGTTCATTAGTCGTCAGCAGTAACGGGCAGGTGAGGGTTCATTAGTAGTCAGCAGTAACGGACAGGTGAGGGTTCATTAGTCGTCAGCAGTAACGGACAGGTGAGGGTTCATTAGTCGTCAGCAGTAACGGGCAGGTGAGGGTTCATTAGTAGTCAGCAGTAACGGACAGGTGAGGGTTCATTAGTCGTCAGCAGAAACGGGCAGGAGAGGTTCATTAGTAGTCAGCAGTAACGGACAGGTGAGGGTTCATTAGTCGTCAGCAGTAACGGGCAGGTGAGGGTTCATTAGTAGTCAGCAGTAACGGGCAGGTGAGGGTTCATTAGTAGTCAGCAGTAACGGACAGGTGAGGGTTCATTAGTCGTCAGCAGAAACGGGCAGGAGAGGTTCATTAGTAGTCAGCAGTAACGGACAGGTGAGGGTTCATTAGTCGTCAGCAGTAACGGGCAGGTGAGGGTTCATTAGTAGTCAGCAGTAACGGGCAGGTGAGGGTTCATTAGTAGTCAGCAGTAACGGACAGGTGAGGGTTCATTAGTCGTCAGCAGTAACGGACAGGTGAGGGTTCATTAGTAGTCAGCAGTAACGGGCAGGTGAGGGTTCATTAGTAGTCAGCAGTAACGGGCAGGAGAGGTTCATTAGTAGTCAGCAGTAACGGACAGGTGAGGGTTCATTAGTAGTCAGCAGTAACGGACAGGTGAGGGTTCATTAGTAGTCAGCAGTAACGGACAGGTGAGGGTTCATTAGTAGTCAGCAGTAACGGACAGGTGAGGGTTCATTAGTAGTCAGCAGTAACGGACAGGAGAGGTTCATTAGTAGTCAGCAGTAACGGACAGGAGAGGTTCATTAGTAGTCAGCAGTAACGGACAGGTGAGGGTTCATTAGTAGTCAGCAGTAACGGACAGGAGAGGTTCATTAGTAGTCAGCAGTAACGGACAGGTGAGGGTTCATTAGTAGTCAGCAGTAACGGGCAGGTGAGGGTTCATTAGTAGTCAGCAGTAACGGGCAGGTGAGGGTTCATTAGTAGTCAGCAGTAACGGACAGGTGAGGGTTCATTAGTAGTCAGCAGTAACGGGCAGGTGAGGGTTCATTAGTAGTCAGCAGTAACGGGCAGGTGAGGGTTCATTAGTAGTCAGCAGTAACGGACAGGTGAGGGTTCATTAGTAGTCAGCAGTAACGGGCAGGTGAGGGTTCATTAGTAGTCAGCAGTAACGGGCAGGTGAGGGTTCATTAGTAGTCAGCAGTAACGGACAGGTGAGGGTTCATTAGTAGTCAGCAGTAACGGGCAGGTGAGGGTTCATTAGTAGTCAGCAGTAACGGGCAGGTGAGGGTTCATTAGTAGTCAGCAGTAACGGACAGGTGAGGGTTCATTAGTCGTCAGTGGCGTGTATTCATGGATGCCAAGGGAAGCCAGGCTAAAAAATGTAGCAAGAATATATAGATATATTTTTCTCTGTGTTTTATAATTGTCCTTAAATTCGCAAGAGAGTGATTTTATCTCACCGGAGAACTCATCTGAGCGAATGCCTAGTCTAGACAATTTGGTACTTCCCCACCACAACACACACTCACCTGTGTATTCGAGCTGTTCTGCATGTCGTGGACTTTGGTACCGACACTAATAAAGCAGCAACTGACGCGCTGTTTAGTGTCCGAATCATTTTGACAGAGATTCAACAGCACCCTATACTCGTTTTGACAGTAACATCAATTGCCGTGTGAAAATGGTTTAAACAGCAGTTATCCACAATGTGTCTCTTGCTGTGGCAGTCATAATCAAATTCCTTGTTGACACGAAGCTTGACCTTTCACCCGCTTCGAGGAGCCAATCACAAGGCGCGTCTCTCCGACGTAAAGGGTTAAAGTTCACAACGCTGGCGAGATGTTCGCCATGGAAATACAATAGCTAACTGACAGGTGAACTCAAGGTGAGCGAATGATCAGATTGTCAACAAATACATCAACGAATGCAGTCTCACCACATCTTGATTGCGTCTCCCTTTTTGTTTCAAGAAGGTTGTCTTCTTTATTTGTGTCTTGTGTGGTGCTGCGTAGTCTACGTCCATCTGCAGCTATTAGATCCTGCTTTCTAACAGTTTATCTACGATTCATTTAGCTAATATGTCTGTCTGTCTGGATCATAGCAACGTGCGTCAGTGTTTAGACATTATTCCAAACTAGTGTGTCGTTGGTAACGTTTTTGACTCCATGCATTTAAAAAAGCCCATCAGTCTGTCGTTAGAGGACACCCCTCAATGTACCGTGTAATGTCTTTCAGACCTGAAGAGATGAGGCTGCTGTCCAAGGCAGCTCTACAGACAGCTCTCTCCTCACAGAAAACTCTGTCACTTGAGGGCAGAAGACCGTTCTGGGGATGGCTCAATGCTGTCTTCAACAAGTTAGTGATACAATCATCATTCCTGCTCAACAGCATCTAATGCAGAATGCTATACTAGACTTTAGTTTACAGAATACATTATATTTGACATGTTAGTCATTTTAGCAGACCCTGTAATCCAGAGCGATTTACATCTTAAAATGGCTACAATTAAAAGTGAAAGTAACAGTGAGATTACTTACTAAGTGATTCATTATAATGCTGGCGCAAAAATGTGCACCCCTGTGTATTACTAATAATTGTATTCTTGTCCCCAGAGTAGACTATGAGCGCATCAAGGCGGTGGGTCCAGACCGTGCTGCTGCAGAGTGGCTGACAAGGTGCGGTGCCAAGGTGAGGTTCCAGGGGTTCGACCGCTGGCAACACGACTACAACGGCCTGCCCACCGGCCCTCTGGGACACTTCAAGGTCCAGGGCATCGACGCCACAGACTCTTGCATCATGTACAAAGGCTTCGATCACCTGGGTACGTTTTCCAATGCAGTCTTCCAACCTCCAAAACCGTTTGGTGTTCGTGTCTCACTAACCTCGACGGTGAGGTGAAAGCCAGTGGCAGAGGTCTCCCTATTTTCAGAACTAGATATCGTGAGTGTGCTGGGCAGCTACTCAATTTGTGTTTACAGTCTGACAAACTAGTGTCTGATCTAGTGACTTTGACTAAATACAAATCAATTTATTAAAAGACAATTAATTGAAGTCTTCTTCTATTATACATTTTTCACTGTTAATTTAAGCATTGCATGCGCTGGGGGGGCGGGGTGAACAGAATACTATGTCATTCGGTATTTTTAACAAGAAAAGGATTGGAGTTCCAAATGGTTGGCTTTAATAGGGATTGGATAAAATGTGGAAGACACATTTCAGTTGAATGCCTTCAGTTGTACAACTGACTAGTATCCTGACTAGTATCCCCCTTTCCCTTTACAACTGACTAGTATCCTGACTAGTATCCCCCTTTCCCTTTACAACTGACTAGTATCCTGACTAGTATCCCCCTTTCCCTTTACAACTGACTAGTATCCTGACTAGCATCCTGACTAGTATCCCCCTTTCCCTTTACAACTGACTAGTATCCTGACTAGTATCCCCCTTTCCCTTTACAACTGACTAGTATCCTGACTAGCATCCTGACTAGTATCCCCCTTTCCCTTTACAACTGACTAGTATCCTGACTAGTATCCCCCTTTACCTTTACAACTGACTAGTATCCTGACTAGTATCCTGACTAGTATCCTGACTAGTATCCCCCTTTACCTTTACAACTGACTAGTATCCTGACTAGTATCCTGACTAGTATCCCCCTTTACCTTTACAACTGACTAGTATCCTGACTAGCATCCTGACTAGTATCCCCCTTTCCCTTTACAACTGACTAGTATCCTGACTAGTATCCTGACTAGTATCCTGACTAGTATCCCCCTTTACCTTTACAACTTACTAGTATCCTGACTAGTATCCCCCTTTACCTTTACAACTTACTAGTATCCTGACTAGTATCCCCCTTTACCTGATACTGTTCAGTTAATCCCATACAATCCGACACCTGGGTGTATTAGGAGAAAGTGAGAGGTGAGGGTGAAAGTTAGTGTGTCCCAGACTGTTTACCTGGTGAGTGACGTAGGAGAGGAGGATGTTTTACACCAGAAAGAGAGACTGAGAACACTGTCTGTCACCCGGCCCGGCCCGGTCTGGTCTGGCATGCTTAGCACTGGGCTCAGAGAACCCTCTATTGAACCATTTTTGTGCTGTATTGCAACATACTGTGGTTGTTGCCGTGACAATGACCATAAGAGTTGGCAACATAGCACAATCAGATCTGGGATCAAGCTACTAAAGTTAAGAGTATGTTGAATTCAATGTTCAGTCTTTCCGCTCTAGATGTACTGCAGCATGTAGAAGAGATCAAGTTCAACAAGAGTATGTACATAGAAGATGCCTGCTTAGAGAGAATAAGCACCATGGAGAACCTACAGGCCAGCCTGTACAAGATGGAGGTGGTCTCCTGTGGGAACGTGACTGACAAGGGTATCATCGCCCTTCATAAACTCAGGTGGGTCTGCTACTGTACCTGGGAACATCATATTATGAGGCTGTACTATATATGCCAACGAGGTATACAATAAAAAAAGATCAGTGTTCCCCTAAAGCTACATAATATAGAAGGTGGGGGAGTAGTGGAGGCTGTTTCATGTTGACGTTGCAGCAAAAGGCCTTTCTCAAGACCAGTCTCCATGATGACATTACTATAAAAGTGTGTATATTATTGTATATATATCAGTGAGTATATTTAGTTTGACTATCTCCCAGGAATCTGGAACATCTGTACCTCAGTGATCTACCAGGAGTGGTAGAGAAGGAGAAGACAGTGGAGAGACTCCAGACAGCTCTACCTGGGCTGGACATAGAGCTGGACCTGGTCTGACTGATAATGAACCACAACCACAGGCTGTGACCGGTACAGTGGGTAGCAACATGATTACCAGAAGATGCACGTTGTTTTGCAGCAGCTGTCGTATTAATTAGTGCACATTGTAAAGTGTTTTGCAATGAAAATTTGAATTTCTTTGGACATGTTCAGGTAGACATGTTAGTTTTGGTCAATTTTCTTCCCATTTGGTTTCTAGTGAATACGACCTTGGTCCCAGATCTGGCATGACCATAGCAATAGGAGACAAACAGATCTGGGACCAGGCTAGTGGGACGCAGGACAAATGAGATTACTATATACACCATGACTATATTGCTGTTCTCCAAAACATCAGTCTGACAGAATGTTTATTATATTTCTCAACGTTCAAGGTCTATTAAATATGACTCCATTAAAAAGTACATAGACAGTAATGAGGCTTAAATGCAACAAGGCTGAGGATTTTATTTAATTGATTCATTAGTTTAGAAATTATTTATTAATTAATTTGGCATTTGTAACCTGTCCAATAAAAGTCCTTAGCACCGGTCTTCTGACAGCAGTGGGTTTGTGTATTTTGAAGTATTTGATTAATCATTACTACGTTAAATTGTGATTACATTTCTTAGGGCTCGATTCAATCTGTATCTTGGAATTTCACCGTTAGTGGGATTTAAAACAAAAGGCGATGTTCCCGCATCAGCGGCGATGCATTCACAGTAAGTGCTGCATATGTCGGCTCAATCAGAAATTACATTTATACTGAAGAAAAATATAAACGCAACGATTTTACTGAGTTACAGTTCATTTAAGGAAATCAGTACATTTTAAATAAATTAATTAGGCCCGAATCTATGGCTTTCGCATGACTTGGAATACAGATATGCATCTGTTGGTCACAGATACCTTTTTAAAAAAGGTACGGGCGTGGATCAGAAAACCAGTCAGTATCTGATGTGACCACCATTAGCCTCATGCAGCGTGACTCTTCTCCTTCACATAGAGTTGATCAGGCTGTTGATTGTGGCCTGTGGAATGTTGTCCCACTCCTCTTCAATGGCTGTGCGAAGTTGCTGGATATTGGCGGGAACTGGAACACTGTCGATCCAGAGCATCCCAAACATGTTCAATGGGTGACATGTCTGGTCTGGTGAGTATGCAGGCCATGGAAGAAATGGGACATTTCAGCTTCCAGGAATTGTGTACAGATCCTTGTGACATGGGGCCGTGCATTATCATGCTGAAAAATGAGGTGATGGCAACAGATGAATGGCACAGCAATAGGCCTCAGGATCTCATCACGGTATCTCTGTGAATTCAAATTGCTAAAATGCAATTGTGTTCGTTGTCCGTAGCTTATGACTGCCCATACATACCATAGCCCCGCCGCCACTATGGGGCATGACATCCTCAAACCGCTTGCCCAAAAGACACCATACACATGGACTGCAGTTGTGAGGCTGGTTGGACGTACTCCCAAATTCTCTAAAACAAAGTTGGAGACGGCTTATGGTAGAGAAATTAACATTCAATTCTCTGGCAACAGTTCTGGTGGACATTCCTGAAGTCAGCATGGCAATTGCACGCTCCTTCAACATCAGACATCTGTGGTGTTGTGTTGTGACAACGGCACATTTTAGAGTGGCCCCAGCACAAGGTGCACCTGTGTAATGATCATGCTTTTTAATCAGCTTCTTGATACGCCACACCTGTCCAGTGGATGGATTATCTTGGCAAAGGAGAAATGCTCACTAACAGGGATGTGAACAAATGTGCCCAAAATTTGAGAGAAATAAGCTTTTTGTGCGTCTGGAACATTTCTGATATCTTTTATTTCAGCTCATATCTCACAATCTGTAACGCTTCAGAGATCTAGACTGAATAGAACCCTTATTGTATTTAATCCACTGTCACATTTCATAAGGCTACGTTGAGGCTGATCTGACCACTTCAGACATCTGCTTATAAACATCATTTCTGTCATATAAAATAAAGCCGAGCTGACTTCCATCTTCTGTTACAGTTCTTCTGGGTCAAATGAGACAACCTACTTATGACAACCAATCAAAGTTTAACAAAATGCAAATCAATTCACTAACAAAAATGTGACTGTCTAGCTCATTATTTAAAAAACACAAACAAATAACATTTGGCAAACCAGTCAAGGCAGTATGCTATGGGGCTCACTCTGTTCTACACAAGTATCTGGCCGTGTTCCAGGCTGACAACATTGCAGACGCCTGCCAGATCTCAATGTCTGGATAGGTATTTGACGTATCAGTGGACAACATGCCACCATAGGTTGATGTAATGCAACGTAGTCTGCCTGGAAGGTGACTTCAATCTACCAGCTGAGCACTAGGATGCTCCTTGTCATCGTCATCATATAGATATACAAAATGGAGGCAATGCCACATAATAAAATTGTCTTTCAGTAGAAAAAAAAAATTGACATAGTGCATAGAATGACATCACAAGAAAAAAGGACTCTCCCTGTCCCCCCTCCAATCAAAAACTTGGTTCAACCGATCCCATAGCTTTAGAACCAATCAGCTGCCTTCCTTCCACATTGTGATTCACTTCCTGGTTCCTGAGCTGACCAGAATATTGCAGTGTTCACATGCTAGTCGGAACTAGGAAACTCAGAAATGTCCCACTTGCTGATTCGTTGAACGCGGTACATGTATAACTACAACCAGTTAGCAAGTCGGAAATGTCAGTTTCCTAGTTCTGACTAGCCCGGGAACATGGTATATGTTGATGAATATGCGACTGGCCCATTCAGATCCAAAATGGTTGGTTTAGATGTTAGGGAATTGGTAATTGAATCTCTGATCCAAAATGGTGGATTTAGATGTTAGGGAAGTGGTAGTTAAATTTCCTCAGGTTAGTGTAGTACTTCTTGTTGTCCAGAGCTGGGAAGATACTGCTGCTGGTGAGCTGAGGCAAATACTGGAGAGAGGAAAGGAAGGAGGAAAGAACAAAGTGTCAATGCAGTTGGAAGAGGAACAAATTATGCCATCTCATAGGCAAGAATTTAAATATTTGAAGAGAATACAAAAATGACAGAGGATGTACTGCATCGTGTAGACACCTTTAAATGTTTGTACAGCATTTTGCCATCTCTGACAGTTGGTCCCAATTTACATGGAGCTTCCACCATATTGCTTCCAAGTTCCACTTTACAGATCTACAAATATTAAAGGGTTAGTGCCAAGGGTTAGGGATTGAATTGGGACCGGCTGTTTAACGTGAAGAAGCATACTGACCCCAGGTGGGAGGTGTTTGCGGGGAATGAGGCGTGATCTCCTCTTGGTGGAGCGGTCATGTTCCCGGCCGCTGCTCTCGCTCTCCTCCCGTTGGCTGTCAAAGTATGGGTGCTCCAGAAGCTGCTCACAGGTCAGCCGCTCCGACGGGTCCATACGCAGGCAGCCCTGGGGTAGGGGGCAAAGGTCATTTAGGGGAGCGGCTGACCACTAAATGAAAGATCCGAGACATTCAGTTCATAAGAGAACCAGATTTTTACCACACAAATTGCTAGCAGGTGATTGGTGGATTGACATGTTTACCTTCATCAGACTCAGTGCTTGATATGACAGGTTGGGGTATTTCAGTTCCAGAGTTTCCTATTGGATGATAAATGATGCCTTATTGTGTATAATCGTTTAATCTTTGATAATTCACGCAGTGTTGTGAGGCAGCGAGTAAGCATTTCATTGCACAGTTTACACCCTGCTGCAGGGGCGCCGTATGGTGGGGAAAAGTTAGGATGATTCTAAGGGCCTGTGACTGACAGGGGCCCTAAAAATATTATTCCAGCATTAGGTAAAAACATTTTGGAGCCCAATGTTATATATTTTCATGGGGCCCAAAATCCCTGGAGGCTCCCCTGCCCTGCTGTAAACTGTGTCTATGACAAATACACTTGGAGGGCAGGAACATAATTAGAAATAATTTGTAGACTGCAAATTGACCACAATAAGCGCAAACAGATAATATTTGACTAAAACATGATTTCAAACCTTCCTTACAATCATGTCTCTTTATTATGTGTGGGAAACTTGGGAACAGATTTCCAAAATTATAATCACTTGGAGCTGACTTCCTGGTGTTTTTACAGTCATGTCCAACAATGGGAGAAAGAAAAAAAGTTTGAAATAAAAACACCTGCCAGTTGGGGAACCCTGATATCCAGTATTCTCCTCAAAATCTTTCATGGTAACTGATTTGTTTCATGTTTTAGCAGATGAATCCTTCTAATTTTGTTCTCACCATCTCCTGAGGCTCTGGGATACACACTCCACTGAAGAACTGGTTTCTACTGAATACCTGCTGGTGGTGGGGGATCAGGTCTCCTGCAGACAGACAGTAACAGGTGAACGTAATGTAACAGTGACGACAGCCTTGCATGTTACATTACATTACATTTGACATGTCTGGTCATTTGGAAGATGCTCTCATGCAGAGGAGCTCACGTTTACCGATAATACGGGGTGTCGTCCTTTTCCTGACTAGAGAACTAACTGGTGAAGCAACTTGTATTATTACTGGAATGTGAAAATGTATACTTGTCCTTTCCTGAGGTTCTTCAATAGAAATATGTTATAACACATCACTAACTGAAACATTGGCTGTGTCTTAAACGGCACCATCTGGGACACAGAAGCTATATTAGTCCCAACGTACCCAGTGTCTTCCTGATGAGGTAGAGCTGGTCCATGTCTGACTTGCCGGGCCAGAGGGGGATGCCAGAGAGCAGCTCAGAGAAGACACAGCCCAGCGCCCAGACATCAACAGCGGCTCCATACTGAGTATCACCCACTAGCAGCTCAGGGGCCCGATACCACCTTGTTGCCACGTAGTCTGTGTAGTAGTCACATGGACCAGCTGCAGGGACAGATCGATACACATAGGATGGGATAGAACAGAATACATATATTTATGGTCTCTTATGTTATTTCCCCCCGACACACACACACACACACACACGAGTCTGGAAGCTGTTAGACACAAGACTCTGTTTAGGAGGAAAGAATTGATAAGAAACGGAACTAGTGTTGATTTCAATAGTGAGGCCAGAAAGTTAGACAGCGGTATTACAACAGGAGTCCACCAGGTGGCAGTAAACCTACAGTAACAGTACAGTAACTGACTATTCCGCCCAGGGAAGGAGCCTCATAATGATTGCATCCCAAATGGCACTATATTCCCTATATAGTGCACTACTTTTGACCAGAGCCCTATGGGCCATAGTCAACATTTGTAGCACTTCATAGTGAATAGGGTGCCATTTGGGACTTAACCAATAACTTACTGAGGATCCTGGCGAATCCAAAATCACAGAGCTTAATGACCTGCTGTTTAGTGATGAGGATATTCTCTGGCTTCACGTCTCTGTGGATGCACTGCGGGAGACAGAACCAAAACCTTAATCATCTTGCAGTGCCATTTATTCAACCACAGCTGATCATGTGGTGGTCTTGTAGGGTTGCGTGAGAAGAAGACAGCCTGGTCCCAGATCTGTTTGTGCTGTCTTGTCACACTGTTAGGATGTGGCAAGGCAGCACAAACATATCTGGTACTTTGCCAGGCTACAAAAGACATGCAGCAGATCAGGGGGGTGTATTCACTAGGAACCAAACAGAAGCAAACAGGCCAAAAGTGGTAGGGAACTACCTGAATTTGTCCAATCAGAAACACGTATTTTCGTTTTTCTGTTGCAAAACGTTTTGCTAAGGTTTGCAATAATGAATACACTCCATATCCGGACTTTGGCTGTGCAGCTTGACTGTTAAAGGGGCCCTGTGGCGTTTGTTGTGTCTCAGTGAAAGATTAACAGCTGGTGAGCCAGGAGACTGGAATTCTAGTAAAACAGCTCTATTAACCAGTGGTTTGGTAGGGGAGGGAGAAAGTGTAGGGGAAACCACTTACGTTCTGTTTATGACAGAAGTTGACAGCCTGGAGTGTCTGCCAGGTGATGCTTTTTACCAGGTGTTCTGGAACACTGGAAGTCAAGAAGAGACAACCCACTAACACAGATATACTATTTTGTGATTATGTATGTAATTCTATGACCAGTAAACCCAAAGCCAGGTACAGAGCATCAAAGTGCTGGCTCTAACCACATTTAATATCTGACTGCAGTTTATGGCGACCTGTAATTAAAAAAAAATCACATTGCTCTGTTGCCCCTATGACTTCCACTGCTTGTTAGCTAGCAGTGGCTAAAGTCAGCTGACGTTTGTAGTGGCTGATTATCTCTCTCTCTCTCTCTCTCTCTCTCTCTCTCTCTCTCTCTCTCTCTCTCTCTCTCTCTCTCTCTCTCTCTCTCTCTCTCTCTCAATTCAAGGGGCTTTATTGGCATGGGAAACATATGTTAACATTGTCAAAACAAGTGAAGTAGATAATAAACGAAAGTGAAATAAACAATAAAAATGAACAGTAAACATTACATTCACAGAAGTTTCAAAGGAATAGAGACATTTCAAATGTCATTATGTACTGTATACATATATATTATGTATATATACAGTGTTTTAACGATGTGCAAATGGTTAAAGTACAAAAAGGAAAATCAACATAAATATGGGTTGTATTTACATGGTGTTTGTTCATCACTGGTTCTTGTGGCAACAGGTCACAAATATTGCTGCTGTGATGTGATGGAACACTGTGGTATTTCACCCAGTAGATATGATGGGAGTTTATCAAAATTGGGTTTGTTTTCTAATTCTTTGTGGATCTGTGTAATCTGAGAGAAATATGTGTCTCTAATATGGTCATACATTTGGCAGGAGGTTAGGAAGTGCAGCTCAGTTTCCACCTCATTTTGTGGGCAGTGTGCACATAGCCTGTCTTCTCTTGAGAGCCAGGTCTGTCTACAGCAGCCTTTCTCAATAGCAAGGCTATGCTTACTGAGTCTATACATAGTCAAAGCTTTCCTTAAGTTTGGGTCAGTCACAATGGTCAGGTATTCTGCCACTGTGTACTCTCTGTTTAGGGCCAAATAGCATTCTAGTTTATTCTGTTTTTTTGTTAATTCTTTCCAATGTGTCAAGTAATTATCTTTTTGTTTTCTCATGATTTGGTTGGGTCTAAATGTGTTGCTGTCCTGGGGCTCTGTGGGGTCTGTTGGTGTTTGTGAACAAAGCCCCAGGACCAGCTTGCTTAGGGGACTCTTCTCCAGGTTCATCTCTCTGTAGGTGAAGGCTTTGTTATGGAAGGTTCGGGAATCACTTCCTCTTAGGTGGTTGTAGAATTTAACAGCCCTTTTCTGGATTTTGATAATTAGCGGGTATCGGCCTAATTCTGCTCTGAATTATTTGGTGTTTTTCGTTGTACACTGAGGATATTGTTGCAGAATTCTGCATTCAGAGTCTCAATTTGGTGTTTGTCCCATTTAGTGAATTCTTGGTTGGTGAGCGGAACCCCAGACCTCACAACCATGAAGGGCAATGGGTTCTAGAACTGATTCAAGTATTTTTAGCCAGATCCTAATTGGTACGTTAAATGTTATGTTCCTTTCGTGGAAGTTACCTGTGGCGCTGATGTTTAGGCCGAGGTATGTATAGTTTTTTGTGTGATCTAGGGCAACGGTGTCTAGATAGAATTTGTATTTGTGGTCCTGGCAACTGGACCGTTTTTGGAACACCCTCCCCCTCTCCCTCTCTCCTTCTCTCTCTCTCACCCATTGTAAACTGTGGTCCTTACGCCCATCTATCAGTGTTGCCGTGGAAATGGCTAAATCGAGCCTTACAACTGGCGATTAATAGCCATGGATGCGTCCAAAATGGCTCCCTATTTAATGCATTACCTTTGACGGGGACCATAGATAACAGCAGGGACACACTATATACAGGCCATAGATAAACAGCAGGGACACACTATATACAGACCATAGATAAACAGCAGGGACACACTATATACAGGCCATAGATAAACAGCAGGGACACACTATATACAGGCCATAGATAAACAGCAGGGACACACTATATACAGACCATAGATAAACAGCAGGGACACACTATATACAGGCCATAGATAAACAGCAGGGACACACTATATACAGGCCATAGATAAACAGCAGGGACACACTATATACAGACCATAGATAAACAGCAGGGACACACTATATACAGACCATAGATAACAGCAGGGACACACTATATACAGACCATAGATAAACAGCAGGGACACACTATATACAGACCATAGATAACAGCAGGGACACACTATATACAGACCATAGATAACAGCAGGGACACACTATATACAGACCATAGATAACAGCAGGGACACACTATATACAGACCATAGATAACAGCAGGGACACACTATATACAGACCATAGATAAACAGCAGGGACACACTATATACAGACCATAGATAACAGCAGGGACACACTATATACAGACCATAGATAACAGCAGGGACACACTATATACAGACCATAGATAGCAGCAGGGACACACTATATACAGACCATAGATAACAGCAGGGACACACTATATACAGACCATAGATAACAGCAGGGACACACTATATACAGACCATAGATAACAGCAGGGACACACTATATACAGACCATAGATAAACAGCAGGGACACACTATATACAGACCATAGATAACAGCAGGGACACACTATATACAGACCATAGATAACAGCAGGGACACACTATATACAGACCATAGATAACAGCAGGGACACACTATATACAGACCATAGATAACAGCAGGGACACACTATATACAGACCATAGATAAACAGCAGGGACACACTATATACAGACCATAGATAAACAGCAGGGACACACTATATACAGACCATAGATAAACAGCAGGGACACACTATATACAGACCATAGATAACAGCAGGGACACACTATATACAGGCCATAGATAAACAGCAGGGACACACTATATACAGGCCATAGATAACAGCAGGGACACACTATATACAGGCCATAGATAAACAGCAGGGACACACTATATACAGGCCATAGATAAACAGCAGGGACACACTATATACAGACCATAGATAAACAGCAGGGACACACTATATACAGACCATAGATAAACAATCTATGTGAGTGTGTCTATGTGAGTGTGTCTATGTGAGTGTGTCTATGTGAGTGTGTGTGTAGACAGCCAGTACTCACCCTCTGGGGTATCGGTCCAGCTCGTTGAGGACGGTGTGGTCACAGTACTCAAACACCAGGTGCAGCTTCCGTTTACGCCTGAACACCTCAATTAGGTTCACCAGGTTGGAGTGTTTTAGCTGCTGCTCGGATAACACACACACACACACACACACACACACACACACACACACACACACACACACACACACACACACACACACACACACACACACACACACACACACACACACACACACACACACACACACACAGGCATTAATACAAACACACAGTGTGGTTGAATTGATCCCAGTATACTGTATGTGCACACAGTCATTGCGTTGTCAGAGTGATATGGTTATAGAGATGAAATAACAGAAAGTCATGGATGGATGTTTGCTTTGTGCAGAGCGGCTGACAAGCTGCCACATGTCTTATCAAACAGGAAAAGGAAAGGTTACAAACATGCTGTGGTCTCCCATGACAACCGGTGTGTCCCCATCTGGAGCTATAGAACTGTTTATGAGGATGAGGCTACTGTGAGACAGTGACCATAGTAGTTGGCCAGACACATTTTGTCAAGCAATACAGTATGTCACAACAACAAAACAATGTAACAAGATGATACGGTCTCTAACAGCCATGGTCTCAATAACAAGATGATACGGTCTCTAACAGCCATGGTCTCAATAACAAGATGAAACAGTCTCTAACAGCCATGGTCTCAATAACAAGATGATACGGTCTCTAACAGCCATGGTCTCAATAACAAGATGAAACAGTCTCTAACAGCCATGGTCTCAATAACAAGATGAAACGGTCTCTAACAGCCATGGTCTCAATAACAAGATGAAACGGTCTCTAACAGCCATGGTCTCAATAACAAGATGAAACGGTCTCTAACAGTCATGGTCTCAATAACAAGATGAAACGGTCTCTAACAGCCATGGTCTCAATAACAAGATGATACGGTCTCTAACAGCCATGGTCTCAATAACAAGATGATACGGTCTCTAACAGCCATGGTCTCAATAACAAGATGATACGGTCTCTAACAGCCATGGTCTCAATAACAAGATGATACGGTCTCTAACAGCCATGGTCTCAATAACAAGATGAAACGGTCTCTAACAGCCATGGTCTCAATAACAAGATGAAACGGTCTCTAACAGCCATGGTCTCAATAACAAGATGATACGGTCTCTAACAGCCATGGTCTCAATAACAAGATGATACGGTCTCTAACAGCCATGGTCTCAATAACAAGATGAAACGGTCTCTAACAGCCATGGTCTCAATAACAAGATGAAACGGTCTCTAACAGCCATGGTCTCAATAACAAGATGATACGGTCTCTAACAGCCATGGTCTCAATAATGACATGGTCATTAATATAGAGTTGGTCCCCCCTTTGCTGCTATAACTCCATTCTTCTGAGAAGGCTTTCCACTAGATGTTGGAACATTGCTGTGGAGACTTGCTTCCATTCAGCCACAACAGCATTAGTGAGGTCAGGCACTGATGTTGGATGATTAGGCCTGGCTAGCAGTCTGTGTTTCAATTCATCCCAACTGTGTTCAGTGGGGTTGAGGTCAGGGCTCTGTGCAGGCTAGTCAAGTTCTTCCTCACCGATCTCGACAAACCATTTCTGTATGGACCTTGCTTTATGCACGGGGGCTTTGTCATGCTGAAACAGGAAAGTGCCTTCCCCAAACTGTTGAGACAAAGGGCATAACCAGAAAACTATTAAACAAATCAAAATATATTTGATATGAGATTCTTCAAAGCAGCCACCCTTTGCCTTGATGACAGCTTTGCACACCCTTGGCATTCTCTCAACCAGCTTCATGAGGTAGTCACCTGGAATACATTTCAATTGTTACAAATTAATTTGTGGAATTTCTTTCCTTCTTAAGCCAATCAGTTGTGTTGTGACAAGGTAGGGGTGGTATACAGAAGATATCCCTATTTGGTAAAAGACCAAGTCCATATTATGGCAAGAACAGCTCAAATAAGCAAAGAGAAACGACAGTCCATCATTACTTTAAGACATGAAGGTCAGTCAATCTGGAACATTTCAAGAACTTTGAAAGTTTCTTCAATTGCAGTCGCAAAAACCATCAAGCGCTATGATGAAACTGTCTCTCATGAGGACCGCCACAGGAAAGGAAGACCCAGAGTTACCTCTGCTGCAGAGGATACGTTCATTAGAGTTACCAGCCTCAGATTGCAGCACAAATAAATGCTTCACAGAGTGATGTAGCACTCCATCACTCTCCTTGGTCAAATAGCCCTTACACAGCCTGGAGGTGTGTTGGGTCATCGCCCTGTTGAAAAACAAATCTACTATTATTACCCTCACTTATATCATACGCACTTTTAGCTATTGAAGTATTTCTCTGCCATCGACCTGTATAGTATAGTTAACCATGCAAATACTCCTTATTTATCAATATCAACTTGCAATATTTGTATTTTTTTTTCTCCACCTAACAATGTATAGTGTACATATTCAGCCATCCACCCATACTATGCAATGTCTTATTTTTTTTGCACTCCAGACTTATACTATACTTTTTCATACAGTAGCTCTATGTATCATGTATCGTGTATCTGTCTTTTGTGTATTTTCGTTTTGGCATTTTGCACCTGCCCTGTGTTTTTTCGTAGCTGCTTGACAAAGAAATTTCCCCTCTGGATTCAAGTATCTATCTATCTATCTATCTATCTATCTATCTATCTATCTATCTATCTATCTATCTATCTATCTATCTATCTATCTATCTATCTATCTATCTATCCATCCAGACCATACTGACTACCGATGACCCAGACCATACTGACTACCGATGACCCAGACCATACTGACTACCGATGACCCAGACCATACTGACTACCGATGACCCAGACCATACTGACTACCGATGACCCAGACCATACTGACTACCGATGACTCAACCATACTGACTACCGATGACCCAGACCATACTGACTACCGATGACTCAACCATACTGACTACCGATGACCCAGACCATACTGACTACCGATGACTCAACCATACTGACTACCGATGACCCAGACCATACTGACTACTGATGACTCAACCAACAGTGAAGCCTACAGGGGGTCAACAGTGAAACCTACAGGGGGTCAACAGTGAAGCCTACAGGGGGTCAACAGTGAAGCCTACAGGGGGTCAACAGTGAAGCCTTCAGGGGGTCAACAGTGAAACCTACAGGGGGTCAACAGTGAAGCCTTCAGCGGGTCAACAGTGAAGCCTACAGGGGGTCAACAGTGAAACCTACAGGGGGTCAACAGTGAAGCCTACAGGGGGTCAACAGTGAAACCTACAGGGGGTCAACAGTGAAGCCTACAGGGGGTCAACAGTGAAGCCTACAGGGGGTCAACAGTGAAGCCTACAGGGTTCAACAGTGAAGCCTACAGGGGGTCAACAGTGAAGCCTACAGGGGGTCAACAGTGAAGCCTACAGGGTTCAACAGTGAAGCCTACAGGGTCAACAGTGAAGCCTACAGGGTTCAACAGTGAAGCCTACAGGGTTCAACAGTGAAGCCTACAGGGTTCAACAGTGAAGCCTACAGGGTTCAACAGTGAAGCCTACAGGGGGTCAACAGTGAAACCTACAGGGGGTCAACAGTGAAACCTACAGGGTTCAACAGTGATGCTTATTAAAAAAAACACACAAGCAGTCAGAGAGGATTTATGCAACAGGTTTGAGACAATAAAAGAAAGAGAGAAATAAAGATGGCTCAAGGCTGGGTGGTTTTAATAAAGAAATAAAGATGGCTCAAGGCTGGGTGGTTTTAATAAAGAAATAAAGATGGCTCAAGGCTGGGTGGTTTTAATAAAGAAATAAAGATGGCTCAAGGCTGGGTGGTTTTAATAAAGAAATAAAGATGGCTCAAGACTGTGTGGTTTTAATAAAGAAATAAAGATGGCTCAAGGCTGGGTGGTTTTAATAAAGAAATAAAGATGGCTCAAGGCTGTGTGGTTTTAATAAAGAAATAAAGATGGCTCAAGGCTGGGTGGTTTTAATAAAGAAATAAAGATGGCTCAAGGCTGTGTGGTTTTAATAAAGAAATAAAGATGGCTCAAGGCTGGGTGGTTTTAATAAAGAAATAAAGATGGCTCAAGGCTGTGTGGTTTTAATAAAGAAATAAAGATGGCTCAAGGCTGGGTGGTTTTAATAAAGATGGCTCAAGGCTGGGTGGTTTTAATAAAGAAATAAAGATGGCTCAAGGCTGGGTGGTTTTAATAAAGAAATAAAGATGGCTCAAAGCTGTGTGGTTTTAATAAAGAAATAAAGATGGCTCAAGGCTGTGTGGTTTTTACCTTCAGCATCCTAATCTCTCTCAGAGCAATCTTCTTAATGATGGGATCATCTTCCGACTCCACAAACTTCTTGATGGCAACGATCTGTCCTGTGTCCCTGTTCCTGCACTTGAAGACAACGCCGTAGGACCCCTCCCCGATCTTCCCCATTTTCTCATACTTCTCCATGGTGATGGCTGAGGACTGACTGGGAGTGGTAGTAGTCACAGAGCATCAACCAGGTCCAGCAGATTCACACTTGTTTTGGTCCAAGAAATGCACTATGGGATGGCCCTTGACTTGAGATCTTAAAAGCAAACCAGTACATGAGTGTGCAAGAAGTTTCTGATTTGAAGAGCAATACAAATAACGTTTTCCTTGGGAAATACTGATTACTAATACATTTCTGACTTAAATGTTTGTATCCTGACACTAACCTAACAGTAGATCTGAAGGAATACATTGTCATTCTTGTATAGGGACGCCAAAGAAACTGACATGTTATTCTATACCGTATGTGTCCCAAAATGCTCCAAACATGTCATGCGCATGGGAGCAGGCATGAACATTTCAAGAGATGTAAACGCTTTGGCAAGAGAAACTGTTGCATTGACTCAACGTATGTAGCCTACAACAGGTTATTGTTGTCAACAGTGTCAAAAAACAAAGACTGGTATAGAGCTCGTAAAAAACATATCGAAAATACACAAAAAACTAAAAGGGGCGTGTTAGTATAGTAACACCTGCTGTGTCTACTGCAAACAGAACATAACATATCAAACTGTATCAACAAGTGGTTACTTTTAATAATGCAATGATCAGATCACATGCATAGGGCCTCCAAACTTAAACATAACTAATTATAGTTAAATATTAATTTATTCCCTTGTGGAAACATTACACCTGCCTTTGGACAGTTCGATTGCGTAACGAAAACATTTGCATTGCAAAGTATGTAAAGGTCTTCTAAGGTAAACAGGGAAAGAACAAATGGTGTGTTCAACTTCTGTAAAAGCGTTACAAATCAAAGTCCTTCACTATATAACCCCCTATTAGGCTATAACACCACCAATTAAAACACATTCACTCAAATAATTGTGTCATAAAGCCAAGTAGCCAACACAGAAATAAAAGCGAAAACACGGTCATGCCATAAAAATATACAGTACTCAAAATAAAATAAAGTTGCGTGTTAACAAATCAAGTCATGATTTCAACACTAGATACATTTCTTTTGAGCCAATATGGTTATTGGTAATATTCAAAGCTATACTTACTGTCAGGTGTTTGGACGTATTCAGAGCAGAGGGAACCTGGCACACAGAGACAGACTGGAGAGAACGGAGAACATTCACTTTGTTGGAACTGTAGCTCGAGCTGCTCTCTCTCTCCCAAGCCTTTCGCTTTTCAGCCTGGTCCCCATAGCAACTGGCGGACTGACTCCACCCCCTCACACACACACACACGGCCTGCTCCCCATAGCAACTGACTCCACCCCTTCACACAAGGCCCTGAGGTTGGCAGTGGGTGGCCAGGGGACCTGTTGTTTTGCTAGAGCAGGGGTCTTCAACATTTTCTTCCCCACATTATAATTGGAAGAGGAAGTGTAAACTCTAACATTGCCTATTAGCTAGAAAGGTAACTACAAACACATTTTCGCAGAGCAGCTGTTTAGCTGGTTAAACAAAGGTAAGCCAGGTGTTGGCAAAACAGTATGTCCAAGTCAAGAAAGCTTACCAGCAGCCGCACTGGTAGGTCACCTTTTCGAAAGGTGGTTGAATACCCATGTGCTATAGCAGGGGTTCCCAAACTTTTTCAGTCAAGCCCACCTTCCAGCAATGGGGAACATCTCGCGTCCCCCCTGCTTGTGCGCACGCCACGTCTATCTATGGGCACAAGCACTGTTCAGCACAAGCACTGTTCATGACACAAACGGTTCACACCCCACTTGTTGGCCTACAGAACATTTTGCAGGTTTCAACCGTATTTCCTGCAATTCTACACATTTTGTCACATGGTGCATTCTGCAGGTTTAAAGCAAATTTTATTGCATTCATATACATTTTGCTAATGTGTATTTATGTGATATTTGGGTTATTAAAATATTACAAAATCTATGGGCTAAAAAACCTAGCTAAAACATGTTAGCTGACATGGGCTAGTTGATGATCTGGCCATTTCTGACTAGTTAGATAAAGTGACAGACATGACAAGAGGAGAACTGATACACTTCCCACAGTGCCAGAGAATCATCCTGAATTTTGACCCTATTCACTGACTGGCCATAGAACAATCACTTGTGAACCAATTATAGGTGCATAAGCAATGTGCACATTTTTCTGAAACGAGTGCCATAAATAGTGATCTGGTAGTTTCCCAATGTTTGTTTCAACTAAGATGTAAGCTTGCTTTCACATTAGTAATGTAAGACCCTCCAACTGAAATATAATTCAGAACTGGCACCTGTTTCATTATCATCGGTCTGACAGAGACATCATTCATCCCAATTAAATGCATCAGTAAATACCAGACAGGGACTGCTCCAGCTTCTAACTCTACGGAGACCAATTAGTGCTGGGTGGAATACGGCAGTGGAATGACAAACAAAGAAATGAAAGGTAGTCTATACGTTATGGAAACTAACTTTCCCCAGGTGGGATGTCACCAGATAACTATAAATAACCACTGACTCAACAATACTGTATCAATTCTTTCCATATACCTTTGCAGCCTTCCCTGGTCCCAGATCTGTTTGTGTCCTCTTGCTAACTCCAATGGTCATTGTCGAGCCAAACATAGGGGTTGACACAGCACAGCAGCCTAGGTATACTGGTAGTTAGTAAGTAGAATGACAGCAAGTGTGTATTGTTAAAAATATTTATTTATTACAAAAACTGCATACATTAAAAGTTTTGAAGGGAATGCCAATGATGTTACCAAACCTAACACACTTCCCTTGTTTTGTCATTTAAATATAAAATAGAGAAAATGTACAAAAGTGCAAATACTGAATAAAGTAATAGTTTAAAAAGAAAATGAGGAACAAAACATTGGACATTATATTCAACTTTCTAAAATGCTACCAAGCGGGAGGGAGAGGGGCGATGACGACATCCCAAACGGCACCCTATTCAGTGCAATACTACTTGACCAGAGCTCTATGCTGCCCTACCAAGCAAAAAGGCAGAAACTGCTCAGTGTGGAACTGAGAAAAATAGCTTTTATTTACCTTGTTTTCACAGTAACTCTATGCAGTTACTGCTAACATGACCCCCATTTTCTCCAAAACACAACACAATAGAGGCGGGATACGTGTCCACATGATGAAGCATGTATTTAATGTAGCAAAAATGACATTAACACATTTTTGACCAAATGAGCAGTTACTGCCTTTTTGCTTGGTAGGGCAGAACGGGCCCCTGGTCAAAAGTAGTGAACTAAATAGGATATAGGGTACCATTTGGGATGTAGCAGACATCTTTGTACACCAGACAGTCATAAAAAAAACAACCCATCAATACTAGCCAGATTAATATTGGACTTAAAATGATTTGGATTAAAACGACAACACCAAGTAAATTAAAAATATAAACATTTTAAAAAATGTAACTATCGCTCACGGCCTGTAAATCCAACGCACCCTAATATTGCTTAGATATGAATAAATAACGTTGCACTTTCTATCTGAATCATTCTATATTAGTTGAAATAGAGCTGGAAATCTCCCACTAGTCAAGGCTTAGCGCGTCGGCAACTAGCTCTGGTCCAAGGCGTTAGGATGGCTTGCTAACACTGAAAGCTCAAGTGTTAACATGACGCTCTAAAGCTTATCGTCAACCAGACCTGTGACAGTCAGTTGCTTGGTTACAGAGGACTTTTTGATACAACAAAGAAAGTCCTTTTCATTAAAGTCCTATTTACTACCAGACCTAAATGTCTGAATTATTATGGCACTTGTTTTCAGTAACACCTCCAGATAGTTTTTCATATTTCAGTTGATATGTAATTCATGTGGAAGACGAGGCTGCAGGGTTAGGGTGTCCTGCCCACATTCTGTTCCTCCAGTCCAGTTCAGGGTCTGTAGTCCAAACAGTACCCTATTCCCTACATAGCACACTACTTTACCCAATGGGCCTGGGTCAAAAGGTAGTGCAATATATAGGGAATACGGCAAGGGTTGGCAACCCTGGTCCTGGAGGGTCGCAGGTGATGCCTAGTTGGAACAAAACCAGGTGATGCCTAGTTGGAACAAAACCAGGTGATGCCTAATTGGAACAAAACCAGGTGATGCCTAGTTGGAACAAAATCCTGAAATACTCCAGGAACAGGGTTGCCTACCCCTGGAATGAGATTCTATTTGGGAC
>CM042406.1:34151027-34156027 GCA_023634145.1 Thymallus thymallus | reverse complement strand
TACGCTACATTAAGCTATGTGTCTCTGTGTCCACCTGTAGGTAATGAAGTTGTCAACCTTTCACAGAGAGGATCTCATGTTAACCTGATCACCAGGCACACAGTGAGAGACACACACAATAAACGTCCAGGGATCACTGTGAGGTGAGGCATTCTGTTTTTTATGAAAAGTGATAGGGGACACCCAGGGCAGTCTTTTCACTGCTACAGTCTGTCAGACACACACACACACACACAGTTGTGTATGACTAAGCTGAAACAAGGCTGTGTGTTGGCTGGGGTTTCTGCTCAGCCCAGCGTTACAGTATTGTGTGTGTGTGTGTGGAGCACAACAACACGTTAGCCTGTCAAAATGTCAGATGCCATGCAGTATTCATATTAATCAGAAATGAAACAGTTGCACAACGGAGGGAGAAGGTGGAGCGTTAAATTATTCACCCTCTCGGTCTCCTGTACGATTCTGTTGAAAAGCCTCCTTGAAGGAAGGCAGTGAAGGGAGAACAGGACAGACGTCTATTGATATGGTGCCTGGCTGGCTGATCGCTCCAGCAGGCACCTCTCTGGCCACCTAAAGGCCTTGTTCCCCTCATCCTCAGGACCCTGGGTAACCCTGGGTAGGTAACCCTAACCAGATGGGTCTCTGTCAGGCTAAGGACTCAAAGGTGGCCATGCCTCCTAGTACAGGGTCGTCTGACCTAGGGCTGTCCCCGACTAAAAAAACATCTTGGTTGACCGAAAGTAGTTTGTTTTTCTGACCAAGCGATTGGTCAACATGTTTAAACGTGTATTTTTCCATATATAGACACACCCTGTGTTTTAATAAAATAAACGATATGCATTGAGCTTGCCTGATGCTCCAAGCTTAAGGTTTGATGAAAAAAGACATGTCCTCAAGAGGGCGCCAGAGATCCATCCTCTCTCACAGCCTCCTCCATCCTCTCTCACAGCCTCCTCCATCCTCTCTCACAGCCTCCTCCATCCTCTCTCACAGCCTCCTCCATCCTCTCTCACAGCCTCCTCCATCCTCTCTCACAGCCTCCTCCATCCTCTCTCACAGCCTCCTCCATCCTCTCTCACAGCCTCCTCCATCCTCTCTCACAGCCTCCTCCATCCTCTCTCACAGCCTCCTCCATCCTCTCTCACAGCCTCCTCCATGTACACAACTCACTGAGCTGTAGCGTGCCTTGACATTCGCCCTCCTGTACAGATCTGATTGGTGCCTTTACAATCATCCTCCTGTATAGATCTGATTGGTGCCTTTACAATCATCCTCCTGTATAGACCTGACTGGTGCCTTTACAATCAATCTCCTGTATAGACCTGACTGGTGCCTTTACAATCATGCTCCTGTATAGACCTGACTGGTGCCTTTACAATCATCCTCCTGTATAGATCTGACTGGTGCCTTTACAATCATCCTCCTGTATAGACCTGACTGGTGCCTTTACAATCATCCTCCTGTATAGACCTGACTGGTGCCTTTACAATCATCCTCCTGTATAGATCTGACTGGTGCCTTTACAATAATCCTCCTGTATAGATCTGACTTGTGCCTTTACAATCATCCTCCTGTATAGACCTGACTGTATTGTAGTCTACCAGTTTTGTTATAGTCTCCAAGCCATAATCATATTTAGATTCAGTTTGATTGACAATGTGGAGCATGTTTAGAGTGTGATAGTACTACTGTAATACATACCTCGTTGGACTTGAAGCTCTTCCCCTGCATTCCGTGCTTCCAGAAGGCCAGAACACTGTCCTGAAGGCACACTGGAGAGAGGGACTTCAGTTATCATACACATTATTACACAGTTATTATACAAAGTATAACTGTCAATGGAGGAGAGGGGAGTGGAATGTTAAGACCGGGAGGATATCATCATACACATTAATATACAATTGTCGATGTTGACAATAAAACAATGAAGGAAGTGGGATGTCAATACAGGGAAACCATAACTCTGTTCTAACGCTGAAGGATGTACATTAGAAGGTGTATAATATTAAAGAGGTCATCTTACCAACGGATCCAATGGTGAAGTCAAAGCTGAGCTCTGAGGCCAACTTCTTGCTAGACTTTAATCTTCCCATGAGGTTCACTATCATTAGATTTTCTAGACGAAAAAGAGGATAATGCTTTGGAATAGTGTCCGGATAAAAGCAGACATTTATAAGTCCTCACTTCCAAGGTCATCACAAACTTAGTGTCCGTTCTCAACTACATTTTTAAGGTGATAATTGCGCTTTTTTCCCCCCAAACACAATATCGCAATAAATGTGAGTCCTCATTTCAACTATTTGTTTTACGCCCCAATAGATGTCAGGAAGTCGGGGCCTTACCACTGTGAGCCAACTATCCAGAGCCGTATTAACTCGGGGCCTTACCACTGTGAGCCAACTATCCAGAGCCATATTAACTTGGGGCCTTACCACTGTGAGCCAACTATCCAGAGCCGTATTAACTTGGGGCCTTACCACGGTGAGCCAACTATCCAGAGCCGTATTAACTTGGGGCCTTACCACGGTGAGCCAACTATCCAGAGCCGTATTAACTTGGGGCCTTACCACGGTGAGCCAACTATCCAGAGCCATATTAACTTGGGGCCTTACCACTGTGAGCCAACTATCCAGAGCCGTATTAACTTGGGGCCTTACCACTGTGAGCCAACTATCCAGAGCCGTATTAACTCGGGGCCTTACCACTGTGAGCCAACTATCCAGAGCCGTATTAACTTGGGGCCTTACCACGGTGAGCCAACTATCCAGAGCCGTATTAACTCGGGGCCTTACCACTGTGAGCCAACTATCCAGAGCCGTATTAACTTGGGGCCTTACCACGGTGAGCCAACTATCCAGAGCCGTATTAACTTGGGGCCTTACCACGGTGAGCCAACTATCCAGAGCCATATTAACTCGGGGCCTTACCACGGTGAGCCAACTATCCAGAGCCATATTAACTCGTGGCCTTGCCACTGTGGGTCCTCCAAAACACGACCCTGCCAAGCCGCACTGCTTCAAGACACATTGCTCAGAGGAAACACTGTACAACTGGCGACCCTGTCAGCGTGCATGTGCCCAGCCCGCCACAGTAGTCGCTAGAGTACGATGGGACAAGGACATCCCGGCTGGCCAAACACTCCCCTAACTCGGACAATGCTGGGCCAATTGTGCGCCGCCTCACGGGTCTCCCGGTCGCAGCTGGCTGTGACACAGCCCGGGATCGAACCCGGGTCTGAAGTGACGCCGCAAGCACTGCGATGCAGTACCTTAGACTACTGCGCGACTCGAGAGGCCCTCATAGGGAATGACATTTGGGATGCATCCAAAGTGCAGGAGGCCATCATCTCTGTTGGGTCAGAGGTTCGAGTTTAGAGGTCATACTTACTGTCCAGGCACACTAGCACCGTGTCCCTCTCCAGCTGGGTCACATTGATTGCGTCCACTGCTTGACCAGCTATGGGAAGACATATAGAAAATAATGGTTACCATAAAGATATTTATACTGGAATCCAGGAATAGATCAAAATAGTAGAGGGTGTTTCAATGTGTAAATACTGTATGAATCTAGGGTGTGTTCACAATGTTTTGCAACAGAAAACAAGCATTTCAGGAAAGTCTACATAGTTTCAGTTTAGTTCTGTTTGGTGCCTACTGATCCCATCTCAGTGAACCAGGCTGAGTAGGAGTTGAGGTTGATGGTACACTACATGACCAAAAGTATGTGGACAACGTCAAACATCTCATTCCAACATGGGATTTAATATGGAGTTGGTCCCCCATTTGCTGCTATAACAGCCTCCACGTCCGTCAGACTGGCAGATGGTGAAGCGTGATTGATCACTCCAGAGAACACTGCTCCAGAGTCCAATGGTGGCCAGCTTTACACCACTCCAGCCGACTCTTGGCATTGCACAGGGTGGTCTTAAGCTTGTGTGCGCCAGACAAACAGTTCTTGTGCTGACGTTGCTTCCAGAGGCAGTTTGGACCAACGATTTTTACGGGCTTTAGCACTTGGCGGTCCCGTTCTGTGAGCTTGTGTTTCCTACCACTTCACAGCCATTGTTGTTCTAGACGTTTCCACTTCACAATAACAACACTTACAGTTGACCGGGGCAGCTCTAGCAGGGCAGAGATTTGACAAACTGACTTGTTGGAAAGGTGGCATCCTATGACGGTGCCACGTTGAAAGTAACAGCTCTTCAGTAAGGCCATTCTCCTGCCAATGTTTGTCTATGGAGATTGCATGGCCGTGTGCTCAATTCTATACACCTGTCAGCAACAGGTGTGGCTGAAAAAGCCGAATCCACTAATTTGAAGGGGTGTCCACATACTTTGGTAAACGTCAGGGATGCAAACTGGTGACACTTCTTTTTAGCACCGAAACATGCAATAAATCCCTGTTAACTAATCAAACAACCAAGAATATGATCTACATGATCCGTCTCTGTGTGTAAAATTAAGTGGTTCATGTGAATCTAACTCACAGATAAAACATGGAAAGAAAGCAATCCAATGTTATACAGTTGAAGTCGGTAGTTTACATACACCTCAGTTTACATACACCTCAGTTTACATACACCTCAGTTTACATACACCTCAGTTTACATACACCTCAGCCAAATACATTTAAACTCAGTTTCACAATTCCTGACATTTAATTCTATTAAAATTCCCTGTCTTAGGTCAGTAAGGATCACCACTTTATTTAAAAATGTGAAATGTCAGAATAATAGTAGAGAGAACGATTTATTTAAGCTTTTATTTCTTTCATCACATTCCCAGTGGGTCAGAAGTTTACATACACTCAATTAGTATTTGGTAGCATTGCCTTTAAATTGTTTAACTTGGTCCTGTGGTCAGGCGTCTCACCTACCTTTTCGTTATCGTTCAGGGGACGCGGTGTTGTAACTGCCTTTCTACTCTCTGCTGTCCAGAGAGACAGCTGTAGCTGTAACTAGCAAACTGGTTGTAACTTCTCTCTTCAGTCGTGTGCTGCATTCT
>CM042406.1:34033527-34146027 GCA_023634145.1 Thymallus thymallus | reverse complement strand
TCCCTCTCTCTCACCAGGGATCCATCAGAATAAATCCCTCTCTCTCACCAGGGATCCATCAGAATAGATCCCTCTCTCTCACCGGGGATCCATCAGAATAGAATAGACCCCACTTTCTCACCAGGGATCTATTAAAACAAGTGCGTCAAAAGATGTAGTGTGTGTGTCTCACCTAGGTAAGATTTTGTCTGGGAAGCGGTGTGTCTGGAACTGAGAGGCGAGGCCAGGTCTCTTCAGCTGCTCAAACAGCCCAATCAGGTTGTGAGAGTACAGTTGGAAGGTCTTTCCTGTGATCACATAAAACGTTAGCATCACATTATAGGAAAAAGACCTATGCGTCCCAAACGGCACCCTTTTCCCTATAGGGCTCAGGTCAAAAGTAGTGAGAAAATAAGGTGCCATTGAGGACGCAGACATGGTGTTCTTTATGGGGTCACAGACATCTCTTAGTGTCCTGACATCCCGTATAGTTGAACAAACAAAAGAAAACACTAAGATATATATATAAGAGATGTATTCATCATCAACAGGCGTGAAATAATATGAACTTCAATGTTAACATAAAGGTCTGGGATCAACTGGATAGAAGCTAGCTTGACATTTAGAGAGGTTGGGGATAGAGACACAAAATTCTGGTAACTTTACCAAAATGTCCAGGTTTTGCAGAAATCCTGGTTGGAGGATTCCTGGATTTTCTGCTTATTCCCTCCTGATTCCAGGAATCTCATAACTGGGATTTCTGGAAAACCTGGGAATTTTGAGTATTGTTAAATTTTTTGTTATTTTTCACCCCATTTCTGTGATATCCAATTGCTAGTTATGACCTTAACTCGTCGCTGCAACTCCCCAACGGGCTCGGGAGACAAACGCCCTCTGAAACATTAACTGCCATGCCGCGTTGCTTCTTAACACACTACTCGATTAACCCTGAAGTCGCTGCACCAATGTGATGGAGGAAACCCCGTTCGACTGACGACCGAGGTCAGCTTGCAGATGCCTAGCTCGCCACAAGGAGTCGCTAGAGCGCGATGAGCCAAGGAAAGCCCCCCGGGCCAAACTCTCCCCTAACCCGGACGGTGGGATTGAACCGCAGGCTGTAGTGGCGCCTCAGCACTGCGATGCCTTAAAATGCTGCGCCACTCAAGAGGCCAGAATTTTTTGAAACTTTTGCAACCCTAGTTATGGATTAATATACAATACAGGGGTGTGATTGTGATAGTGATTACCTTCTGATGAAGCCGGTTAGTAGAATACCAAAATCAAGCCAGACCAGAGGAGAAGAGGAGAGGTGAGAAGGAGGGGAAGACGAAGAGGAAGAGAAGAAACCAGAGATGAAGTTTACTCTGAGCCGAGGCATAGGCCTATTTTAACTGTATATTAGGATACACAACAGTACAATGAAGTTTAGCTAGTAATAATTTACAGTAAGACAACAGCGCGGCGTGTAGAGAAATTCAAGAGGTTAGAACACAGATTAGAGGCCTTCACAGGTTCATGAAGAAACTAACCTGGGGCTTTCCCATCCACACCCCAAATGCATTATTATTATTATTATTATTATTATTATTATTATTATTATATAGAGACCTGTTCCCAATGGAGGACAACTAGACCCGTTCCGTATAGACCTGCTCGGATCCAGAGGAGATGAGAGAGATTTGTGAGGGAAGCAGTGAGGGAAGACAAGCAGCAGAAAAGTCCATTTTTAAGCTACTTAAATAACTGGAGCTGATAAAGAGCGAAGGGAGAGGAGGTAGAAAGTGGTGGCGCTCTAGCTGGGGTCGTGCTGTGTGGGTGGCGCTCTAGCTGGGGTCGTGCTGTGTGGGTGGCGCTCTAGCTGGGGTCGGTGCTGTGTGGGTGGCGCTCTAGCTGGGGTCGGTGCTGTGTGGGTGGCGCTCTAGCTGGGGTCGGTGCTGTGTGGGTGGCGCTCTAGCTGGGGTCGTGCTGTGTGGGTGGCGCTCTAGCTGGGGTCGGTGCTGTGTGGGTGGCGCTCTAGCTGGGGTCGGTGCTGTGTGGGTGGCGCTCTAGCTGGGGTCGTGCTGTGTGGGTGGCGCGCTAGCTGGGGTCGTGCTGTGTGGGTGGCGCGCTAGCTGGGGTCGTGCTGTGTGTGTAGGCTACTGTGAGTGTGAGCGAGTGACACAGGGAGGGAGGGAGACACAGCAACCAACCAAGCAGAATCACGCTACAGCTTCCATAGCTGGGTTATTTATCATCCAATATAATTACGTAGTACCTGTCTTGACTGCATCAAACCGGGACAAGCTAGTTCATCTAGCTAGCTAGGCTAATAGAGGTGCACTTTCTCATCCAGTTAAACAACAACTCCATTCAGAATGTAAAGTAGCAGCCTACCTGTTGGCTCTTGGGCGTTGTAGCCTATCCTTCTCCTTTAACTTTTAATTCCATCTTCCATTAATTAGATATCTCCTAACTTCTGCCCCACACTGAGGCTCTATGACTGTAGCCTATTGACTTATGATTGACCAAGAAGATCGCTATTCGATTCTACCTGCGCCACTCTGGTGAAAAGCAAGAGCAGCAGGATAAATTACACATAACCCGCGAGAATCAGATTCCACCCAGACCAGTGATATTGTTTACAATTCTGGATCCGATCCCGCTCGTGTAACTCTCTGGTACAGGTGGATGCATGAAGACTTCTAGTACAGATGAGCTATATACAGTTGAAGTCGGAAGTTTCCATACACTTAGGTTGAAGTCATTAAAACTCATTTTTCAACCACTCCACAGATTTCATGTTAACAAACTATAGTTTTGGCAAGTCGGTTAGGACATCTACTTTGTGCATAACACAAGTCATTCTTCCAACAATTGTTTACAGACAAATTATTTCACTTATAATTCACTATATCACAAGTTGACTGTGCCTTTAAACAGCTTGGAAATTTCCAGAAAATGATGTCATTGGCACAGTCATTGGATGCCACCTTTCAAACAAGTCAGCTCATCACATTTCTGCCCTGTAAGTAACTAAGTGCTGTTATTGTGAAGTGGAAATGTCTAGAAGCAACAACGGCTCAGCCGCAAAGTGGTAGGCCACACAAGCTCACAGAACGAGACCGACGAGTGCTGAAGCGCGTAAAAATCATCTGTCCTCGGTTGCAACACTTACTACGAAGTTCCAAACTGCTTCTGGAAGCAACGTCAGCCCAAGAACTGTTCGTCGGGAGCTTCATGAAATGGGTCTCCATGGCCGAGCAGCCGCACACAAGCCTAAGATCACCATGCTTAATGCCAAGCGTCAGCTTGAGTGGTGTAACGCGTTTTCTGGAGTGATGAATCCCGCTTCAAATCAAATCGGACGGATCTGGGTTTGGCGGATGCCAGGAGAACGCTACCTGCCTCAATGCATTAGAGCCAACTGTAAAGTTTGGTGGAGGACGACGATTAATGGTCAGGGGATATTTTTCATGGTTCGGGCCCTTATTTTCAGTGAAGGAAAATCTTAACTCTACAGCATACAATGACATTCTAGACGATTCTGTGCTTCCAACTTTGTGGCAGCAGTTTGGAGAAGGCCCTTTCCTGTTTCAGCATGACAATGCCCCGTGCACAAAGCGAGGTCCATATAGAAATGGATTGTCGAGATCGGTGTGGAAGAACTTGACTGGCCTGCACAGAGTCCTGACTTCAACCCCATCAAACACCTTTGGGATGAATTGGAACAGCGACTGCAAGCCAGGCCTAATCGCCCAAACATCAGTGTCCGACCTCACTAATGCTCATGGCTGAATGGAATAAGTCCCTGTAGCAATGTTCCAACATCTAGTGAAAAGCCTACCCAGAAGAGTGGATGTTGTTATAGCAGCAAAGGGGGGACCAACTCCATATTAATGCCCATGATTTTGTAATGAGATGTTCGACGAGTAGGTGTCCACATACTTTTGGTCATGTAGTGTATCTGTCCAAACTATCTACATTGTAACCAGGAGTCTTTACAACCACTGGTCTAGATGTATTCCACGCAGCAGTAGGCCATAAAGACATGAATCACAACAATATGCAGTCAAGCACTTCTTATCAGCGTTTTCATCCAAAAGCTATGAGGTGGTTGTATTTACAGTATGGTGTGTATATATCAAATAATGGTATTATTCCTGTAGAATAGATACCAGGTAATGATAATGCTCCTGTAGAATAGATACCAGATAATGATAATGCTCCTGTAGAATAGATACCAGGTAATGATAATGCTCCTGTAGAATAGATACCAGGTAATGATAATGCTCCTGTAGAATAGATATTAGATAATGATCCTGTAGAATAGATACCAGGTAATGATAATGCTCCTGTAGAATAGATACCAGATAATGATAATGCTTCTGTAGAATAGACACCAGGTAATGATAATGCTCCTGTAGAATAGATACCAGGTAATGATATTGCTCCTGTAGAATAGATACCAGGTAATGGTATTGCTCCTGTAGAATAGACACCAGGTAATGGTATTTCCAGTCAGATAACAGCAAAACAAAGAAGCAGGTTGTTGTAATAACTGTATCTGTCCTACTGACTCACCTGACAGAGACATCAGGTTGTTGTAATAACTGTATCTGTCCTACTGACTCACCTGACAGAGACATCAGGTTGTTGTAATAACTGTATCTGTCCTACTGACTCACCTGACAGAGACATCAGGTTGTTGTAATAACTGTATCTGTCCTACTGACTCACCTGACAGAGACATCAGGTTGTTGTTGATGATGTAGAGCCAGATACACTTCCTGGGGAACAGCTGGAAGGGGAATGTAACACAATAAGGACTGTTGAACTAGAACAGTAGAACACTAGAACAGTAGAACACTAGAACACTAGAACACTAGAACAGTAGAACACTAGAACAGTAGACAGCACATTATTTCATGGATTCAGACCTACAGGAACTAAGACTAGGCCTGAAGATGAGTTAAGATGAGTGTAGCCACGTGCATCCTATATTTATTAAGGATGTGCATCTTTCCCTTTCAAGACGATTCAATACATATCTAGCTAGATACATGGGCTCTGATAGGATACAGAAACGATACGTATCTAGCTAGATACATGGGCTCTGATAGGATACAGAAACGATACGTATCTAGCTAGATACATGGGCTCTGATAGGATACAGAAACGATACGTATCTAGCTAGATACATGGGCTCTGATAGGATACAGAAACGATACGTATCTAGCTAGATACATGGGCTCTGATAGGATACAGAAACGATACGTATCTAGCTAGATACATGGGCTCTGATAGGATACAGAAACGATACGTATCTAGCTAGATACATGGGCTCTGATAGGATACAGAAACGATACGTATCTAGCTAGATACATGGGCTCTGATAGGATACAGAAACGATACGTATCTAGCTAGATACATGGGCTCTGATAGGATACAGAAACGATACGTATCTAGCTAGATACATGGGCTCTGATAGGATACAGAAACGATACGTATCTAGCTAGATACATGGGCTCTGATAGGATACAGAAACTATATATTTATGGTTTAACAAGATAAAGTGGGCTTTATTAGTGTTCCTACCTGTTCCATGGTGGCTTCATGAAGCTCATTCAGGTTGAGGGTATAAATACCATCCTCTGTCCCAAATATTAGGTATTGGTCTGGAAAACAGTAGAAACAAAATGAATTGTCTGTGACACACACTCACTCTCTAACATGATGTGTGTGTGTGCAGTAGTGTGTGTGTGTGTATATATATATAGTAGTGTGTGTGTGCAGTAGTGTGTGTGTGTGCAGTAGTGTGTGTGTGTGTGTGTGTGTGTGTGTGTGTGTGTGTGTGTGTGTGTGTGTGTGTGCAGTAGTGTGTGTGTGTGCAGTAGTGTGTGTGTGTGTGTGTGTGTGTGTGTGTGCAGTAGTGTGTGTGTGTGTGTTACCTTTGGTATCAGGGTGTATCCATGACGTGGCACAGTTGATTTTCAGTGGACAGCCATCAAAAACCTTGGAGAAACAGGCCCCCATCTAGACCAGAGATGACCAACAGCACAGTAACCAGAGATGACCAACAGCACAGTAACCAGAGATGACCAACAGCACAGTAACCAGAGATGACCAACAGCACAGTAACCAGAGATGACCAACAGCACAGTAACCAGAGATGACCAACAGCACAGTAACCAGAGATGGCCAACAGCACAGTAACCAGAGATGACCAACAGCACAGTAACCAGAGATGGCCAACAGCACAGTAACCAGAGATGACCAACAGCACAGTAACCAGAGATGACCAACAGCACAGTAACCAGAGATGGCCAACAGCACAGTAACCAGAGATGACCAACAGCACAGTAACCAGAGATGACCAACAGCACAGTAACCAGAGATGACCAACAGCACAGTAACCAGAGATGACCAACAGCACAGTAACCAGAGATGACCAACAGCACAGTAACCAGAGATGACCAACAGCACAGTAACCAGAGATGACCAACAGCACAGTAACCAGAGATGACCAACTGCACAGTAACCAGAGATGACCAACAGCACAGTAACCAGAGATGACCAACAGCACAGTAACCAGAGATGGCCAACAGCACAGTAACCAGAGATGACCAACAGCACAGTAACCAGAGATGACCAACAGCACAGTAACCAGAGATGACCAACAGCACAGTAACCAGAGATGACCAACTGCACAGTAACCAGAGATGACCAACAGCACAGTAACCAGAGATGACCAACAGCACAGTAACCAGAGATGACCAACAGCACAGTAACCAGAGATGACCAACAGCACAGTAACCAGAGATGACCAACAGCACAGTAACCAGAGATGACCAACAGCACAGTAACCAGAGATGACCAACAGCACAGTAACCAGAGATGACCAACAGCACAGTAACCAGAGATGACCAACAGCACAGTAACCAGAGATGACCAACAGCACAGTAACCAGAGATGACCAACAGCACAGTAACCAGAGATGACCAACTGCACAGCAACCAGAGACGAGTCGGTCCAGTCTAACCATAGACAGTATACATTCGTCATATTATTAATACATCACAGTCTGACCCATCCACCAGGAATTAATGTGTTCTGCTGAGGTACAATGGAGATAACTAGGGACGACACATTCAGTCGGCGTCCCAAATGGCACCCTATTCACTATATAGATGAATAGTTATCTAACATTATTGCACTATGAAGGGAATAGGGTGCTATTTAGGACACAGACACAGACTCATCCACATGGGTCACTCACCAGGACTTTAGGAGTGGGCGGCAGGCCGTTGATAGCTGGTTTCTGAGGAGAAACAAACAGCCACACATCAGACTGGATGAGGAGTGGAGGACATACCAAATTTGCCAAGCATGGTTTTAAATGTTAATCTGTTGACTTCAAGCAACCTTTTATTGTTTTAAACTAGAGGATAGACTTGGGCATGTTCTGTACTCTGCCTTTTCCAAGCCTTTCTCCAGTATTGTGTAGATCAGCGGTATGTACCACGGACCGGGGGGGGGGGGGGGGATGGGGCATGGGGGCTAATGTGATGATATTATAAAAACAAAGTGCATATTTTTCTCTAATGACCATATAATAAAAACATTGGGCGATTCACCTGGGACATTCACTAATGGGTCGCGGATTCATTCCTTCGTGGGTCTTTGGCGGTTGGGAAGTAACTCTGTTGACAGCGAAGCTATGTGATCACGCACCAGCTGGGAGAAAGACCGCCCAGTCTCAGTCTCTATCATTACCCTCGCTCATATCATACGCATTTTATAGTATAGTTAACCATCCAACATCCACCAATGTATAGTGTCTATCTATCTCTCCCAAAATCCTGCTAATGTTTGGAACATGTCAAACTAGTACAAAGTTGGCGGTCAACACAGCTCATGTCAAACTAGTACAAAGTTGGCGGTAAACACAGCTCACGCAGAACGTGATTAACTTGTGGTGCTTTACTCAAATTCTAAATCTGTAAAGTGTTGTGGGCGTGACAGAGATATTAGGACCAACAGACTGCACCAAGTTCAATGTAATTACTTCACAAATATCCTCTAATTGTATATAATTATTATTTTATTTTACCAATTAAAAATAGTTATTTATCCTTTCTGTGCGGCCCGGTAGCGAATGTGGTTGGGGACCGCTGGTGTAGATTATCTGGTTTGTAGATTTGCCAAGCCTCATAGCTCAGACACACCGGTAGGGTTGTCAAACGTTTGCCAGCACCTCTGAACAGAGTGTCGGCAGTCCATTTCTGTTGTGTACACACAGCAAAGACCTTGACGTCGTCAGCCACTCAGCCTTGTTGCTAGCACAACATAGCTAGCTAGCTAGGTAGCTAACACAGGCAGCTGTTTCATGGAAACTAATACATTGTGATTTAATTGTAATGTCAATACTAGCTACAGTGGTTAGCTAGCTTGGAGGAAGTATTTGGTGTTGTGTGCATTACATCTGTACAGGGTCGGCACGCAGCAGGTACTGCTTTTGTTTAAACAAGAGAAGGAACGGCCTGCCACTGTGATGAGTATCTATCGGCAGTCAGATTTTCAGTGTTTTGCTTTATAGACCCTCTGCAATGTGGGGGGGAATAAAACAGTCAGGCTCTGTCCCAAATGAAAACCTATTCCCTATATAGTGCATTACGTTTGACCCTATGGGCCCTGGTCAAAAGTAGTGCACTTTATAGGGTGTCATTTTTTGACGCAAATCATCCATTTCAACATGAACCGCTGCCAATTTCTCCTGAATCATCCATTTCAACATGAACCGCTGCCAATTTCTCCTGAATCATCCATTTCAACATGAACCGCTGCCAAAGGCCCCTTCATAACCATCAGTGTCTGATTCATTACTATAATGTGCCTCTGCGTCCAAATGACACCCTATTCCCTATGTAGTGCACTACTTAGGGAAGCCATATGAGCCCTACCAAAAGTAGTGCACTATATTGGGAATTCCCTGGGTTTCAGAGCAGGAAGATGCTTTGACACTAGACAGACAGACAAACGAAAAGGCAGTTTCTTCCTGCCTCCATTTTTACTCAAACCATTTGAAACTCAAGATGAGGGACACGGAGAGATCTGACATTGAATCTTCTATATTGAAAGCCTATTTTGTCTGTATAAAATAAATAACTATATGTTATCCAAGTTTGTGACATATTTAGATAACATATACAATCACATGGATAAATGGACTCACAGGGCCATTCATCTCCTTCCTGTGTGGTCGGCTGGGAGGAGGCTTGTCACCGTTCACGCTCCCATCAGAGTCATCATGTTCTGGGGACAGAGACAATGTACATCTTAGCTCAGTTAGGATCACCACTTTATTTTAACAATGTGAAATAATGTCAGAATAATAGTAGAGAGAATTATTTATTTCAGCTTTTATTTCTTTCATCACATTCCCAGTGGGTCAGAAGTTTACATCCACTCAATTAGTATTTGGTAGCATTGCCTTTAAATTGTTTAACTTGGGTCAAACGTTTCGGGTAGCCTTCCACAAGCTTCCCACAATAAGTTGGGTGAATTTTGGCCCATTCCTACTGACAGAACTGGTGTAACTGAGTCAGGTTTGTAGGCCTCCTTGCTCGCACACACTTTTTCAGTTCTGCCCACAAATGTTCTATAGGATTGAGGTCAGGGCTTTGTGATGGCCACTCCAATACCTTGACTTCGTTGTCCTTAAGCCATTTTTCCACAACTTTGGAAGTTTGCTTGGGGTCATTGTCCATTTGGAAGACCCGTTTGCGACAAAGCTTTAACTTCCTGACTGATGTCTTGAGATGTTGCTTCAATATATCCACATAATTTTCCTTCCTAATGATGCCATCTATTTTGTGAAGTGCACCAGTCCCTCCTGCAGCAAAGCACCCCCACAACATGATGCTGCCACCCCCGTGCTTCACGGTTGGGATGGTGTTCTTCGGCTTGCAAGCCTCCCCCTTTTCCCTCCAAACATAACGATGGTCATTATGGCCAAACAGTTCTATTTTTGTTTCATCAGACCAGAGGACATTTCTCCAAAAAGTACGATCTTAGTCCCCATGTGCAGTTGCAAACCGTAGTCTGGCTTTTTTATGACAGTTTTGGAGCAGTGGCTTCTTCCTTTCAGGTTATGTCGATATAGGACTCGTTTTACTGTGGATATACAGTCATGTGAAAAAGTAAGTTTACCCCTTGGAAAGTTTTCACCCCTCTGTCCAGTGTCTGTGTTATTTTGAGTTTTAAAGTTTAAGCTGCCCCAAAAAGTTTGAGAACCCCTGATTAAGCAGACGCTCTTATCCAGAGCCACTTATAAATCAGTGCATTGAACTAAAGTAGGTTAACACAACCACATAATCACCATCATTGCAAGCAGGGGGAGGTGGAGGGTTATATTCTAGCATAGAACTCTGAAGGTTAAATCTACACTCTGAGGGCTATACACTACATGACCAAAAGTATGTGGATACTTGCTAGTCGAACATCTCATTAATATGGAGATTGTTCCCATTCTGCTGCTATAACAGCCTCCACTCTTCTGGGAAGGCTTTCCACTAGATTTTGGGGACTTGCTTCCATTCAGCCACAAGAGCATTAGTGAGGTCAGGGTGCTGTGCAGGCCAGTCAAGTCTTTTACACTGATCTCGACCAACCATTTCGCTTTGTGCACGGGGGCATTGTCATGCTGAAACAAAAAAGGCCTTCCCCAAACTGTTGCCACAAAGTTAGAAGCACAGAATCTTCCAGAATGTCAATGTACGCTGTAGTGTTAAGATTATCCTTCACTGGAACTAAGGGGCATAGCCCGGACCATGAAACTGTCCCAGACCATTATTCCTCCTCCACCAAACTTTACAGTTGGCACTATGCATTAGGGCAGGTAGCATTCTCCTGGTATCCGCCCAAACCCAGATTCGTCAGTCGGACTGCCAGATGATGAAGCGTGCCGACGCTTGGCATTGAGCATGGTGATCTTAGGCTTGTGTGCGGATGCTCGGTCATGGAAACACATTTCATGAAGCTCCCGACGAACAGTTCTTGTGCTGACGTGGCTTCCAGAGGAACTCAGTAGTGAGTGTTGCAACAGAGGACAGACAATCTTTACAAGCTACGCTCTTCAGCAGTCCCGTTCTGTGAGCTTGTGTGGCCTACCACTTCTCGGCTGAGCTGTTGTTAATCCTAGATGTTTCCACTTCACAATAACAGCACTTACAGTTGACCGGGGCAGCTCTAGAAGGGAAGAAATTTGTCGAACTGACTTGTTGGAAAGGTGGCATCCTATGACGGTGCCACGTTGAAAATCACAGAGCTCTTCAGTAAGGCCATTCTACTGCCAATGTTTGGCTATGGAGATTGCATGGCTGTGTGCTCGATTTTATACACCTGTCAGCAACGGGTGTGGCTGAAATAGCCGAATCCACTAATTTGAAGGGGTGTCCACATACTTTTGTTTATATAGTGTATCTAGAATATAGGATTCTCTCTGTTATTAAACCACTATAGTGAATACAACAATATACACTCACCAGACAGTTTATTAGGTACCCCACCCCGTTCACAACAATTATTCGCTCCTACAGACAGTGAGTCACGCGGCCCTGGCTTGCTATATAAAGCAGGCAGACAGGCATCAAGGCATTCAGTTACTGTTCAATTGAACGTTAGCAAAACAAGTGACCTCAGAGACTTTGAGCGTGGTATGATCGTCGGTGCCAGGCGCACCGGTTCCACTATCTCAGAAACGTCTGCCCTCCATGTGCATACATGTTCATACTGGTCCCCCGTGGGAATCGAACCCACAACACTGGCGTTGCAAGTGCCATGCTCTACCATCTGAGCTACACGGTACCATGAATGTATCGCCGTCCAATCTGCAGCAACTGCGTGATGCCATTGCGTGAGCATGGACCAACATCCCTGTGGAACATTTGACACCTTGTAGAATCCATGCCCCCTGAAGAATGCTGGGTGTCCAACCCCTCACTAGATGGGCGTACCTGATAAACTATCCAGTGAGTGTTATTACACCACGAGCACAGTTAGATACAACTTCTTACCTTTGGATAGGTTTGAATTACTGATGAATACGTTGTTTGAATAACTGTTAGCTTGGAATAGAAGAGATTTTTTCTCATTTAATCAATTTAACCCTTTACACTGGTGGGAATTGGCTTATATGGATAGGGCTAAATAGAAATGTTTCTTACAGAAGAAATATGAAATGCATAACCATGGTATCAATTAAAAGGGAACACTTTGGAGATTATGCGGAAATTATTAGATTTAACAGTTAATCTGATACCAGAGTGAATTCAAACACTTGTTCAACGTACATTTTACATTTACTGTACTTTTCACCGCATTTGTTGATAATTAAATGTGAAAATACTCTGGATACATTCAGTAACAGGATAAGAATATTCATGGGAAATTTGGGGTAGTTGCAACATAAAACAAATGACAAGTGAAAGGTCTCAAATAAGTCTTCAACTATAAGGGGCTATTTGAATCTCTCCTAGCTGTGCTGTTGAACTAGAGCAAGCAGACTTGTAGTTGTTTTGAACAAAGCCCTGCCATCACACTTACTGTTGTTGTTTATGCACTTCACAAACTTATAAATTGCAATCTGGGTCTAGTAGGCATTATAAATCTGGGTCTGGTGGGCATTATAAATCTGGGTCTGGTGGGCATTATACATCTGGGTCTGGTGGGCATTATACATCTGGGTCTGGTGGGCATTATAAATCTGGGTCTGGTGGGCATTATACATCTGGGTCTGGTGGGCATTATACATCTGGGTCTGGTGGGCATTATACATCTGGGTCTGGTGGGCATTATACATCTGGGTCTGGTGGGCATTATACATCTGGGTCTGGTGGGCATTATACATCTGGGTCTGGTGGGCATTATACATCTGGGTCTGGTGTGCATTATAAAATATGATCTTACAGTGTTAGGCTTTCACAAGGCAATTCAGAGAAGCAGATCTTCATTTTGGTGTGCATAGAATAGAGTCACGACTAGTGCATTCAGATGCACTTCACAATACAACAAATACTCATTCTGTTCAGAACAACCTAGGGTATGCAATCATGTCATCTTGTATCTGTACAATGGTATGTGTGTGTTCTAACTCACCAGGGGCTGTGGACAGTATGCCAGGACTACTAACGCTGGCTGACAGGTAGTCAGGACTGGGATGCTCCACCTTAGAATTACAATAACTTTATTAACTCAAGCTTGGGAAATTTGTTTAGCATTTTAAGCTTCACAAAATCATTAAAACACATAATATCATATACAGAGCATTCGGAAAGTATTCAGACCCCTTGACTTATTCCAAATATTGTTACGTTAAAGCCTTATTCTAAAATGGGAGGGAAAAAATTATCCTCAATCTACACACAATAACCCAAAATACAGAAATACCTTATTTACATAATTATTCAGACCCTTTGCTATGAGACTTGAAATTGAGCCTGGCAAAACTGATAAATCGGGGGGAGAAGGGCCAAGAACACGATTGTCACTCTGACAGAGCTCCAGAGAATATTCCAGAAGGACCACCATCTCTGCAGCACTCCACCAAATCAGGCCTTTATGATAGAGTGACCAGACAGAAGCCACTGGAGTTTGCCAAAAGGCACCTAAAGGACTCTGACCATGAGAAACTAGATTCTCTGGACTGATGAAATCAAGATTGAACTATTTGGCCTGAATGCCAAGCGTCACATCTGGAGGAAACCTGGCACCATCCCTAGGGTCAAGCATGGTGGTGGCAGCATCATGCTGTGGGGATGTTTTTCAGCGGCAGGTACTGGGAGACTAGTTAGGATCGAGGGAAAGATGAAAGGAGCAAAGTACAGAGAGATCCTTGGTGAAAACCTGCTCCAGAGCATTCACGACCTCAGACTGGGGTGAAGGTTCACTTTTCAACAGGACAACGACCCTAAGCACACAGTCAAGACAACGCAGTAGTGGCTTCGGGACAAATCTCAATGTCCTTGAGTGGCCCAGCCAGAGCCCGATCGAACATCTCTGGAGAGTCTTGAAAATAGCTGTGCAGCGACGCTCCACATGCAACCTGACAGAGCTTGAGAGGATCTGCAGAGAAGAATGGGAGAAACTCCCCAAATACAGGTGTGCCAAGCTTGTAGCGTCATAACTAAGAAGACTCGAGGATGTAATCACTGATAAAGGTGCTTCAACAAAATACTGAGATAAGTGTCTGAATACTTACGTAAATGTGATATTTCAGTTATTTATTTGTAACTGATTTGTTTTTGTGGAAAAAGTCAAGGGACCTGAATAGTTTTTTTTGAATACACTGTATTGTCAACCATTGTAATAGAAAAAGCCATCATACATAAACACATACCTTGTTGCCCTGCTCTGGGGTGCTCAGTCTCCGAGGGCCCAGGACTGTACCTGGGCTGTTCTCTGAGCCTGGGAACCTCCTCACTGTCAGACACTTATCACTCAGATCTAGCTCATCTGACAAACTGTTCAGACGAGGCTGATGGTGAGAGCAGGGGAGGGGAAGATGGGAGGGGAGGGGGAGAGAGGAAGAGAGGAGAGGTAGAAGGGAGAGGAAGAGAGAGGGAGAGGGAGAGGGAGAGGGAGAGGGAGAGGGAGAGGGAGAGGGAGAGGGAGAGGGAGAGGGAGAGGGAGAGGGAGGGGAAGATGGGAGGGGAAGATGGGAGGGGAAGATGGGAGGGGAGGGGGAGAGAGGAAGAGAGGAGGAGTATAAGATGAAACCCCAGTATGTAGTATAAGATGAAACCCCAGTATGTAGTATAAGATGAAACCCCAGTATGTAGTATAAGATGAATCCCCAGTATGTAGTATAAGATGAATCCCCAGTATGTAGTATAAGATGAATCCCCAGTATGTAGTATAAGATGAATCCCCAGTATGTAGTATAAGATGAATCCCCAGTATGTAGTATAAGATGAATCCCCAGTATGTAGTATAAGATGAAACCCCAGTATGTAGTATAAGATGAATCCCCAGTATGTAGTATAAGATGAAACCCCAGTATGTAGTATAAGATGAAACCCCAGTATGTAGTATAAGATGAAACCCCAGTATGTAGTATAAGATGAAACCCCAGTATGTAGTATAAGATGAAACCCCAGTATGTAGTATAAGATGAAACCCCAGTATGTAGTATAAGATGAAACCCCAGTATGTAGTATAAGATGAAACCCCAGTATGTAGTATAAGATGAAACCCCAGTATGTAGTATAAGATGAAACCCCAGTATGTAGTATAAGATGAATCCCCAGTATGTAGTATAAGATGAAACCCCAGTATGTAGTATAAGATGAAACCCCAGTATGTAGTATAAGATGAAACCCCAGTATGTAGTATAAGATGAATCCCCAGTATGTAGTATAAGATGAATCCCCAGTATGTAGTATAAGATGAATCCCCAGTATGTAGTATAAGATGAAACCCCAGTATGTAGTATAAGATGAAACCCCAGTATGTAGTATAAGATGAAACCCCAGTATGTAGTATAAGATGAATCCCCAGTATGTAGTATAAGATGAAACCCCAGTATGTAGTATAAGATGAAACCCCAGTATGTAGTATAAGATGAAACCCCAGTATGTAGTATAAGATGAATCCCCAGTGTATGATGAAACCCCAGTGTGTAGTATAAGATGAATCCCCAGTGTATGATGAATCCCCAGTGTATGATGAAACCCCAGTATAAGATGAATCCCCAGTGTATGATGAAATCCCAGTGTGTAGTATAAGATGAATCCCCAGTGTATGATGAAACCCCAGTGTATGATGAAACCCCAGTGTATGATGAAACCCCAGTGTATGATGAAACCCCAGTGTATGATGAAACCCCAGTGTGTAGTATAAGATGAATCCCCAGTGTATGATGAAACCCCAGTGTATGATGAAACCCCAGTGTGTAGTATAAGATGAATCCCCAGTGTATGATGAAACCCAAGTGTATGATGAAACCCCAGTGTATGATGAAACCCCAGTGTATGATGAAACCCCAGTGTATGATGAATCCCCAGTGTATGATGAAACCCCAGTGTATGATGAAACCCCAGTGTATGATGAAACCCCAGTGTATGATGAAACCCCAGTGTATGATGAATCCCCAGTGTATGATGAAACCCCAGTGTATGATGAAACCCCAGTGTATGATGAAACCCCAGTGTATGATGAAACCCCAGTGTATGATGAAACCCCAGTGTATGATGAAACCCCAGTGTATGATGAAACCCCAGTGTATGATGAATCCCCAGTGTATGATGAAACCCCAGTGTATGATGAAACCCCAGTGTATGATGAAACCCCAGTGTATGATGAAACCCCAGTGTATGATGAAACCCCAGTGTATGATGAAACCCCAGTGTATGATGAAACCCCAGTGTATGATGAAACCCCAGTGTATGCAGTGAATAAGGTTTTACCTTTGGCGGTAGAGGAGGTGGGATTCCATGCTTGAGGGTCGACCTAGAACGGGAGAAGGCTGGACAGTCAGGCAGTGTGTGTGTGTGTGTATGCATGTATTACCAATTGTCTGTCTGTGTGTGTAGATAGATAGATAGATAGATAGATAGATAGATAGATAGATAGATAGATAGATAGATAGATAGATAGATAGATAGATAGATAGATAGATAGATAGATAGATAGATAGATAGATAGATAGATAGATAGATAGATAGATAGATAGATAGATAGATAGATAGATAGATAGATAGATAGATAGATAGATAGATAGATAGATAGATAGATAGATAGATAGATAGATAGATAGATAGATAGATAGATAGATAGATAGATAGATAGATAGATAGATAGATAGATAGATAGATAGATAGATAGATAGATAGATAGATAGATAGATAGATAGATAGATAGATAGATAGATAGATAGATAGATAGATAGATAGATAGATAGATAGATAGATAGATAGATAGATAGATAGATAGATAGATAGATAGATAGATAGATAGATAGATAGATAGATAGATAGATAGATAGATAGATAGATAGATAGATAGATAGATAGATAGATAGATAGATAGATAGATAGATAGATAGATAGATAGATAGATAGATAGATAGATAGATAGATAGATAGATAGATAGATAGATAGATAGATAGATAGATAGATAGATAGATAGATAGATAGATAGATAGATAGATAGATAGATAGATAGATAGATAGATAGATAGATAGATAGATAGATAGATAGATAGATAGATAGATAGATAGATAGATAGATAGATAGATAGATAGATAGATAGATAGATAGATAGATAGATAGATAGATAGATAGATAGATAGATAGATAGATAGATAGATAGATAGATAGATAGATAGATAGATAGATAGATAGATAGATAGATAGATAGATAGATAGATAGATAGATAGATAGATAGATAGATAGATAGATAGATAGATAGATAGATAGATAGATAGATAGATAGATAGATAGATAGATAGATAGATAGATAGATAGATAGATAGATAGATAGATAGATAGATAGATAGATAGATAGATAGATAGATAGATAGATAGATAGATAGATAGATAGATAGATAGATAGATAGATAGATAGATAGATAGATAGATAGATAGATAGATAGATAGATAGATAGATAGATAGATAGATAGATAGATAGATAGATAGATAGATAGATAGATAGATAGATAGATAGATAGATAGATAGATAGATAGATAGATAGATAGATAGATAGATAGATAGATAGATAGATAGATAGATAGATAGATAGATAGATAGATAGATAGATAGATAGATAGATAGATAGATAGATAGATAGATAGATAGATAGATAGATAGATAGATAGATAGATAGATAGATAGATAGATAGATAGATAGATAGATAGATAGATAGATAGATAGATAGATAGATAGATAGATAGATAGATAGATAGATAGATAGATAGATAGATAGATAGATAGATAGATAGATAGATAGATAGATAGATAGATAGATAGATAGATAGATAGATAGATAGATAGATAGATAGATAGATAGATAGATAGATAGATAGATAGATAGATAGATAGATAGATAGATAGATAGATAGATAGATAGATAGATAGATAGATAGATAGATAGATAGATAGATAGATAGATAGATAGATAGATAGATAGATAGATAGATAGATAGATAGATAGATAGATAGATAGATAGATAGATAGATAGATAGATAGATAGATAGATAGATAGATAGATAGATAGATAGATAGATAGATAGATAGATAGATAGATAGATAGATAGATAGATAGATAGATAGATAGATAGATAGATAGATAGATAGATAGATAGATAGATAGATAGATAGATAGATAGATAGATAGATAGATAGATAGATAGATAGATAGATAGATAGATAGATAGATAGATAGATGGATGGGTACTTTATTGATCCCCGAGGGGAAATTTTCAAAAAATGTACTTGTGTGTTTGTGTGTGTCCGCGTGAGCATGCATGTTTTATTTTAAAAATATATATATTTATCCATTATTTAACTAGGCAAGTCAGTTAAGCACAAATTCTTATTTACAATGACGGCCTACACTGGCCTCCTCTAACACTAACCCAGACGACGCTGGGCCAATTGTGCGCCACCCTATGGGACTCCCGATTACTGCAGGTTGTGATACAGCCCGGGATCGAACCAGAGTCTGTAGTGATACCTCTAGCACTGAGATGCAGTGCCTTAGACCGCTGCGCCACTCTGGAGCCTGTGTGTGTGTGTGTGTGTGTGTGTGTGTGTGTGTGTGCACATGCATATATTAACCGTATGTCTGACTGTCTGTGTGTGTGTGTGGGTGCGTGTGTGCCTCTATGAGTGTGCACGGACGTGTGCTTGTATTAACCGTCTGTCTGTGTCTCTGTGTGTGAGTGTGTAAGCACCACTTACAGCTCCACGTCTTCAAAGGCATCCTCCAGATGGGCCATGTGTCCCCTGGGGGAAGAGAGAGAGAATGGACAGATCAGAGAGAGGAGAAAATAACAGAGAGATCAGAGAGGGGAGGGGAGTCACAGGGTGGTCAGGGCTGGGGGATGTAATGTTACCAGGGTTGGGGTCAATTCCATTTCAATTCCAATCAATTCAGAAAGTAAACCAAATTCAGTGAAAACAGGAGTCTGGACCCTGTAAGTCTCAGAGACAATAGGAGTCTGGACCCTGTATGTCTCAGAGACAATAGGAGTCTGGACCCTGTATGACTCAGAGAGAATAGGAGTCTGGACCCTGTAAGTCTCAGAGACAATAGGAGTCTGGACCCTGTATGTCTCAGAGACAATAGGAGTCTGGACCCTGTATGACTCAGAGAGAACAGGAGTCTGGACCCTGTATGACTCAGAGAGAACAGGAGTCTGGACCCTGTAAGTCTCAGAGACAATAGGAGTCTGGACCCTGTATGACTCAGAGAGAATAGGAGTCTGGACCCTGTATGACAGAGACAACAGGAGTCTGGACCCTGTATGACTCAGAGAGAATAGGAGTCTGGACCCTGTATGACTCAGAGACAACAGGAGTCTGGACCCTGTATGACTCAGAGAGAATAGGAGTCTGGACCCTGTATGACAGAGACAACAGGAGTCTGGACCCTGTATGACTCAGAGAGAATAGGAGTCTGGACCCTGTATGACTCAGAGACAACAGGAGTCTGGACCCTGTATGACTCAGAGACAACAGGAGTCTGGACCCTGTAAGTCTCAGAGACAACAGGAGTCTGGACCCTGTATGACTCAGAGACAATAGGAGTCTGGACCCTGTATGTCTCAGAGAGAATAGGAGTCTGGACCCTGTATGACTCAGAGAGAATAGGAGTCTGGACCCTGTAAGTCTCAGAGACAATAGGAGTCTGGACCCTGTATGTCTCAGAGACAATAGGAGTCTGGACCCTGTATGACTTAGAGACAATAGGAGTCTGGACCCTGTATGACTCAGAGACAATAGGAGTCTGGACCCTATATGTCTCAGAGACAATAAGAGTCTGGACCCTGTAAGTCTCAGAGACAATAGGAGTCTGGACCCTGTATGACTCAGAGAGAAAAGGAGTCTGGACCCTGTATGTCTCAGAGACAATAGGAGTCTGGACCCTGTAAGTCTCAGAGAGAACAGGAGTCTGGACCCTGTATGACTCAGAGACAATAGGAGTCTGGACCCTGTATGACTCAGAGAGAACAGGAGTCTGGACCCTGTATGACTCAGAGAGAACAGGAGTCTGGACCCTGTATGACTCAGAGAGAACAGGAGTATGGGGCTTCATTTATAAATGCTGCAAACATACAAAATATACCTGAAAACATGAACGCGCCAGTTTTCACACAAAAGTTGCCATTTATAAAAACTGAACTTGATGTGAGAATGTGCTCCTTCTCCCGCAAACTTTAGACAATGCGTACGCACAGTTTGTAGTGGTTGAAGTATTGTATTGCCAGCAGGCAGTAGACTAGTATTTTGTAGTGGACTAGTATTGTCAGGTATTTTTCGCAGGTGCTGGAGTTGTACGCAAACTCATGAAAAACATGCCTGATGAAGCCCTAAGGGTGTAAACGTTGTTAATAATAAATAACCCTATTAGCATTAGCATTAGCAACAGTGTGCAGCGTTATCTTTACTGTTTTCTAATGACTCGAGTAAACTATTTAATTTATAAACATAATACATATTTTCATGAACACGTCACTAAATAGGGAATAGGGTGCCATTAGGGACGCATCTACAGGGTGTTGTTAGTGTTACCGTTGGAACAACTCATCCTCAACGCTTCTGAGAAGGCTCCTTTGGAAGGACGGAGGAGAAGAAGAGAGCAACAGAAAGAAGGACGGAGGAGAAGAAGAGAGCAACAGAAAGAAGGACGGAGGAGAAGAAGAGAGCAACAGAAAGAAGGACAGGAGAAGAAAAAACAAAACGAGAAGGACAGTCAGACAAGACCTTGCTTTTCCACAACTAGGTACACACTGATCAACAATCCAGACAGGGAGATAGGTGGGCGTGACGGGTCAAAGGTCATGCTTTGAGAACAGAACAGGACAACTAGCTCCACACAAACTGAGGTGAATGGAAACAGGTTAGTCCAGGGGTGTCAAACTCATTCCATAAAAGGTATCTAGCGTTTGGGTCCAAAGAAGACCTAGACAACAAGGTGAGGGTAGTGCCTTACTAATCAGTAACCTGGGCCTGTATTTATAAAGCTTCTCAGAGTAGGAGTGCTGATCTAGGATCAGGTGCCACCTGTCCATATAATCTCATTCATTACTAACTAAAAGGTAAAACGGGTCCTAGATCAGCACTCCTACTGTAAGAAGCTTTATGGATACAGGCCCTGATCAATCAAGTACAAGGGAGAAATAAAACCCTGTAGCCTCTTGGCCCTCCATGGAATGAGCCCTGTAGTGTGGGCTAGTATCACAGCCAGGTGACGTGGGGAGACTTCACAAAACTCAGTCAAGTTTAAAACCTATTAAACAACACCTATAAAAGACAAAAACGTACATAAAAAAACAAAAAAATAGAAAGCTTGAGCAAAGTAGATTATTTACAGAGGTATTGTACACTACTGCCGGAGCTCATGCTCTATCTATCCTGTGGTCTAAATCAAGAGAGGAAGCATGGTCTAAACCAAGAGAGGAAGCATGGTCTAAACCAAGAGAGGAAGCATGGTCTAAACCAAGAGAGGAAGCATGGTCTAAACCAAGAGAGGAAGCATGGTCTAAACCAAGAGAGGAAGCATGGTCTAAATCAAGAGAGGAAGCATGGTCTAAACCAAGAGAGGAAGCATGGTCTAAACCAAGAGAGGAAGCATGGTCTAAATCAAGAGAGGAAGCATGGTCTAAACCAAGAGAGGAAGCATGGTCTAAACCAAGAGAGGAAGCATGGTCTAAACCAAGAGAGGAAGCATGGTCTAAACCAAGAGAGGAAGCATGGTCTAAACCAAGAGAGGAAGCATGGTCTAAACCAAGAGAGGAAGCATGGTCTAAACCAAGAGAGGAAGCATGGTCTAAACCAAGAGAGGAAGCATGGTCTAAATCAAGAGCGGAAGCATGGTCTAAATCAAGAGAGGAAGCATGGTCTAAATCAAGAGAGGAAGCATGGTCTAAACCAAGAGAGGAAGCATGGTCTAAACCAAGAGAGGAAGCATGGTCTAAACCAAGAGAGGAAGCATGGTCTAAATCAAGAGAGGAACCATCCCACACTCCTAAAAAAGTGCGGTTGGGCGCGTAAAACCAGGCAAAAATGTAATGGATCCGCCACATAAAATAAAATATAAAAAATAATGTGTACTTATTTTTGAGTTTATCTAGCTTTATTTGACATATTTTTAAGTACGGAGGGAGTGTAACCGTGTAACCACGGTGGTATTCAGTAGTCCCAAGCAGACTCCCATTGGACCAGAATAGACAAGACAGCTAAAACAGAAGCCTGGAGCCATAACGGAGGTGATCCCATGCCGATGGTTACCATGGTTCTTACCTGGTAGTGATGCCTCTCTCTGCGAATGGGCTCCAGGGGGAGGGGAAGTCACTCTCTTTAGTCACATCCTGGAGACCACAATAACAAACAAGACATGTAAGTTAGTTGGATAACACCAGGGCAGTGTAGAAAATGCCACCCGATATAGTGGTACACCACACCTTTGACAAGGGCTCTGGTACATGTTTTAATAATAACATAAAGAGTGCACTGCCTTGGGAATAAATAGGCGAAACAGACAAGGTCTTTGAAATGTACCCTGCGTCTGAAATGCCACCCCATGCACTAGTCAGAACTACTTTCACTATAGAGGGAATACAGTGCTATTTTGAACGCACTCACATTATTTTATTTTGGGGGAATTTACAATCACTTCCTGACCAACGTTTAAGAGGAATGTGGCTGATAAACAGTGCGCGAAAGAGATGTAAATTACAAATAACCAATGAAATTGGTTATGTAATATTAAATATATTCACCATTTCAGTGTGATCCTCCGTTTCCTTCCTCAGCGGAGGTTCACACTGCACTTCATCATCAACTGTGGAGGAGAGAAGCCAGGTTGAAGTGGCATTGAGAAATGACACACTCCAGTCAGTAGGGGGAGCCAGAACCCAACACTCCAACCATTACAACAAACCATTCCAGTATAGGAAGCCTGTACAGATTACAAATATTCAAAAACATGCCTCCTGTTTTCCTCAACGCACTGAAGTAAAACTGCTAAAAATTGGTGGTGACTGCATCATGTTATGGGTATTCTAGTCATTGTTAAGGACTAGGGTGTTTTTTTTAAATAAACGTAATAGTGCTAAGCACAGGCCAAATCCTCAAGGAAAACCTGGTTCAGTCTGCTTTCTAACAGACACTGGGAGACAAATTTCACCTTTCAGCAGGACAATAACCTAAAACACAAGGCCAAATCTACGCTGGAGTTGCTTTATGAAGACAGTGAATGTTCCTGAGTGGCCGAGTTCCAGTTTTGTCTTAAATCTACTTGAAAATCTATGGCAAGACCTGAAAATGGTTGTCTAGCAACGATCAACTTGACAGAGCTTGGGGAAATGTTTTTAGATAGATAGATAGATAGATAGATAGATAGATAGATAGATAGATAGATAGATAGATAGATAGATAGATAGATAGATAGATAGATAGATAGATAGATAGATAGATAGATAGATAGATAGATAGATAGATAGATAGATAGATAGATAGATAGATAGATAGATAGATAGATAGATAGATAGATAGATAGATAGATAGATAGATAGATAGATAGATAGATAGATAGATAGATAGATAGATAGATAGATAGATAGATAGATAGATAGATAGATAGATAGATAGATAGATAGATAGATAGATAGATAGATAGATAGATAGATAGATAGATAGATAGATAGATAGATAGATAGATAGATAGATAGATAGATAGATACTTTATTGATCCCCGGGGGGGAAATTTCATTGTCAAGCAGCTACAACAAAACACAGGGCAGGTGCAAGATGCTACAACGAAAGTACACAAAAGACAGATACACGGTACATGATACATAGAGCGGCAGTATGAAAAAGTATAAAAATACAAGAAGTCTGGAGTGCAAAAAAATAAAAGCTATAAAAAGACATTGCATAGTATGGGTGGTTGGCTGAATATGTACACTATACATTGGTGGATGTTGGATGGTTAACTATACTATACAGGTTGATGGCAGAGAAATACTTCAGTAGCTAAAAATGCGTATGATATGAGCGAGGGTAATAATAGTTTACTTAATAGACAGACTGGGTAGATGAACAGGTAAGTGAATATTTTGCATGGTTAAATTAGCTGTACAGTTAGGTATACAGTTATATTTACAGATAAGTGAATACTTGCGTGGTTACACAAACTGTACAGGTAAATGACAGGAAGAGATACTTTAATAGCTAAATGTGTGTATGATATCATTTGGGGGTATTGTGTCATTATGGGGTATTGTGTCATTATGGGGTATTGGGTCATTATGGGGTATTGGGTCATTATGGGGTATTGGGTCATTATGGGGTATTGGGTCATTATGGGGTATTGTGTCATTATGGGGTATTGTGTCATTATGGGGTATTGTGTCATTATGGGGTATTGTGTCATTATGGGGTATTGGGTCATTATGGGGTATTGGGTCATTATGGGGTATTGGGTCATTATGGGGTATTGTGTCATTATGGGGTATTGGGTCATTATGGGGTATTGTGTCATTATGGGGTATTGTGTCATTATGGGGTTGAATTCAGGCTTTAACAAAATAATTGAATGGACACTACTAACTTGCACTCGTCTCACACTATTACCACCACCACACTACTACTACTACAAACACCCCTACTAATACTACCACCACCACACTACTACTACTCCAAACACCCCTACTAATACTACCACCACAAACACACTACTGCTACGAAATAAATACACCCTTACTACTACAACTACCACCACTAAGTAGTATAAGCGGATAAGACTGGAGAGGGGGAAAATAACATTTTAAATTTGAACAGTAATCTCTTGTGTGCATTGTTCTTATTGTTACTGAATACTGTCTGTTCAATAAACAAATATATATATAAAAAAATCTGTAAACAATTGTTGGAAGAATTACTTGTGTCATGCACAAAGTAGATGTCCTAACCGACTTGCCAAAACTATAGTTTGTTAACATGAAATCTGTGGAGTGGTTGAAAAATTAGTTGTAATGACTTCAACCTAAGTGTATGTAAACTTCCGACTTCAACTGTATTTGATTCGTAAAGTTGGCTAATGCTGCTTAACATTTCTCTGCCTCGAATTCGATCCATCTAGCAAGATACTTAACAATGCTAATAATACTTGTTCCACCACACTTTCTCCCTCACCTCAATCTTTCTAAATGCCAGTTGGTTTTTCGGTTAGAGCTCGTTAAGTATTCTTCATCACCTTCTCACCTACCTCTTCGTTATCATTGGGGACGCCGTGCTGTAACTGACAAACTGCCTTTCTACTCTCTGCTGTCCAGAGAGACAGCTGTAGCTGTAACTAGCAAACTGGTTGTAACTTCTCTCTTCAGTCGCGTGCTGCATTCTGTTGCTATGTGAATGATTGACTGAGCCTTGGATACAGACAGTATTGCTCCAAACGAGCATCACTCGTTCGCTTACAGACAGTACTGATCCAAACCCCTCCCCCAAACTTTTCTAATCTGATCTACACAAATCACTATTTTGGATTCAAAACGGCAAATTTCGACGAAAGGTAACTAGTTTGCATCCCTGACGATGACGACTACTACGACAAATACACCACCTACTACTATTACTACCACCACCTCAAATACACCCCTACTACTACTACTACTACTATTACCACCACCACCTCAAACACATCCCTACTACTACTACTACCTCCAACACACTACTACTACTACTACTACTACTACTACCACCACCACCACCTCAAACACACCCCTACTACTACAAACACACCACAACTACTATTACTACCACCACCTCAAATACACCCCTACTACTACTACTACTACTACTATTACCACCACCACCTCAAACACATCCCTACTACTACTACTACCTCCAACACACTACTACTACTACTACCACCACCACCACCTCAAACACACCCCTACTACTACAAACACACCACAACTACTATTACTACCACCACCTCAAATACACCCCTGCTACTACTACTACTACTATTACCACCACCACCTCAAACACATCCCTACTACTACAAACACACCACAACTACTATTACCACCACCACCTCAAACACATCCCTACTACTACAAACACACCACAACTACTATTACCACCACCACCTCAAACACATCCCTACTACTACAAACACACCACAACTACTATTACCACCACCACCTCAAACACATCCCTACTACTACAAACACACCACAACTACTATTACCACCACCACCTCAAACACATCCCTACTACTACAAACACACCACAACTACTATTACCACCACCACCTCAAACACATCCCTACTACTACAAACACACCACAACTACTATTACCACCACCACCTCAAACACATCCCTACTACTACAAACACACCACAACTACTATTACTACCACCACCTCAAATACACCCCTACTACTACTACTACTATTACCACCACCACCTCAAACACATCCCTACTACTACTACTACCTCCAACACACTACTACTACTACTACTACTACCACCACCACCACCTCAAACACACCCCTACTACTACAAACACACCACAACTACTATTACTACCACCACCTCAAATACACCCCTGCTACTACTACTACTACTATTACCACCACCACCTCAAACACATCCCTACTACTACAAACACACCACAACTACTATTACCACCACCACCTCAAACACATCCCTACTACTACAAACACACCACAACTACTATTACCACCACCACCTCAAACACATCCCTACTACTACAAACACACCACAACTACTATTACCACCACCACCTCAAACACATCCCTACTACTACAAACACACCACAACTACTATTACCACCACCACCTCAAACACATCCCTACTACTACAAACACACCACAACTACTATTACCACCACCACCTCAAACACATCCCTACTACTACAAACACACCACAACTACTATTACTACCACCACCTCAAATACACCCCTACTACTACTACTACTACTACTATTACCACCACCACCTCAAACACATCCCTACTACTACTACTACCTCCAACACACTACTACTACTACTACTACTACCACCACCACCACCTCAAACACACCCCTACTACTACAAACACACCACAACTACTATTACTACCACCACCTCAAATACACCCCTGCTACTACTACTACTACTATTACCACCACCACCTCAAACACATCCCTACTACTACAAACACACCACAACTACTATTACCACCACCACCTCAAACACATCCCTACTACTACAAACACACCACAACTACTATTACCACCACCACCTCAAACACATCCCTACTACTACAAACACACCACAACTACTATTACCACCACCACCTCAAACACATCCCTACTACTACAAACACACCACAACTACTATTACCACCACCACCTCAAACACATCCCTACTACTACAAACACACCACAACTACTATTACCACCACCACCTCAAACACATCCCTACTACTACAAACACACCACAACTACTATTACCACCACCACCTCAAACACACCCCTACTACTACTACTACCACCACCACCACCACCACCTCAAACACACCCCTACTACTACTACTACTACCTCCAACACACTACTACTACTACTACTACTACTACTACTACCACCACCACCACCACCTCAAACACACCCCTACTACTACTACTACCTCCAACACACTACTACTACTACTACTACTACTACCACTACCACCACCAACACACCCCTACGACTACAAACACACCACAACTACTATTACCACCACCACCACCACCACCACCACCTCAAACACATCCCTCCTACTACTGCTACTAATACTACTACTACTACCACCACCACCACCCAACACATCCCTACTACTACTACTACCTCCAACACACTACTACTACTACCACCACCTCAAACACACCCCTACTACTACTACTACCACCAAAACACCCCTACTACTACAAACACACCACAACTACTATTATTACCACCACCACCACCTCAAACACACCCCTACTACTACTACTACTACTACTACCACCACCTCAAACACACCCCTACTACTACTACTACTACTACTACCACCACCTCAAACACACCCCTACTACTACTACTACCTCCAACACACTACTACTACTACTACTACTACCACCACCACCTCAAACACACCACTACTTCACAAACTACTGTCTCACACACCATTATCTCATTAGCCTGGTCCCAGATCTGTTTGTGCTGTCTTGCCAAATATGTGACAGTGATCATAGAAGTTGATAAGACAGCAGAAACAGATCTGGGACCAGCTATGATCTGACTACACTAGCCCACTCCTGGCCACTCCTTGTCATGCCCAACATGGGACGGGTTGGAATGTAAGCACAAAACAGGTTCTGGATTTCAGGCTATCACTACTCTGTCTCTGTGACTGACCTGGGGCCCCCTTGTCCTCAGCCCTGTGTCTCTCCTCTTCAGGGTAGCCAGGGCTCGAACACAGCCTTCCTGGAGATCCATCATTCTCACTGTCTGCTGCTTCATGGTGAGTAGAAAGGCCAGATACAGCCGCCAGACAACATCAACAACAACAGGTCAAACAGGGATTGAACTGCACACAAGTATAAACAGACAACCACTACTACTAGTCTAGCACATATCAAAACAACAAGTACATAAACAGACAGCTATTACTAGTACTGTATATTAAGGGTGGGCAGTATACCACCCCTACTGTATATTAAGGGTGGGCAGTATACCACCCCTACTGTATATTAAGGGTGGGCAGTATACCACCCCTACTGTATATTAAGGGTGGGCAGTATACCACCCCTACTGTAGAAGGACGGAGAAGCTCAGTTCTGGTGACTTTAACAGTACATTCTACTCTTAATGAAAATAAAAAGATGCTGACACCATCTAAGTTATAATTTCCACCTCCAGAAATGAGCCCAATAACATATTGGACCACGCATATAGCTTATGGTCTATATCAGGAATGGGTAACTGGCGGCCTGCCGATCATTTCCACCTCCCAAAAATTAAATACTATATTTATGGTTGAGAGTTAGAATAGTAGCAGTTTCTCGCTTATGTCAGTCAATCAATTAGCTAATGTCAGCCAACATGTTTTAGATTGGTAAATTAGTCTAGCCCGCTATCTAAACTTGTAGTAATCATGGTCGAATTACAGACCAGGGGCCCCATTGAGTCACTCAGAAATCATGTTAACATGGCATAATTCAGAGCAAAATGTGTTGAACTGAAGGAAATTAGCTGTAAAACAAAAACATTTACTCGCAACAAAAGGCTAGGGCCAACTGACTGCATGTGTGGGTATGTAGGCTAGACAACCAGCAGCTACAGTAGGCTAGACAACCAGCAGCTACAGTAGGCTAGACAACCAGCAGCTACAGTAGGCTAGACAACCAGCAGCTACAGTAGTCTAGACAACCAGCAGCTACAGTAGTCTAGACAACCAGCAGCTACAGTAGGCTAGACAACCAGCAGCTACAGTAGGCTAGACAACCAGCAGCTACAGTAGTCTAGACAACCAGCAGCTACAGTAGGCTAGACAACCAGCAGCTACAGTAGGCTAGACAACCAGCAGCTACAGTAGGCTAGACAACCAGCAGCTACAGTAGGCTAGACAACCAGCAGCTACAGTAGACTAGACAACCAGCAGCTACAGTAGGCTAGACAACCAGCAGCTACAGTAGGCTAGACAACCAGCAGCTACAGTAGGCTAGACAACCAGCAGCTACAGTAGGCTAGACAACCAGCAGCTACAGTAGGCTAGACAACCAGCAGCTACAGTAGGCTAGACAACCAGCAGCTACAGTAGGCTAGACAACCAGCAGCTACAGTAGTCTAGACAACCAGCAGCTACAGTAGTCTAGACAACCAGCAGCTACAGTAGTCTAGACAACCAGCAGCTACAGTAGGCTAGACAACCAGCAGCTACAGTAGGCTAGACAACCAGCAGCTACAGTAGGCTAGACAACCAGCAGCTACAGTAGGCTAGACAACCAGCAGCTACAGTAGGCTAGACAACCAGCAGCTACAGTAGGCTAGACAACCAGCAGCTACAGTAGGCTAGACAACCAGCAGCTACAGTAGGCTAGACAACCAGCAGCTACAGTAGGCTAGACAACCAGCAGCTACAGTAGGCTAGACAACCAGCAGCTACAGTAGACTAGACAACCAGCAGCTACAGTAGGTTAGACAACCAGCAGCTACAGTAGACTAGACAACCAGCAGCTACAGTAGGCTAGACAACCAGTACGTTGAGCCCTGCAGGATTAACACTATGTCGAGCCCTGCAGGATTAACACTATGTCGAGCCCTGCAGGATTAACACTATGTCGAGCCCTGCAGGGTTAACACTATGTCGAGCCCTGCAGGGTTAACACTATGTCGAGCCCTGCAGGGTTAACATTATGTCCCGGCCTGCAGGGTTAACACTATGTCCCGGCCTGCAGGATTAACACTATGTCCCGGCCTGCAGGATTAACATGAAGACTGACAGGAAAACTGACAGATGGGAGAGCAGATTCAGAGCTCTGACTAATTCCACTAGTCAGCTAGGGACAATGGACAAGGGGGTGGGTGTTCCTGGAAGGTGTCTAGCTACTGTGGGAGGATGACAGAGGAGGAGAGGAGGAGCGAGGAGGACAGAGGAAAGGAGGAGAGGAGAGGATGATAAGAGAGGAGGAGAGAGGAGAGGACAGAGGAGAGGATGATAAGAGAGGAGGAGAGAGGAGAGGAGGACTGCTGTTACTTACAGCTGATCTCTGAGTGAGTTCTCTCTGGTCTGGAGTGTTTGTTGGTGGAACATATGGTGTGTCTCACTACTGAGAGAAGCTGAGGAGGGAGGGAGAGAAAGAAAGATGGGGGAGAAAGAAAGAGAGAGAGGGTGGGGAAGAGAGGGGGGGAAGAAGAGAGAGAGAGGGGGGAAGGGAGAAAGAGAGAGGGGGGAGAGAAGTGGAGAAGGGAGACGGGGGAAGAGAGAGGGGGAGGAAGAGAGACGGAGGGAGAGAGAGAGGGGGGAGGAAGAGAGAGGGGAGGAAGAGAGAGGGGAGGAAGAGAGAGGGGAGGAAGAGAGAGGGGAGGAAGAGAGAGGGGAGGAAGAGAGAGGGGAGGAAGAGAGAGGGGAGAAAGAGAGAGGGGAGGAGAGACAGGGAGGAAGAGAGGGGGGGAGGAAGAGAGAGAGGGGGGAGAGAGAGAGGGGGGAGAGAGAGAGGGGGGAGGAAGAGAGAGAGGGGGGAGAGAGAGGGGGGAGAGAGAGAGGGGAAGAGAGAGTAGACAAACTTCAACATTAGATACGTTTCAAAGTGAAGGAATGCATTCGAACCCCTTGACTTTTTCCACATTTCGTTACATTACAGCCTTATTCAAAAATGTATGTTTTCCCTCATTAAATCGACACACAATACCCCATAATGACCCAATACCCCATAATGACCCAATACCCCATAATGACCCAATACCCCATAATGACCCAATACCCCATAATGACCCAATACCCCATAATGACCCAATACCCCATAATGACCCTATACCCCATAATGACCCAATACCCCATAATGACCCAATACCCCATAATGACACAATACCCCATAATGACACAATACCCCATAATGACCCAATACCCCATAATGACCCAATACCCCATAATGACTCAATACCCCATAATGACCCAATACCCCATAATGACCCAATACCCCATAAGGACAAAGAAAAAAACGTTTTTTGGTGGGGGATGCAAATCTATAAAAAAACATTTGGGGAAAAATCACATTTACATAAGTATTTTGACCCTTTACTCAGTACTTTGTTGAACAACTTTTGGCAGCAATTACAGCTATTTTCAGGTCTCTCCAGAGATGTTCGATCAGGTTCAAGGACATTCAGAGACTTGTCCTGAAGTCACTCCTGTGTTGTCTTGGCTGTGTGCTTAGGGTCGTTGTCCTGTTGGAAGGTGAACCTTCGCCAAGTCTGAGGTCCTGAGCACTCTGGAGCAGGTTTTCATCAAGGATCTCTCTGTACTTTGCTCTGTTCATCTATCCCTCAAACCTGACTAGTCTCCCAGTCCCTTCCACTGAAAAACATCCTCACAGCAGGATGCTGCCACCACCATGCTTTACCGTAGGGATGGTGCCAGGTCTCCTCCAGACATGACGCTTACCATTCAGGCCAAAAGTTTCATCAGACCAGAGAATCTTGTTTCTCATGGTCTGAGAGTCATTTAGGTGCCTTTTGGCAAACTCCAAGCGGGCTGTCATGTGCCTTTTACTGAAGAGTGGCTTCTGTCTGGCCACTCTACCATAAAGGCCTGATTGGTGGAGTGCTGCAGAGATGGTTGTCCTTCTGGAAGGTTCTCCCATCTCCACAGAGGAACTCTGGAGCTCTGCCAGAGTGACCATCAGGTTCTTAATCACCTCCCTGACAAAGGCCCTTCTCCCCAGATTGCTCAGTTTGGTCGGGCGGCCAGATCTAGTCTATTCTTGGTGGTTCCAAACTTCTTCCATTTAGGCCACTGTGTTCTTGGGGACCTTCAATGCTGCAGACACTTTTTGCTACCCTACCCCAGATCTGTGCCTCGACACAATCCTGTCTCGGAGATCTACAGACAATTCCATCGACCTCATGGCTTGGTTTTTGCTCTTGTACTGTCAACATGTACTGTCAACTGTGGGACCTTATATAGACAGGTGTGAGCCTTTCCAAATCATGTCTAATCAATGGAATTTACCACAGGTGGACAGGTGGACTCCAATCAAGGATGATCAATGGCATCCTCAGCTAAATAATTTCAGGTCTCAGAGCAAAGGGTCTGAATACTTATGTAAATACAATATTTATATTTTTAATACATTTGCAAACATTTCTAAAAACCTGTTTTCACTTTATCATTATGGGTTATTGTGTGTAGATTGTGTAGGTCAAGGGGTCTGAATACTTTCTGGATGCACTGTAGATACATAACATGGAGGACAGTAGCTCAGTCCTGTGAAATGTGTTATTAGTTATGGAGCCGGTCACACCCCAGTAGCTGGCTGTGTACCAAATTGCACCCTACTCCCTATATAGTGCTAGCCTGACTACCCAATCACATGGCTCCGGCCAGACGCCACGCCCACTAGCCTGACTACCCAATCACATGGCTCAGGCCAGACGCCACACCCACTAGCCTGACTACCCAATCACATGGCTCCGGCCAGACGCCACGCCCACTAGCCTGACTACCCAATCACATGGCTCCGGCCAGACGCCACGCCCACTAGCCTGACTACCCAATCACATGGCTCCGGCCAGACGCCACGCCCACTAGCCTGACTACCCAATCACATGGCTCCGGACAGACGCTACGCCCACTAGCCTGACGACCCAATCACATGGCCCACTAACATTTCTTTGCTTTCCTCCCTGATGTCTTCAAGAATGAGAACACATTCGGATTGTTCTGATTGGTCCCAGAAACCGATGGGCCCACATTATGATGTTCTAAACTTTGATACTCTGATTGGTTAGACTGATTAATTTCTTTTGAACAACGCTCCTCATTTTGACATCAGCACAAACGACTTCTAGATGGCAGTTTCATGTAGACTGATCGATAGAGCAGCAGAATTAAATTCAGGCAGATATAGTGGCCCAGGTCAGATATAGTGGCCCAGGTCAAAAGTAGTGAATAGGTGCCATTTTGGGCACAACCGTTGTGTGTATAAAAACAAACAACCTCCGGTCACAGTGGAAGTCCAGAGAGCATGCTGGGTTACTCCACGACAAGACTGTGGTTCTGCTGTATTCCTCCATCAGTGAACAGTACAGTAGTGTTCTAATGAGGCGTCTAGTGGGGCTACCACCTCTCTTTCTAGCTGGATAACAGAGGAGCAGTACAGTAGTGTGGTTAGTTTTAGCCCCAGTCAAACAGACAGTGCTGTGGTTAGTTTTAGCCCCAGACAGTTCTGTGGTTAGTTTTAGCCCCAGACAGTGCTGTGGTTAGTTTTAGCCCCAGTCAAACAGACAGTGCTGTGGTTAGTTTTAGCCCCAGACAGTGCTGTGGTTAGTTTTAGCCCCAGACAGTGCTGTGGTTAGTTTTAGCCCCAGACAGTGCTGTGGTTAGTTTTAGCCCCAGTCAAACAGACAGTGCTGTGGTTAGTTTTAGCCCCAGACAGTGCTGTGGTTAGTTTTAGCCCCAGACAGTGCTGTGGTTAGTTTTAGCCCCAGACAGTGCTGTGGTTAGTTTTAGCCCCAGACAGTGCTGTGGTTAGTTTTAGCCCCAGACAGTGCTGTGGTTAGTTTTAGCCCCAGACAGTGCTGTGGTTAGTTTACCTCCAGGTCATCGTCGTCCACCTCAGAGAAGTGTTGGTGGTTGTCTGGGTTGTTCATCTTGTCCAACAGCTCCACAGCTAACCTTCTGGTTAGCCCTTTCTGGCCTACAAACACATGCTGTAACACAGACAGACAGACGGAGAGACACAGACGGAGGGACAGACAGACATACTATATTAGTGATCTAGATAGATAGATAGGTACTTTATTGATCCCCCGGGGGGGACATTTCATAAGTTAGTGACACATCAATAACACAAGATGGCCTGCACTCTAATGCTGCTAACACCAGCTTTTAAAAGTATTAGCTAGGATCAACCTCTGACATATTTGACCAGACAGACGAGTCCAGACATATTTGACCAGACAGACGAGTCCAGACATATTTGACCAGACAGACGAGTCCAGACATATTTGACCAGACAGACGAGTCCAGACATATTTGACCAGACAGACGAGTCCAGACATATTTGACCAGACAGACGAGTCCAGACATATTTGACCAGACAGACGAGTCCAGACATATTTGACCAGACAGACGAGTCCAGACATATTTGACCAGACAGACGAGTACAGACATATTTGACCAGACGAGTCCAGACATATTTGACCAGACAGACAAGTCCAGAGAGATGAGTAACACCTTGCACATCTCAGAGGAAGAGTCTTGTCAACACCAATGTAATGTGTAATTATTAACACTAGATTCATTAGACTGTCTAAGATCTGACCCTATTACTCGACCAAGAAGCACTTTCAATGAGGATGTGTCAGTTAGTTACCGATAGGAGCTTCTCTGCTGTCGGTCTCCTCTTGGGGTTCTTGGTCAGAGAGACTTTCACAAAGTTATGGAAGGCTGTGGACCTGGAGGTGTAGGGAAACTATTGTTACTGACTGCAGCAGTAACACAGGAATTAAACAAACATGGATAACTGCTCCAGGTCACAGGTTTACTGTAATGTACTCACCATTTAGCTTTGTCTTGTAGCTTGGGAGGCTGAAAGCTGCTCTTTGACATGAGAAACAAGGCCCTGGAAAAGATCACATCACAAGATGAAATCCTGTCATAACATTCTCTTATTTTACCACCAGTGTGGTGAGACTTTCAGACGATGTACTGGTGTGAGTTTGACAAACCCTTCCTAGCCCTCAGATCATCTTAAGGCCCGTGGTAGGCATTAGACAATAGTCTAACAATTATCTAATTTTAATCAGAGAACAGCTTAGTGATGGAAAGATCAGAGGGAACATTATGAGAATACAAAAGCAGGAAGTGGATAAATCCAGCAAAGAAACAGATTGTTAGATGCATGAGGAAGTGGGGCAGAAACAGCAGTTGGTTGGTGGATGGCATGTGTAAGGAAGTGGGGGGCAGGAGCAGCACTCATTGGCTGATATGAGTAACCTAACGTAGCAGGCATAAAGAGACGCCTGAGCGAAGTCCCCTCTTCCGTTTTTCAGGGGAAACGGAAGTTAGGTTGAAAATAATGTATCCTTGAAAACCAGAAACATACGCTTTCTGACAACACCTCCAAGGGTGATGAGGAAGCGGAGCAGAAACAGCCCTGATTGGCTGATGAGTGAGGAAGTGGAGGAGAAACAGCCCTGATTGGCTGATGAGTGAGGAAGTGGATGGCAGAAACAGCCCTGATTGGCTGATGAGTGAGGAAGTGGATGGCAGAGACAACCCCGATTGGCTGATAAGTGAGGAAGTGGATCAGAAGCAGTACCTCATTGGGTGCAGGTCAAACATAGGGGGCTGCAGCTCAGCCAGTTCTATTGAGGTGATGCCCACGGCCCAGATGTCACACAGCTGGTTGTAACCACCGTTCTTCTCCACTGCTGCTACCTCCGGGGCCATCCTGGACAGAATAAAGACATATTATACATAGAAATATAATTAATTCTAGTTTGGTGATATTCGGCCTTGTCTTCATGTGTACACATTACACAATCTCAATCCGCTACCTCTGGGGTCATACAGAGGGGGCCCTGCATCGGGTTAGGGCCGGATAGGGCCTGTTTTTCATCAATAACTAAGGTACGTGTAGGGCTTCACTAAACTGAGCCATTTTCTTGTGCTCTGCTGCGCAGTACAGTCATATCTGACTAAGACCATAACATGTCAGAAGTGCTTCAAACTTGTCCAGTATAAAACAGACACTTCACAGAAAATAATAATGCTCCTCAAGTTCAGAGTGAGGAAAAGTAGCTAACAGCTAACTGCTCTCTCATGTCTCTTCATTGAGCAGAGCAGCCCAAGTGGAGCCGTTGCTATGGTTACACAGACTCAGAGCCGCCATGAGCTGAGCTCAGGATTGGGCTTAAAATTCATGCCTGTACAAGGCTCTAGGGATAGTTAAAGTATTACACTGCTGCCCCCTGTGGGGTAGTTAAAGTATTACACTACTGCCCACTGTATTACACTGCTGCCCCCTGTGGGGTAGTTAAAGTATTACACTACTGCCCACTGTATTACACTGCTGCCCCCTGTGGGGTATTTAAAGTATTACACTACTGCCCACTGTATTACACTGCTGCCCCGTGGGGTAGTTAAAGTATTACACTACTGCCCACCGTATTACACTGCTGCCCCCCTGTGGGATTGTTAAAGTATTACACTGCTGCCCCCCAGTGGGGTAGTTAAAGTATGCCTGAACAACAGCAATCTGTGAATAAACACTTTCAGGGGCTCTTTATGGAGAGTAAGCGTGTATCCCAAATGGAACAGGGTGCCATTTGGGACGAACAGTCAGAGAAAGACTCACCAGTAAGGAGTCCCGATGAAGGACTTCCTCTTGGCAATGGTGGATGTTATTTTGGCTGCTACTCCAAAATCAGCTGGAATAACAAGTGACAGGTCCTTTCAGATTATATAACAGACACACACACACAGCTGGAATAACAAGTGACAGGTCCTTTCAGATTATATAACAGACACACACACACAGCTGGAATAACAAGTGACAGGTCCTTTCAGATTATATAACAGACACACACAGCTGGAATAACAAATGACAGGTCCTTTCAGATTATATAACAGACACACACATCTGGAATAACAAGTGACAGGTCCTTTCAGATTATATAACAGACACACACACACAGCTGGAATAACAAGTGACAGGTCCTTTCAGATTATATAACAGACACACACAGCTGGAATAACAAATAACAGACACACACATCTGGAATAACAAATGACAGGTCCTTTCAGATTATATAACAGACACACACATCTGGAATAACAAGTGACAGGTCCTTTCAGATTATATATCAGACACACACACACAGCTGGAATAACAAGTGACAGGTCCTTTCAGATTATATAACAGACACACACACACAGCTGAGGGTCATGAGGTCACCCTTTATAAGTCTTCATAGATGACATCTCACCTAGTTTCACATCCCCGTTGTCTGTTAGCAGGATATTAGCACCCTGAAGTAAAGAACACAAACATCGAGCTGTTAGTCTCTCAGCCAAACAGCAATGTGTTACTCATGGTGTAGTAGACAAATGCAGGTACAACACACTGCATAATGTTTACATAATGTTTACATACAGCTTCACCTATCTCATATGTACAGTGGGGAGAACAAGTATTTGATACACTGCCGATTTTGCAGGTTTTCCTACTTACAAAGCATGTAGAGGTCTGTAATTTTTATCATAGGTACACTTCAACTGTGAGAGTCGGAATCTAAAAAAATCCAGAAAATCACATTGTATGATTTTTAAATAATTAATTAGCATTTTATTGCATGAGATAAGTATTTGATCACCTACCAACCAGTAAGAATTCCGTCTCTCACAGACCTGTTAGTTTTTCTTTAAGAAGCACTCCTGTTCTCCACTCATTACCTGTATTAACTGCACCTGTTTGAACTTGTTACCTGTATAAAAGACACCTTTCCACACACTCAATCAAACAGACTCCAACCTCTCCACAATGGCCAAGACCAGAGAGCTGTGTAAGGACATCAGGGATAAAATTGTAGACCTGCACAAGGCTGGGATGGGCTACAGGACAATAGGCAAGCAGCTTGGTGAGAAGGCAACAACTGTTGGCACAATTATTAGAAAATGGAAGAAGTTCAAGATGACGGTCAATCTCCCTCGGTCTGGGGCACCATGAAAGATCTCACCTCGTGGGGCATCAATGATCATGAGGAAGGTGAGAGATCAGCCCAGAATTACACAGCAGGACCTGGTCAATGACCTGAAGAGAGCTGGGACCACAGTCTCAAAGAAAACCATTAGTAACACACTACAATGTCATGGATTAAAATCCTGCAGCGCACACAAGGTCCCCCTGCTCAAGCCAGCGCATGTCCAGGCCCGTCTGAAGTTTACCAATGACCATCTGGATGATCCAGAGGAGGAATGGGAGAAGGTCATGTGGTCTGATGAGACAAAATTAGAGCTTTTTGGTCTAAACTCAACTCGCCGTGTTTGGAGGAAGAAGAAGGATGAGTATAACCCCAAGAACACCATCCCAACCGTGAAGCATGGAGGTGGAAACATCATTCTTTGGGGATGCTTTTCTGCAAAGGGGACAGGACTACTGCACCGTATTGAGGGGAGGATGGATGGGGCCATGTATCGCCAACAACCTCCTTCCCTCAGTAAGAGCATTGAAGATGGGTCGTGGCTGGGTCTTCCAGCATGACAACGACCCGAAACACACAGCCAGGGCAACTAAGGAGTGGCTCCGTAAGAAGCATCTCAAGGTCCTGGAGTGGCCTAGCCAGTCTCCAGACCTGAACCCAATAGAAAATCTTTGGAGGGAGCTGAAAGTCCGTATTGCCCAGCGACAGCCCCGAAACCTGAAGGATATGGAGGAGTGGGCCAAAATCCCTGCTGCAGAGTGTGCAAACCTGGTCAAGAACTACAGGAAACATATGATCTCTGTAATTGCAAACAAAGGTTTCTGTACCAAATATTAAGTTCTGCTTTTCTGATGTATCAAATACTTATGTCATGCAATAAAATGCAAATTAATTACTTAAAAATCATTCAATGTGATTTTCTGGATTTTTGTTTTAGATTCCGTCACTCACAGTTGAAGAGTACCTATGATAAAAATTACAGACTTCTACATGCTTTGTAAGTGGGAAAACCTGCAAAATCGGCAGTGTATCAAATACTTGTTCTCCCCACTGTATATACTGTCTTCTATTCTACTGTATTTTAGTCAAAGCCACTCCAACAGATAGTTTACTTGATTTAAATATATGTTACCCATGCCAATAAAGCCCTTTGAACTTAATTGAGTGAGCCACAGGGAGGAGAGAGAGAGAGAGAGAGAGAGAGAGAGAGAGAGAGAGAGAGAGAGAGAGAGAGAGAGAGAGAGAGAGAGAGAGAGAGAGAGAGAGAGAGAGAGAGAGAGAGAGAGAGAGAGAGAGAGAGAGAGAGAGAGAGAGAGAGAGAGAGAGAGAGAGAGAGAGAGAGAGAGAGAGAGAGAGAGAGAGAGAGAGAGAGAGAGAGAGAGAGAGAGAGAGAGAGAGAGAGAGAGAGAGAGAGAGAGAGAGAGAGAGAGAGAGAGAGAGAGAGAGAGAGAGAGAGAGAGAGAGAGAGAGAGAGAGAGAGAGAGAGAGAGAGAGAGAGAGAGAGAGAGAGAGAGAGAGAGAGAGAGAGAGAGAGAGAGAGAGAGAGAGAACAGAAAAGAAGAAACAGGAAATGATTCTCTCTGTGTAGCTGAGCTCTGCTCTGGAACCAACCCTGACCCACTGATAACACCACAAGAGAACAGAGCCTTTACACTAGGGGTATGAGCATGAACCTGGTAGTGTTCAGTATGGCACAGAAACTGAAAACCTTTTAAAACAAGTCCAGGTAATTCCTCCCAGTCCTTTTTCTTCCATTTGGTGTCTAATAGTGCTAAGTGATTAATGCTTTGAGGTCGGTTTGGTTTCTGATCGATTGTTAAAAAGTTTCCAATTTCCGTTTCGATTATTTGGGTTGAAGGCTATTAATACAGAATAAAACAATTAATACAAGTCCCATGATGGTATTAACCATAATTTACTCACATTACATTTGTTTTATTTGATGACTTTATTATTTAATTCCAAGTCATAATATCCTCTCTATAGAGCTGCTGCCTATGTTGTACACTACTACATACCCCAGGCCAGCCAGCCATCCAACCTCTCATCCTGTGGCTTTTACTCACTCTGCAGACATGAAATACCACCATGCTTCTCTGGTGTGTTTTTACACTGTAATTCACAACTCTGTTTGCAGCAAAGAGGAAGGTGTGAGAGCAGTAAGGCCAGACAAGGCCTTCTTTCCCTTCATTATGAACTAGCAGTGACATTTAGTGGGCCAGTGTAGAGATGGAATGTGTATGGTGCCATACCTTGATGTCACGGTGCATGTTCCCCTTGCTGTGTAGGTATCCCAAACCCTGTGAATGAAAGAGCCATGTGAGACTGGGGTGGAATGGCTAACGTTGGAGACATCCAGAAGAGTAAAGTCAGAAGGGTTGGTTTCCTGGATATAGATTAAACCAAGCCCTATTTTGGGACTAGTAAACAGCCCTTTGAAATTGAGATACCATTGAGTGTAGATTGTAGTCCTGGGGCTTTATGTATCAAGCATCGAGTAGGATCTAGGAACAGGTCCTCCCTGTCCTTAATTCATTGTGATCTAAAAGGCACAACTCTGATCCTAAATCTGCACAGCTGCTCTGAGACGGCCACAGGAGTAGGTTGAATCTATGTCCAGGAAACTGGCCCTAGGAGGGTTGAACTAAGTGCAATTACCTGTATGGTCTCTCTGCAGACGTAGGCTATCTGCGGCTCTGACAGGCGACCCGTCACTGGGATATTAAAACATGATGTTATTCTGCTGCTGCCTTATAGGTTATTATACACACACATACACACACACATATACACACACACACACACACACACACACACACACACACACACATATATATATATATACAGTGGGGAGAACAAGTATTTGATACACTGCCAATTTTGCAGGTTTTCCCACTTACAAAGCATGTAGAAGTCTGTAATTTTTATCATAGGTACACTTCAACTGTGAGATACGGAATCTAAAACAAAAATCCAGAAAATCACATTGTATGATTTTTAAATAATTAATTTGCATTTTATTGCATGACATAAGTATTTGATCACCTACCAACCAGTAAGAATTCCGTCTCTCACAGACCTGTTAGTTTTTCTTTAAGAAGCCCTCCTGTTCTCCACTCATTACCTGTATTAACTGCACCTGTTTGAACTTGTTACCTGTATAAAAGACACCTGTCCACACACTCAATCAAACGGACTCCACACACTCAATCAAACAGCTGTGTAAGGACATCAGGGATAAAATTGTAGACCTGCACAAGGCTGGGATGGGCTACAGGACAATAGGCAAGCAGCTTGGTGAGAAGGCAACAACTGTTGGCGCAATTATTAGAAAATGGAAGAAGTTCAAGATGACGGTCAATCTCCCTCGGTCTGGGGCACCATGCAAGATCTCACCTCGTGGGGCATCAATGATCATGAGGAAGGTGAGGGATCAGCCCAGAACTACACGGCAGGACCTGGTCAATGACCTGAAGAGAGCTGGGACCACAGTCTCAAAGAAAACCATTAGTAACACACTACGCCGTCATGGATTAAAATCCTGCAGCGCACGCAAGGTCCCCTTGCTCAAGCCAGCGCATGTCCAGGCCCGTCTGAAGTTTGCCAATGACCATCTGGATGATCCAGAGGAGGAATGGGAGAAGGTCATGTGGTCTGATGAGACAAAAATAGAGCTTTTTGGTCTAAACTCAACTCGCCGTGTTTGGAGGTAGAAGAAGGATGAGTACAACCCCAAGAACACCATCCCAACCGTGAAGCATGGAGGTGGAAACATCATTCTTTGGGGATGCTTTTCTGCAAAGGGGACAGGACGACTGCACCGTATTGAGGGGAGGATGGATGGGGCCATGTATCGCGAGATCTTGGCCAACAACCTCCTTCCCTCAGTAAGAGCATTGAAGATGGGTCGTGGCTGGGTCTTCCAGCATGACAACGACCCGAAACACACAGCCAGGGCAACTAAGGAGTGGCTCCGTAAGAAGCATCTCAAGGTCCTGGAGTGGCCTAGCCAGTCTCCAGACCTGAACCCAATAGAAAATCTTTGGAGGGAGCTGAAAGTCTGTATTGCCCAGCGACAGCCCCGAAACATGAAGGATCTGTATGGAGGAGTGGGCCAAAATCCCTGCTGCAGTGTGTGCAAACCTGGTCAAGAACTACAGGAAACGTATGATCTCTGTAATTGCAAACAAAGGTTTCTGTACCAAATATTAAGTTCTGCTTTTCTGATGTATCAAATACTTATGTCATGCAATAAAATGCAACTTAATTACTTAAAAATCATACAATGTGATTTTCTGGATTTTTGTTTTAGATTCCGTCACTCACAGTTGAAGAGTACCTATGATAAAAATTACAGACTTCTACATGCTTTGTAAGTGGGAAAATATGCAAAACCGGCAGTGTATCAAATACTTGTTCTCCCCACTGTATATATATATATACACACACACACACACACACACACACATATATATATATATATATATACACACACACACACACACACACACATATACATATACACACAGCAGTATGTGTTGCCCTAAAGGCCATTAAACTATATATAGTTTATTATACACAGCAGTATGTGTTGCCCTAAAGGACATTAAACTATATATAGTTTATTATACACTATATACACAGCAGTATTTGTTGCCCTAAAGGCCATTTCTATAGTTTATTATACACTATATATACAGCCAGACTGGTTCCAGCTGATAGAAAGGCAACAGTAACTCAAATAACCACTCGTTACAACCAAGGTATACAGAAGAGCATCTCTGAACGCACAACACGTTGAACCTTGAAGCAGATGGACTACAGCAGCAGAAGATCACACCAGGTGCTGCTCCTGTCAACTAAGAACAGGAAATTGAGGCTACAATTTGCACGGGCCACCAAAATTGGACAATAGAAGATTGAACGTTGCCTGGTCTGATGAGTCCCGATTTCTGCTGCGACTTTTGGCGTAAACAACATGAAAGCATGGATCCATCCTGCCTTGTATCAACGGTTCAGCCTGGTGGTGGTGGTGGTGTAATGGTGTGGGGGATATTTTCTGGGCACACCCCTTAGTACCAATTGAGCATCAAGCCTAAGATCCACATTTTTGTATTTCTTTATTTAACCTTTATTTAACTAGGCATGCGCAATGCCAAGCGTTGGCTGTAGTGGTGTAAAGCTTGCCGTTCTCTGGAGTGATGAATCATGCTTCACCATCTGGCAGTCTAGACGGACGATTCTGGGTATAGCGGATGCTAGGAGAAAGCTACCTACCTGCCCCAATCCTGTTTCAGCATGACAATGCCCTCTTGCACAAAGTGAGGTCCGTACAGAAATGGTTTGTCGAGATCAGTGTGGAAGAACTTGACTGGCCTGCACAGAGCCCTGATCTCAACCCCATTGAACACCGCCGACTGCGAGCCAGGCATAATCGCCCAACATCAGTGCACAACCTCATAAACGTTCTTGTGACTTAATGGAAGCAGGTTCCCGCAGCAATGTTCCAACATCTAGTGGAAAGCCTTCCCAGAAGAGTGGAGGCTGTTATAGCAGCAAAGGGGGGACCAACTCCATATTAATGTCCATGATTTTGGAATGAGATGTTGGACAACCAGGTGTCCACATACTTTCAGTCATGTACTGTATGCTTATTATAAGGGTCAGATTGATTACAGACAGAATCCTAGGCAGTGTGGTCATACGATAGGGATGAAACAAGTCAACAATAAGAAGCCATAAGTTATGACGCCAATAACTCTGATAATATAATATAAGAGAGAGAGAGAGAGAGAAAGTGAGAGAGAGCGAGCGAGCGAGCCAGACAGAGTGAGAGAGAGAGAGAGAGAGCGAGCGAGCCAGACAGAGTGAGAGAGAGAGAGCAAGCGAGCGAGCCAGACAGAGTGAGAGAGAGAGCGAGCGAGCCAGACAGAGTGAGAGAGAGAGAGCGAGCCAGACAGAGTGAGAGAGAGAGCGAGCCAAACAGAGTGAGAGAGAGAGCGAGCCAGACAGAGTGAGAGAGAGAGCGAGCCAGACAGAGTGAGAGAGAGAGCGAGCCAGACAGAGTGAGAGAGAGAGCGAGAGAGAGCGAGCGAGCCAGACAGAGTGAGAGAAAGAGAGAGAGCCAGACAGAGTGAGAGAAAGAGAGAGAGCCAGACAGAGTGAGAGAGAGCGAGCGAGCGAGCCAGACAGAGTGAGAGAGAAAGAGCGAGCGAGCGAGCCAGACAGAGTGAGAGAGAGAGAGAGCGAGCAAGCCAGCCAGACAGACAGACAGACAGACAGAGAGAGAGAGAGTGAGACAGAGAGAGAGAGTGAGACAGAGAGAGAGTGAGACAGAGAGAGAGAGAGACAGAGAGAGAGAGTGAGACAGAGAGAGGTTAAGAGCGTTGGGCTAGTAACCAAAGGCTTGCTGGTTCAAATCCCCAAGCCGACTAGGTGAAAAATCTGCAGATGTGCCTTGACCAAGGCACTTAATCCTAATTGCTGCTGTAAGTGGCTCTGAATAAGACCGTCTGCTGAACGACTAAAATGTGAATGAGCAGAACAACAACACACCATTATATATATCTTGTAGAGATCCTCCTCCACAGTACTCCATACAGATCCACAGCTTATCCATGCTGATACAGGGAGGGAGAGGAGACAGTTAGGGACATGTAACAGTCTGTAGAACACAATGTATGCCTCTGAGATAGATACAGAGTGAACTGGTAGGAGCACATTGCTGCTAGTGCTAGTCATCAACTATGAGTACTGTAAGGACCTTGTCATACTATCAGAAGTTGACTGTACTGTAGGCTACATTATAAAGCCCTGCTGTGATAAAGCCTACGTCTCTCCTGACTAATTGACATATAAACCAGATCAGAAGCTCTTTCTTCCTGTTAAACCTGCTGGAGGTCCCAGTTCCTGGCAGTACAGGGCTGGGTCTATATAGGTCTATGAGCAGGGCTGGACACATATACATATACATATACATGTACACACACACACACACACACACACACACACACACACACACACACACACACACACACACACACACACACACACACACACACACACACACACACACACACACACACACACACACACACACACACACACACACACACACACACAGTGAAATAAGTATTGAACACGTCACCATTTTTCTCAGTAAATATATTTCCAAAGGTGCTAATGACATGACATTTTCACCAGATGTTGGTAATAACCCAAGTAATCCATACATACAAAGAAACCAAAACAAATAAGTTCAGAAATTAAGTTGTGTAATAATGTGAAATGACACAGGGAAAAAGTATTGAACACATGAAGAAAGGGAGGTTCAAAAAGGCATGGAAAGCCAAGACAACAGCTGAAAACTATCAGTAATTAAAAAGCAATCCAGCCCCCTGTCAGTGCAAATTAATATCAGCTGGTTCAGTCCCAACTGATGGCCTACAAAAAGGTCTCATTGCCAAGGTGTCACACAAGACACATCTCATGATGGGTAAAAGCAAAGAGCTGTCTCAAGACATTCGCAACCTAATTGTTGCAAAACAAATCATGTCCAATCAATTAAATTTACCACAGGTGGACTCCAATCAAGTTGTAGAAACATCTCAAGGATGATCAATGTAAACAGGAAGCACCTGAGCTCAATTTCCAGTCTCATAGCAATGTGTCTGAATACTTATATAAATAAGGTATTTATATTTTGTATATTTAAAACATTTACAAACATTTCTAAAAACCTGTTTTCTCTTTGTCATTATGGGGTATTGTGTGGAGATTGATGAAATTATTATTTTTTTGAATCCATTTTAGAATTAGGCTGTAACGTAACAAAATGTGGAAAAAGTCAAGGGGTCTGAATACTTTCTCGAATATCATCTCCTCACTCAGCTACAGGCCATCACCTTGTCACTCAGCTAGACTATAACCTCCTCACTCAGCTATAGACTGCTTGTAGGTATTGAGTGTAGTCTTGGCTCTCACCAGAGGTAGCTCCCAAAGTAGGCCACTATGTTGTGGTGCATGCATTCCTTCACCATGAAGATCTCCTGCTGGATGATGGAAAAGTCATCCCCTGGAAGCAGAGAGACAGAAACACAACCAAATCAGATGTAGAAAAAACACACACACAGACGAGAGAAAGAGCGAGAGACACACACACACACACAAAATAATATTCTCCTTTGAATAATGATAGGACTACAGCAACAGTTACTACTAGTAGACCATAATGGTATACTTCTAGACTTCATATTCAGTGGAGGAAAAGTTAAACACGTTGGACTGGACACACTCAATATTTTACAGATCACTAAATCTTTCCCCACGCTTTGCCAAGCTCCAAACCACAGCACACTTTACTCCATCATTTCAATATGGCTGGATGAATGAATACTTCTACAGCTCATCATACCACAGCAGGCTGCATATAAACCAAATTAACTCAACGGTGTCCTATAAACTATTACGCTCAGGGTTCAGGTACGGTAATATTCGCATGAATTCCTTAAAAACACAGTGTTTAGCTAGCTACTAGCTGCTGCAATTTATACAGCACCACTACTACGACCACTAACAACTAGACTGTGTATTGGTTGAGTTGTGTGGACTTTATGCATCCCTTTTGGTAAGAGGAAGTAGGAGTCGAAAACTATGCACTGAGAGCGACGCCATCTTCTCTCAATTCAGTAGCAGTGAGACAGAGAGTAAGACAGAGGTTGCATCTCAACTGGCACCCTATTCCCTATGCAGTGCACTATATAGGGAATAGGAAGGCATTTATAAAGAGAATAAGGTGGCATTTGTGACATAACCAGAGACAGACCCAGGAAGGAGACAAAGAGACCGGGCCCTGGAACACATTAACACATGACACAGGAGTTAGTTGAATCTCAATCAGGAGCTAGCTGCTTCCTCACACTGCTAGGAGAAGACAATCAGCTGCAGCTCAAAAGCAATGTCATCTCATACTGTCCACCTGTGTGTGTTTCTTCTGCTAGGAGAGGACCATCAGCTCTGGTTTCTAGACTAGAGAGCTGGGGACACATCATCGTGTACCAGGATTTATTTTAACAAGGTGGTACTGCTGAGTAAGGAGTTACTATCTAGAGCAAAACATTCATAAAAATATCATAAAGTGGCGAAACGCACCTCACATTCTTTGGGGAGAACCCTGCCATAGAAGGTTATTCAAATAAAAAATTAAAATAATTTATATGGATTTTACATGACTGGGAATACAGATACAGATCTTTTGGTCACAGATACCTTTAAAAAAAAAAAAAAGGTAGGGGCGTGGATCAGAAAACCAGTCCGGATCTGGTGTGACCACCATTTGCCTCATGAAGCGTAAAGAGTTGATCAGGCCTGTGGAATGTTGTCCTACTCCTCTTCAATGACTGTGCAAAGTTTCTGGATATCGGTGGGAACTGGAACACGCTGTCATACATGCCAATCCAGAGTAGGCTTGTCCCCGACTAAAAAACATCTTGGTTTGTTCTGACCAATAGATTGGTTGGTTGACATTTTAGAACGTGTATTGTTCCATATATTGACACATCCTATGTATTTTAATCAAATCAACTGTATTCACTGAGCTTGTCTGATGCTTTAAGCACACTGTTTGATTCAATAATTAAAACAAATGACTCGAGGGTGTCCGACCATTTCATTGATTGTGCCGGGCCGGTCTCAGACGTGCTGCTCTGTGTTGAAACAAAAAGACTTGATTGTCTCTCTCCTCCCTACTGCAGCGACCACCACAGAACATCATCAGTGTTTATCGCGCTGCCTGTGTTGCTAAAGCTACAACATACTTACAGCCATTTCTGACTGAACAGTTCTGTTACTGAAATCCCTCATTTGTTTAGAAAAAACATTCCCTCTTTCCTCAACCCTTGCTCTCTTTACGTGACATGTATGCATCACATGTACGTGACCAAATACCTATTCACACGGGACTAGTACTACTAGAGAAAGTTGGTTACCAAATTATACCTCCAGAATGTCCTTTTTTCAAGAGGACGATAAGGACGGGATTCGTGTTTTTCCAAACTGCCCCCTGTAATTCTTGTTCAATAAATTGAGGTATGACGGCAACCTTGAGATTTTTTTTTATTCTAGGAGTGAAGATACAGTATTTCAACATGTCCAGCTTGCTTCCCAAGTTCCTAAACCATACCAAACCAAACCATCTTTGGTATAGTGCGATCCGCAGTACGTCCTAAATGCCCCCCAGCCTTCAGATGCGAGCTAAACAGTGCAATTACACTTGAGATGCATTTTTAAGGCTATGGATGAAAAAGTTAACTTATCATTTCCAAACGTTTAGGGCAGGCGTGTGCTGCTTTGCGATCTATTAACAGCAAGGGTTGTATTAAATAGGCTCAATTTGTATTACTGATGCATTTGGCAATATTCAATTCACACGCACAAGACATAAACAAAAGCATTCACTGAATGTAGGTCGTTCATGTATAATTTATGCGCAGCACTTTGATTGGATAAATATTTAATCGTTTTCTTGAGCCAACTGTGAGCAACACCAGTCAAGCTCAGACATTTTTCTCAAAACACAGGGACATCGATTCGCATGGGACTAGTATCATCAGAGGACCTTGGAGTTCGCCAAAAAACAGTAGGTTATTCTGTCTGGAATTGTTGCTCTCCTGCCATGAGATGACAGAATCAGACGGGACTTAAAATTACAGACGTGGCGTTTTGTGCTCGTGCACATAATTATATTACCCAACTTCAGTAAAACGAATCCAGTCTGAATAGGGCACAATAGGGCATGACCTATGGCATACCATAATCACACCAATAAAACATTGTATAACATTACTCTGAACACCGTAACACGTAACAGCAAAATGGATGCAGATGACGGGACAAATAAACTGGAAACGGTGGAATGTTTACTGGTTGCTCAGGAGGTAAAGTGGAAGTCAGACATGTGGAATAAATTTGACTAGTTGTGGAAAATACTGGAGATCAAGAAAAAGAAGGTAAGGAGCCGGACAGTGTTCATATTATATGTGTCAAAACGGTGCTGTATAGATTACAATATAATGTTTCTGACCGTTTGGAACAATTCAAACACTAAAATTATAAGCGTACCAGAGTGTTGTAACGTTGTTTTGTTAAGCCTTTGGTACAGCAAAGACTAAGCCTACTAATGATAGACAAAGCCGACCACTATCCAGTTCTTATGTAATATAACCATATACAATTTCAGTTGCAAGTCTTAAGAGTGATGGACTGCACCATCCCCATGGCCTCAACAATAGATAAGTCCACTCAGACATGCGCCAATCAGACAGGTTTCTTGTACATAATGATATTTTATTTATTTATTTTTAAAATCGCTATTGCTAGACTAAAAAAATCTTGGTCGACCAACAGCCTATCAACCAAATGACTAAATGGGGGTCAGCCCTAATCCAGAGCATCCCGAACATGCTCAATGGGTGACATGTCTGGTGAGCATGCAGACCATGGAAGAACTGGGACATTTTCAGCTTCCAGGAATTGTGTAGAAATTATGCTGAAACATGAGTTGATGGCGGCGGATAAATGGCACGACAACGGGCCTCAGGATCTGTTCACGGTATCTCTGTGCATTGAAATTGCTATCGATAAAATGCAATTGTGTTCGCTGTCCATAGCTTACGACTGGCCATACCATAACCCCACCATGGGGCACTCTGTCCACAATGTTGACATCAGCAAACCACTCGCCAACACGACACCATACACGTCTTCAGCGTGTTAGTGGCCATAGAAGGTGAGCATTTGCCCACTGAAGTCAGTTACGATGTTGAACTGCAGTCAGGTCAAGACCCCAGTGAGCTTCCCTGAGACGGTTGCTGACAGTTTGTGCAGAAATTCTTTGGTTGTGCAAACCCACAGTTTCATTAGCTGTCCGGGTGGCTCGTCTCAGACCATCCCGCCGGGTGTGGAGGTCCTGGGCTGGCGTGGTTACACGTGGTCTGCGGTTATGAGGCTGATTGGATGTACTGTCATCTAAAACAACATTGGAGGCGGCATATGGTAGAAAAATGAACATTCCATTCTCTGGCAATAGCTCTGGTGGACATTCCTGCAGTCAGCATGCCAATTGCACACTCCACCTTGTGTGACAAAACTGCACATTTTAGTGGCCTTTTATTGTCCCCAGCACAAGTTGCACCTGTGTAATGATCATGCTGTTTAATCAGCTTCCTGTCCATATAATCGTATTCCTAATGATAAAAAAGGCTGAACTGATCCTAGATCAGTACTCCTATGCTTTATGGATACAGTTGTGAATGCAAGTAAAAGGGGGCATTCTTAATATAAAAGGTCAACTAGTGTGCATGATTAAAAAGAGTCTGCATAGCAGCCCAGTCTACTGAAGAGAAGACATCCTCCTGTGGGCTCTGTGACAGAAACACAGACAACGGCTGTCTGTTGCAAAGGGCTGGTTCAACAGTCTGCCTCACAAATGGCTCCCTATTCCCTATTCAGAGCCCTGCTCAAAAGTAGTGCAGTGTAAAGGGGAATATGGTACCATTTGGGGTGAAACTGAAAACTGTCTGTTGCAATGGACATGGCCACACAGAGCCAACCGACCAACTTCTCATATAGCCTACAGACCAGAGCACAAGACTGCAGACAACAGGTGGCACTGGCCTGGCCACATAACCAACTACTGGCATTATTGTCCTTTTGCATCAATAATACAAACCATTTAAAATGAGGAGTATCGTTCTCAGAGCTGTGAGAGAAGGGTAAATGTGTGTGTGTGTGTGTGTGTGTGTGTGTGGCGTGAACGGCCCATCAGCGTTAGCTAGCTAGAGACACAAACAAGCTTTAAATAGCCTTCTCTCTGAGAATCACCTGGTGTGGCAAAGCTCGATTTAACTCCAGCTTTAGATCCTCTTACCAGTACTGTAGTTCTCCGGTCTCTGATTATACCAGACAGACCAATCTATTCCTACTCATCTCTAATACTAGACAGACAGACAGACCAATCTGTACTACACTACTCCATCCTCAAGACAAGAGGGGCTTCACAGTTCAGTGTTTTTACTCGCAGTAACTGAGGAATACTAAAGAAACCAGTAACCTCATACATAATAACTGCTAGAAATAGGCTACTGTAGTAGTACAATTCACATAAAGCACTTCTGAGAATGCTTAATGTGTAGAGGTGAGTCCATAGGCCTAAATAAGAGAATATCAATACAAGAGCCTTTATTATTGCCCAGAAGACAGTTAGACTATCCCTTGACAACCACCAACTGTAAATGTCTTGTTTTAACAGTGCAGAGATGACCTGTTGACCACCAACTGTAAATGTCTTGTTTTAACAGTGCAGAGTTGACCTGTTGACCACCAACTGTAAATGTCTTGTTTTAACAGTGCAGAGATGACCTGTTGACCACCAACTGTAAATGTCTTGTTTTAACAGTGCAGAGTTGACCTGTTGACCACCAACTGTAAATGTCTTGTTTTAACAGTGCAGAGTTGACCTGTTGACCACCAACTGTAAATGTCTTGTTTTAACAGTGCAGAGATGACCTGTTGACCACCAACTGTAAATGTCTTGTTTTAACAGTGCAGAGATGACCTGTTGACCACCAACTGTAAATGTCTTGTTTTAACAGTGCAGAGTTGACCTGTTGACCACCAACTGTAAATGTCTTGTTTTAACAGTGCAGAGTTGACCTGTTGACCACCAACTGTAAATGTCTTGTTTTAACAGTGCAGAGTTGACCTGTTGACCCTGACATTTCAGATATGCAGCAAATAAGAGGCCAGGGAACCACAAACACTTGAGCATGAGGACCATTTCAGTGAGTTAAGGCGAAGAAGAGCACAACAAGGTCTGCGTTCCATATGACACCCTACTCCCTAATATAGGAACTACTACCCATAGGGCACTGGTCAAAAGTAGTGTACTCTGTAGAGAATAGGGTGCCATTTGGGACGCAGTGACAGAGAGCGACCCACAATGTCTTCATGTTGCTGGAAACCTCAAAGCTAGGCCACTTCCTGTCAGAATGAGCACTTCCCTCAGATGAAGAAACCAGTGACGAGTCTCAAACGGCACCGTATTACCTATGGGGGCTCTGGTCAAAAGTAATACCCTATATAGGGAACTGCCTTGTTCTTAACTGACTTGCCTAGTTAAATAAAGGTTAAATAAAAAATAAATAGTCTGTGTAGATTCACTGACATCACAGACAGTGACATCACAGACAGTGATATCAAACATCCTGTTTTAATTCCAATATGCTATCACAATAAGGTCACCAATCCACTCGAGTACAACAGATATCGGTGAACAGATATCGTCAACCATTCCACCGATATTCAATAAATAGAATTTTAAAAATGAATCTCATGCTGATCTGATTTTAAGATTCCCTAAGTCACTGGCATTCTCAAGATGTGCCATTGTGAACACAATGTAAGAAAAAAAAATGTTGAAGCATACTTCTTTTGGAAGGCAATTTATGAGAATTGACACTTTAATTTCCCCACTGTGAAACAGTATATTGGCAGATATCAGTATCACTTTTTTTAATACGGGCCCAGCTCTTCCTCCATGCCTGCCTGCCTATTCCCTCTCCATGCCCGCCTCCATGCCCGCCTCCATGTCAGCAGCGTCACTCCACCTAGACAAACCTGTTCCATCGCACCTGGTCACAAGTGTACAGGTGTTTACCTGACTGACTATTGCTCAGGCTGAGATGGAGGACAGGAATAAGACAACTGAATCATGTTAAAACAAGATGTCTTGGCCTGTGTTAAGACGTTTCTTATCCTTTACCATAACCCCTCCCCCAACTGACCAGACATCAGGTTCATGTTCTTATTTTATTATTGAATATTAAAACATACAATTTACTTGCAGTGAAGCCGATCAACATCTACATTCCATTCAGTCATCTAACAGACTCCCATCCAGAGTGACCCACAGGAGCAACCAGGGTCAACGCCCTGCTCAAGGGCATGTCGACAGATCTCCCACGAGGTCAAAAACGGGGAACCAAACCAGTGACCTATCATCCACCGGCCCAAGCTCCCAACCACCAGCCCTACAAGATCCCCCCACAGTTCCACAAGATCCCCCCCACAGCTCCCCAAGAGCTGCCCCTCAACCATCTGAGAAAAATGTAATTATTCCAATCCACCGTCCCACAATGCACCAACAACCAACAAAATGAACCAAAGAAAAAGACAGAGGAAACAGAAAACACAGACATCATAACAGCAAGGCCAACTGAATATGTTTGAGTGCATGTACGGCACTATTTACCTGTGTGTATGTGCGTTTGAATGAGAGGGTGTGTATGCATATGTACAAACACCTACACGGCAGCCTCAGTCAAACAGGCATGAGCTGTAACACAGCCCCTCAGTGTCATTCAAACAGGCATGAGCTGTAACACAGCCCCTCAGTGTCATTCAAACAGGCATGAACTGTAACAACACAGCCCCTCAGTGTCATTCAAACAGGCATGAGCTGTAACAACACAGTCCCTCAGTGTCATTCAAACAGGCATGAGCTGTAACACAGCCCCTCAGTGTCATTCAAACAGGCATGAACTGTAACAACACAGCCCCTCAGTGTCATTCAAACAGGCATGAGGTGTAACACAGCCCCTCAGTGTCATTCAAACAGGCATGAGGTGTAACACAGCCCCTTAGTGTCATTCAAACAGGCATGAGGTGTAACAACACAGTCCCTCAGTGTCATTCAAACGTACTTTTTGTCCTTCATTCTATCCCCGCCCAGCAACTCCACTTCCACTGGTCTCCAATTCCCATCCCAACCCTCAGCCCCTCCCACCTCTCTCTGCTGGCCACCCTCTTCACATTTCTACATACCATATAAACAGCAGGTGAAATAAGTATCGAACACGTCACCATTTTTCTCAGTAAATATATTTCCAAAGGTGCTATTGACATGAAATTTTCACCAGATGTTGGTAACAACCCAAGTAATCCATACATAACTTAATTTCTGAACTTATTTGTTTTGGTTCCTCCATGTTTGGAGGAGAAATGGCACTGCACATCACCCTAAAAACACCATACCAACAGTGAAGTTTGGAGGTGGGAACATCATGGTGTGGGGCTGCTTTTCAGCAAATGGTACTGGCAAACTTCACATAATTGAAGGAAGGATGAATGGGCAAATTTACCGAGACATTCTTGACAAAAATCTGCTGCCATCTACCAGGATGATGAAGATGAAACGAGGGTGGACATTTCAGCAAGACAATGATCCCAAACACACAGCCAAGGAAACTCTCAATTGGTTTCAAAGAAAGAAAATAAAGCTGCTAGAATGGCCCAGCCAATCACCTGACTTAAATCCCATTGAAAATCTATGGAAAGAACTGAAGATCAAGATTCATAGAAGAGGCCCACGGAACCTTCAAGATTTGAAGACTGACTGTGTGGAAGAATGGGACAAAATCACACCAGAGCAATGCATGCGACTAGTTTCTCCATACAGGAGGCGGCTTGAAGCTGTCATTACCAACAAAGGCTTTTGTACAAAGTATTAAATAAATATCAGTAAGTGTGTTCAATACTTTTTCCCTGTGTCATTTCACATTATTACACATAACTTAATTTCTGAACTTATTTGTTTTGGTTTCTTTGTATGTATGGATTACTTGGGTTATTACCAACATCTGGTGAAACGTTCATGTCAATAGCACCTTTGGAAATATATTTACTGAGAAAAATGGTGACGTGTTCAATACTTATTTCACCCGCTGTATATGTATGTATGTATGTATGTATGTATGTATGTATGTATGTATGTATGTATGTATGTATGTATATATATATATAGTACGTAGAAATGTTAAAGGATTAAATTAAATATATATATATTTAATTTGACACTGATTCTGTATCCTCACAACTACCTGAGGACAATACCAGAACATATGGTCTATTGATTCTGTATCCTCACAACTACCTGAGGACAATACCAGAACATATGGTCTATTGATTCTGTATCCTCACAACTACCTGAGGACAATACCAGAACATATGGTCTATTGATTATGTATCCTCACAACTACCTGAGGACAATACCAGAACATATGGTCCATTGATACTGTATCCTCACAACTACCTGAGGACAATACCAGAACATATGGTCCATTGATACTGTATCCTCACAACTACCTGAGGACAATACCAGAACATATGGTCCATTGATACTGTATCCTCACAACTACCTGAGGACAATACCAGAACATATGGTCTATTGATTCTGTATCCTCACAACTACCTGAGGACAATACCAGAACATATGGTCTATTGATTCTGTATCCTCACAACTACCTGAGGACAATACCAGAACATATGGTCTATTGATTCTGTATCCTCACAACTACCTGAGGACAATACCAGAACATATGGTCTATTGATTCTGTATCCTCACAACTACCTGAGGACAATACCAGAACATATGGTCCATTGATACTGTATCCTCACAACTAGCTGCAGAGCTGTAATAATTGTATGCCCCAAATATTGAACATTTTGTTGGTGGCAAGAATTCTAGGTTCATGTTCTGATGTTCCCAAGCACCACCTGGGGATAAAGGCCAGGTGGTGGGGTGTTACTAGTATCACAGGTTGAGAACCTCTCTTGGTCTCCTAATGCACCAGATAAAAGCTTCCACTTTTAGGTCTATGTTCTTATGAGTCTTCCTAAGAACACCTTCTCCAAGGCACCAGATGAGTTACAGTAAACTGAAGTGATACTAGCAAGAGAGCAAATTATAACCACCCGCAACAAACCGACTCAGATATGCGAGTGCTTCTACTTTGAATGAGGCCCCACATAAAACAATTGTAATCCCCTCATTGTACTACACTATATCCTATTGCCTGGTCAAAAGTAGTAAACTATTTAGGGAATAAGCTGCCATTTGGGACGCATTCTCTCTAAGGATCTCTGGTGGTGACATATCATCACAGAAGGGATCAGGAAAGGAAAGGATTTATGTTTCAGTTATCCATATTAAGACAGATCAGCTCTATGTTTTTGAGCCAGCAACATGGATTTTTTTTTCTAGGCTTACTAGGGTTCAACCACTAAGCCTGAGTTAACATGTATAGGGTTCAACCACTAAGCCCACTAACAGTAGTGCAATAGGGTTCCATTTGGGACACATACAGTGCATTCAGAAAGTATTCAAACCCCTTCACTTTTTAGATATTTTGTTATCTTACAGCCTTATTCTAAAATAGATTTTTCCTCATCAATCTACACACAATATCCCATAATGACAAAGCAAAAACAGGTTTTTAGAAATGTTTGAAAATGTATTTAAAAAAATAATTATAAACTGAAATACCTTATTTACATACTTATGTAAATTTGTTATTTCTGTTTTTAATTTAATACATTTTCTAAAATGTATAATAATCTGTTTTTGCTTTGTCATTATGGGGTATTGTGTGTAGATTGATGAGGAAAAATCTATTTTAGAATAAGGCTGTAACGTAACAAAATGTGGGTTTTTTTGGGTGGATATCCTGTAAACCAAATAAATTGTGTTACTTTGAATATTTGGAGTATATTTTAATCCTTTAGAGTTAATTACCACTCAAATTGAATAATTGTCATGCATACAGTAAAGTAGAGAGAGGAATTGTAGATAGATCCAACTCACCTGGTTCCAGTTTAATAATTTTGACAGCAGCAAGCTCACCCGTTTGGATGTTTCGAGCCTGAAAGAAAGAATAAAACAGTGGCGACCGAGGAGTCAGTCATTGATGGTAAAATAATTCCATAATATCATGAAACCCCTGTTATCAGATAGACCTATATTGGGGGGCAGAATTCTAATTCAACCTGTACATCTCTATCCTTTAGTAGGTTCAGTTTATTGGGGCTGAGGTTCTTCATACTGGTACTGACCAAACCAGAGATAGACACCACCAGACAGTCCAGCATTAGGTCATGATTCAGTGTTTACATCTGGGCCGGAGAAGTAGGTTGCCACCAGCCTCAAATCCAGCTCAAGACACTAGGCTAGGGTATACTTTAACGACATGTTCCCTACTAACTTCTACTTTAACCTCATGTTCCATCACAGAATAACAGAGGTGTTCCTAGCTTTCCCAACTAATCCATCTAACTTCTACTTTAACCACATGTTCCATCACAGAATAACAGAGGTGGGGAGTTGAGGTACAATGCCACCATATTCCCTAAATACTGCACTACTTTAGACCAGGGCACATAGGTATCTGGTCAAAAAGAGTGCACTATATAGGGAGGTTAGATCTAGAACTTCGATCCACAATGTCGTTGTTACATTGTTATTAGTGAATTTGAAGCCGGCCCATACGGTAGACCAGGGTTCCCCAACTGGTTTTATTATTTGGAGAAAAAAAATAATAAATGAAAAAGTTGGAGAAAAATAAAAATAATTTTCACCACCAGGAAATCAGCTTCAAGACATTTTAATTTAATAAATCTGTTAAAGTATTCCCACGCATAATGTGACAACATGAACTTGTACAAATGTAAGCAAGGTTTGTTATTACTTTGTTTTAGTAAAAACATAGGTGTATGTTTCCTATTCACTTCAGGCTGCAAAAAGAGTTCACACAGCTAAGAAAAATACTTAACATGCCATTTAGATGAACATTCAGTTTAGTTCCCATTTAAAAACTAAAATGCCCCTGTAACACTACTGGCAAACGCAAATGTTCTGTGCTTTGCATCAAGGTGCAAGTAGGCTATACAACATACACACTACCATCGTAGGACTTTCCTAACATATTGGATATAAAAGCCAAACACATTGAGAGAATTGAACTACGGGCATGGGGGAGTGAAATCCAACCTTGACAACTTCAGGTCAGTAACTCTGGCCCGATTTCAATAGGAATTAGCTAGGGGATAGAAGCACAGGGATCTCGTGGCTCCGAACAGGTGTGTGTGCTTGTTTTGGTTAGACAAATATCTAAATTCAGAACACCCAAATCTGATACAGACTGTTTATTCAGTTTGATGGCAGCTTAAAAAAAAATACCTTGTATACAGCTCCATATGTTCCACTCCCAACTCGTTGAATAAGCTCGAAATCCTTTTGTGGGTTTTTTCTTTGAATTTCTCCACTAGGTCTTGGAAATACATCCATGACAGCTAGCTAACTGTCTGGATAGCTGATCAACACCTAGCTCCTCCACTTTACATTCAGCTAGTTAGTTAGCTTGTGCAAATACACGTCCGTATCATTCGGTGAGGAGTACTTCAAGTTGGCATAACTTGCTTCTCTAAAGCTGCAGAAGTGCTTCTTCCTGCCTGTAAGACAGAAGAACATACAAGTTAAATGAGGAAACCTCTCGCTAATAGCTTGGTGCTTTGACCTGTACTGACTCTCAGCATACACACACACCTGCTGCTACCAGACTTATTTATTATTGATAAATACTACACCATTTACTTTATGTCCATATTCTTAGACGTTATCATGTATTGTTGTCGCATTGTAGAGAAGGCACATGCAAGTGATCATTTCGTTGGACGGTGTATAGTAAGTTATACCATGTGTATCCTGTACACACTACTAATGAAACGTCGATGTATTTTGCTGGCCAGCCGGTTAACTTGAGGATCCCAAGCTAGATAACAGGTAACGTTAACCAATTTGCAAGCGGCTAACGTTAACTGCGAACAAGTCAGCAGATAAACAATAGATTGATCATTGCATTTTATAAAACGTTAATAGTTAAAACACAATGCCTAACCCTCTGTAACGCTGGAGTGAATCGAGTTAGTTAGTTAGTTAACTAGCAAAACCGTAACGTTAGCTAACCAGCTTGTGTTTAGCATCCTCTCCTTCTAATAAGGGACTAAAGTGACACAAGGTGAGTGTAATGAGACTAGCAGGCCTTCCACTCCAGGAACAGGCACTGGCAGCCCTGCTTAGAGACTTAACGTTAGCTATCTAGTTAGCGTCCCAAACTAACGTTAGCATTAGCTAGCTGACGTTAAGCTAACCGTTATCTAAGCCAACGTCTGCTCCACTTACCGCTTACTCCATATACACGTTTGACACACGAGAGTCGTATTGTTACATTTGGCAATGTTACGGTGTCAATTGGTCTTTCTTCCAGAAAGTTGTTCCTCAGAGAAAGTGTCAACGTCTACTGGCTGCTCGCGCTCCCTCAACGTCACGTCGCGTCATGACGTCACGTCACGTCACTTCACGTCCTCCTGTTGACAGCACGAGCTGCCTCCAGCTAGGGAACGTCTGCTCTGTTCAACTGAAAGGCTGACTGGATTTGCAAAAAAAAAACAATAACAACAACATATTATTGAATCGATAAAAAGCTATTGAAAACAGCTATTGTTTTTTTTGGTGTGTTTTTTTTATCAAGACGTAATGGATGTCCCTATCATATAAATGATGTGCAACTACCACCACCTAGCGATGCAAGCAAGCAAGCAACTGGAACAGAGAATAATACTGCCCACAGTAACTGCTCATAGTGTGGAACTGGGAAAATGGCTTTGATTTACCTTGGTTTCACAGTAATTTATTGCAATTACTGCTAACATGACCCCCGTTTTCTCCAAAACACAATACAATAGAGGCGGGATACATGTCCACATGATTAAGCATGTATTTAATTTAGCAAAAATGACATAAACTAATTTTCGACCAAATGAGCAGTTACTGCCTTTTTGCTTGGTAGGGCAGAACAGTTAGTTAGCAGTATCTTTGTACCGTCCAAAAAACCCAAACGAAACCCCCTGGCGGCTGATACAAATACTGCACACCCAACTCCTGTCAGCTTCAGCATCCTCCCTTTTATGAGCATTCCCCTCGGTGTCGGATTGAATAGGTCCTCTCATTGCTCCGGTGTCTACGTGACAGTCGTTTAGGATTGCACGTACATTCAACCGAAAGGAACATCATGGCGAGAAACCGTAAAGACAGAGACAGTTGGGGTGAGTGGTTAATAATTATGAAGATGACTAAATTGGTCATCTGTAGACACATTATAATGGGTTCACTAGGCTATGGAGAGTCTCAGCAATGCAGCTGGAGGGATGTTTGTGCATGAATCATGATGTAGCAGTCGTTGTCATTTGCATGTTGTTGTCAGAACAAATCGTTGTTATATATCTATTCAATTTTCAACCACCGCAGAAACGCTGGCCTGGACCAGACCCAACCAAGCCCCGCTGATAAACTAATTTAAACCCAAGCCAAGCGTCTACTATATTCACTCTACAGGCCAGTGCAGCGTCTGTCTGAGCATCTCCATCCACGCACCCTTTGGAATTATTCTGGCATAGAATAACGAAAGACAACAGTACAAACACAATTCTAGAATGAACCAGTACTGGAGGATGAAATACCTGTCAAGGCGATGCCACAGGCTTGATGGAGTACGGGTGGACCTGAAGCGAACAGATGGCATCGTCCTTACCATTACATTTCACTCACAGTTATCGACATGTAACTCTTTTATCTTTTATCGGTATTTTTCTCATATCTGTTTGATAAACACCAATTTTGCCATATATCATTTGGGGCTGTTATCACATTGTAAAAATGAGCTTTTTACAACCATCATTATTAGACAGACTAAGAGCTGTCAGGCATTCGACATAATGTAGCTTATTATGATAGCTAAGATGACTGGTTTGGAAGCGATAGGGTGGCATGGAATGCTATCGATTATTATCAAAGAGAACTGAGCAGCAATGAGCATTGACCCATTTACATTTTCAGTAGAGTAGACCTAGGCTTTGCTCTACTGATGTCTGAAGCTTCTCTGGAGCAGGAGGAGCAAGGAGCAGCTAATCTGGAGGTTGGGTGTGGTGGGGTTGTGTCTCAAATGGCACCCTATTCCCCTATGGGCCCTGGTCGAAAGTAATGGACTACATAGGGAATAGGATGCCATTTGGGATGTAGCATTTATGTGGCGTGAACACGTTTGTTAATTTAGGACAGGCATTATTGCTTTGCTTTGGCCTTTGTTATTTAGAATAAATAAATGCCCCAGTCTAGTCCAGACCTGAGAAACATAGGAGGAATGGACTGTTTAAATTATTAACTGTGTTCTGCACCCTTCATTCAATCCCTTCCTTTCCCACCTACAGTATTAGTCACTTTTGGCTTAATGAGACTTGGTGTTTGTCCCAAATGGCACCCTATTCCCTATGTAGTGCACTACTTTTGACCAAGGGCTAGTATGTAACGTAGTACACTACATAGGGAATAGGGTGCCATTTGGGACCATTCTTGCTATGATGGTTATGTCATACAAATCTCTCATCTCTTACGTCATCTGATCTTACTAATGCAGAATTAGAGCTTGGAGTGGTTGTGGGTGATGATCAGATATCCTTTTGTCAGAGAGTAGGTGTTCTATCTATCAACCCTTCTCTGTGTTAGCAGACAGCTAACCTGTTCATGCTAACCCAATAGCATCTCTCTCTCTCTCTCTCTCTCTCTCTCTCTCTCTCTCTCTCTCTCTCTCTCTCTCTCTCTCTCTCTCTCTCTCTCTCACACTCTCTCTCTCTCTCTCTCTCTCTCTCTCTCTCTCTCTCTCTCTCTCTCTCTCTCTCTCTCTCTCTCTCTCTCTCTCTCAGTGTCTCTCTCTCTCTCTCTCTCTCTCTCTCTCTCTCTCTCTCTCTCTCACACTCTCTCTCTCAGTGTCTCTCTCTGTCCAAATAGCACCCTACTTTTGATCAGGGTTGCATCCCCCTGGCCAAAAGTAGTGCACTATACTGTAGGGAATAGGGTGCCATTTGGGATGCAGTCATGCTCTGTTCTGAAGTGAACCATTAATCTTTACTGGATTTAAAATCTCAGCTACAGTATGGTTTTACCACAAATGGCAGCCTATTTCCTATGTAGTGCACTACTTTTGACCAAGGTACACGTGGCTGTAGTCAAATGTAGTGCATAATGTTAGGAAGACGGTGCCTTTTGGAAAACAGCCTATGAGATGCGATGATATTGATCTGCAAACCACCGGATAGATAGCTATTATGATATTAACAAGCCTCTAACACGGCCTGTCATTACTAGAAGTTATTGTAATTTCCGTATTTGAATTACATCCCCGTACATTATACTGTGAATGGTGTATTGTATGGGTAGAGGTTCCTGCATATCAGTTTAAATAATATCAGTTTAAATCAAATTAGACAATGTCTGTAAACTAGTAAATTAACCATTTTGTGCGCTTCGATGGCATCCTCTTGGAAGCTTATTATTTCTCTGATTATAGGATATAAAGTCTGTCTCCATGTCCCTACACCCCCAGGAAGGCATTGGGTGCCTAATGTTGGTTCGTCAATAGATAACTGGGGGTGGCACCACATACAGTAGGCCTCTGGTCAACAGCTGTGCACTATACAGGGAATAGAGAGACATTTTAGACGCACTTGGGAGCGTTACACCATAGGATGTGCAATATTCTTTAATTTTTACATTTCCTCCCCCATCATGTGACAGGGTCCTTCACAGACAAAGCCACCTACGACTGGAGCTCAGAGGAGGAGGAGCCTGATGGAAGGGCGCGGCCCATCCAGGTGCTGGTTGTCAAAGATGACCACACCTTTGAGCTGGACGAGGCGGCGCTGAGCCGGATCCTATTGGCCGAAGAGGTCCATAACAGGGAAGTGGTGGCCATATCTGTGGCCGGGGCGTTCCGCAAGGGGAAGTCCTTTCTCATGGACTTCATGCTGCGCTACATGTACAGCCAGGTGAGTTCAAAGGTCATGCTTGTGTAAATGATGGGGATTGGTAACCTCACTCCTCTGCTTGAAATGTCTCCACCCACGTCACCAAATTACTAGCTTTTCGGTGGTGCAGTTGGCCAAGACATTTGGGTGGTCACATGTGTTTGTGAGATAGAGGTTCCAAGATCCAGTCCCAGTGTGAACTGGTGATGCAGGAAGTGGTATTGTTCAGCGAACACAGTGACGTCATACATGTCCCTCACCCGGCTAGGACCCATCTCTCGGCATGAAAGAGACATGCTGTAAGCTTTGCGACAGTGATGTCATGGCTTTAGAAGCTTCTGATAGGCTAATTGACATAATTTGAGTCAATTGGAGGTGTACCTGTGGATGTATTTCAAGGCCTACCTTCAAACTCAGTGCCTCTTTGCTCGACATCATGGGAAAATCCAAAGAAATCAGCCAAAACCTCAGATAAAAAATTGTAGACCTCCACAAGTCTGGTTCATCCTTGGGAGAAATTTCCAAACGCCTGAAGGTACCACGTTCATCTGTACAAACAATAATACAAAAGTATAAACACCATGGGACCACTCAGCCGTCATACCACTCAGGAAGGAGACGCGTTCTGTCTCCTAGAGATGAACGTACTTTGGTGGTAAAAGTGCAAATCAATCCCAAAACAACAGCAAAGGACCTTGTGAAGATGCTGGAGGAAACAGGTACAAAACTATCTATATCCACAGTAAAACGAGTCCTATATCGGCATAACCTGGAAGGCCGCTCAGCAAGGAAGAAGCCACTGCTCCAAAACCGCCATAAAAAAGACAGACTACGGCTTGCAACTGCACATGGAGACAAAGATCGTACTTTTTGGAGAAATGTCCTCTGGTCTGATGAAACAAAAATACAACTGTTTGGCCATAATGACCATCGTTATGTTTGGAGGAAAAAGGGGGAGGCTTTCAAGCCGAAGAACATAATCCCAGGGACTGGTGCACTTCACAAAAAAGATGGCATCACAAGGAAGGAAAATTCAAGACATCAGTCAGGAAGTTAAAGCTTGGTCGCAAATGGGTCTTCCAAATGGACAATGACCCCAAGCATACTTCCAAAGTTGTGGCAAAATGGCTTAAGGACAACAAAGTCAAGGTATTGGAGTGGCCATCACAAAGCCCTGACCTCAATCCTATAGAACATTTGTGGGCAGAACTGAAAAAGTGTGCGAGCAAGGAGGCCTACAAACCTGACCAAACCTACAAAATTCACCCAATTTATTGTGGGAAGCTTGTGGAAGGCTACCCGAAATGCTTGACCCAAGTTAAACAATTTAAAGGCAATGCTACCAAATACTAATTTAGTGTATGTAAACTTCTGATCCAATGGGAATGTGATGAAAGAAATAAAAGCTTAAATAAATAATTGTCTCTAGTATTCTGACATTTCACATTCTTAAAATAAAGTGGTGATCCTAACTGACCTAAGACAGGGAATTATTACTAGGATTACATGTCAGGAATTGTGAAAAAGTTTAAATGTATTTGGCTAAGGTGTATGTAAACTTCTGACTTCAACTGTATATATTGACTCATGCTGGGCTATATCATTGGCTGGCCTGTATCTATGTATTGACTCATGCTGGGCTATATCATTGGCTGGCCTGTATCTATGTATTGACTCATGCTGGGCTATATCATTGGCTGGCCTGTATCTATGTATTGACTCATGCTGGGCTATATCATTGGCTGGCCTGTATCTATGTATTGACTGATTGCGGGCTCTGTCATTGGCTGGCCTGTAGCTATGTATTGACTGATTGCGGGCTATGTCATTGGCTGGCCTGTATCTATGTATTGACTGATTGCGGGCTATGTCATTGGCTGGCCTGTATCTATGTATTGACTGATTGCGGGCTATGTCATTGGCTGGCCTGTATCTATGTATTGACTGATTGCGGGCTCTGTCATTGGCTGGCCTGTAGCTATGTATTGACTGATTGCGGGCTATGTCATTGGCTGGCCTGTATCTATGTATTGACTGATTGCGGGCTATGTCATTGGCTGGCCTGTATCTATGTATTGACTGATTGCGGGCTATGTCATTGGCTGGCCTGTATCTATGTATTGACTGATTGCGGGCTATGTCATTGGCTGGCCTGTATCTATGTATTGACTGATTGCGGGCTATGTCATTGGCTGGCCTGTATCTATGTATTGACTGATTGCGGGCTATGTCATTGGCTGGCCTGTATCTATGTATAGACTCATGCTGGGCTATGTCTGTGTCCATACTCCCCAGGCATCTGAGGAGTGGCTGGGGGAGGCGGAGGAGCCTCTGACAGGGTTCTCCTGGAGGGGTGGATCTGAGAGAGAGACCACAGGCATTCAGATCTGGAGCGAAGTCTTCCTGGTGGACAAGCCAGATGGATGCAAGGTACCAGAACCTGACCTTTGACCTGTAGTCACTGTTTGGTTGTGTCCCAAATGGCACCCTATTCTCTACATCGTGCACTACTTTTGACCAGAGCGTAGTGCACTACTTTTGACCAGAGCGTAGTGCACTACTTTTGACCAGAGCGTAGTGCACTACTTTTGACCAGAGCGTAGTGCACTACTTTTGACCAGAGCCCCATGGGTAGATTCTGTATGACGAATACATTTAAAGGCCCAATCTGTGATTTTTACAGACGTTTTTCATCAACTAAATGTATCATACACTGTTGTATTACATGTACAGGTAACTGCCAAAATAAAGGAAACACTTGAGTAAATGAGAGTTCTGGTGGCTCTGTTCTGGTGGCTCTGTTCTGGTGGCTCTGTTCTGGTGGCTATGTTCTGGTGGCTCTGTTCTGGTGGCTCTGTTCTGGTGGCTATGTTCTGGTGGCTCTGTTCTGGTGGGGGTTTTCCTGGCATGGTTTAGATCTACTCAACCCATTAGAGGACAAGGTAACACACAAATAAATACACAGCCATTCTGAGTGATCACCTTGAACCTATGCTAAATAATGGGTGGTTTGATGTGACTCGTGGTGGCCCAATGCCCTATTAAGACACTTTATGTCGGTATGTGTTCTTTATTTTGGCAGATAACTGTACATACCAATTGATTCTTAATGAATATCACGTATGAATTCCTCATGAGCTTAGTCAACATGTGATGACGTTAACATTGTTAAATGAAGAGTTATGATCTCCTGTCTCGTCCCTCAGGTGGCAGTTCTATTGATGGATACTCAGGGTACGTTTGACAGCCAGTCGACGTTGAGGGATTCAGCCACTGTATTTGCACTAAGTACTATGATCAGCTCCATGCAGGTACAATAGCTTTGGACCTAATGACCCCACTGTATTTGAACATAAACAAGGAAATTGCTTTTATTTTTTTTAACCTTTATTTAACTAGGCAAGTCAGTTAAGAACAAATTCTTATTTACAATGACGGCCTACACCGGCCAAACTCGGACGACGCTGGGCCGATTGTGAGCCGCCCTATGGGACTCCCAATCACGGCCGGTTATGATACAGTCTGGATCTTCTGTGCCATTCAGGATTACCTTTATGATACAGTCTGGATCTTCTGTGCCATTCAGGATTACCTTTTGTGGCAAATCTTTTATGTAGAAAATGTAACTTACAAGCACTTGTATCTAATTATTCAGGTGTACAACATCTCACAGAATGTGCAGGAGGATGATCTTCAACACTTGCAGGTAAATAGACCACCTACAATATCACTGAGGTATGTTGAATTAACGAATTTTATTTTAAACGCCTGATTGTGATCAATGTTAAATTAGTCTTTCTCATCCTTTCTCCTATTCATAGCTCTTCACTGAGTATGGCAGACTGGCCATGGAGGAGACGTTCCTTAAACCGTTCCAGGTAGGACGTTTCCCTTCCTGTTATTCAGTTCTAGCCTTGCGCAACTGGACCATAGACTTAGATAAACAGCTCTAGTGCCCCAAAGCCTGTTTTAGCATGGGCAGTGCCATTGACGACTTTCACCAGTTTGAAGTATTCAGTGGGACTTGCTATGCGTTAAGAAAGGATCACATCAGGAGGGATCGGCCAATGAATGTAACTACTGAGCAAACATTCCATAACTGCAGGAGGCCGTAAATCACCAACCTTGGCTTTATACCTGTTCAGACAACACAATACAGGTGGCAGTCTGCACCTTTTCAGTTTGTTTACTGGCTCATACAAGTAGTGAAATAAGAAATGTACTACTTTAAAATTGAGAAACCCCCCAATGGCGCTGCCCATGCTGTCACAGAAGCCCTCTATCTACCTCTATGAACCGGACTGAACGCTGTTTAACAAGGCTAGTTCAGTTTACCAGAGCAGGAACTATTTACAGAGCCTTCAGAAAGAATTCACACCCCTTGACTTATTCCACATTTCCTTGTGTTACAGCCTGTGTATATTTGGCCTTGTGTTTTAGGTTATTGTCCTGCTGAAAGGTTTCTTTGTCTCCCAGTGTCTGTTGGAATGCAGACTGAACCAGGTTTTCCTCCAGGTTGTTGCTAAACTCTTCCGTTTCTTTTTATCCTAAAAAACTCCTCAGTCCTCATTTTTTACAGTTTTACTTTAGTACCTTATTACAAACAGGATGTTTTTGAATATTTGTATTTTGTACAAGCTTCAGTCTTTCCACTGTCATTTAGGTTAGTATTGTGTTAACTGAGATAGGAAGAGCAGTTGTATTTGTTGTAGTGACTGGGTGCGTTGATACACCCAAAGTGTAATTAATAACTTCACCATGATCAAAGGGACATTCAATGTCTGCTTTTCTTTTTTTTTTCTGGTCTTTGTGGTTGAATCTGTGTTTGAAATTCACTGCTCGACTGAGGGACCTTACAGATAATTGTATGTGTGGGGTACAGAGATGAGGTAGTCAACCAGAAATCATGTTAAACACTATTATTGCACAAAGAGTGAGTCCATGCAACTTATTATGTGACCTGTTAAGCACATTTTTACTCCTGAACGTATTTAGGCTTGCCAAAACAAAGGGGTTGAATATTTATTGACTCAAGACATTTCAGCTTTTCATTTTTAATTAATGTGTAAAGAATTTCTGAAAACATAATTCCACTTTGACATTATGGGGTGTTGTGTGTAGAACAGTGACACAACATCTCAATTTAATCCACTTTCAATTCAGGCTGTTCCACAACACAATGTGGAACAAGTCAATGGGTGTGAACCCTTTCTGAAGGCCCTGTAGGTCCTTTAACAGCATCCTGCTGTCAGAGACCTTCTTTATTGTTATTTACTTTACTATCTGTTAGTCAGAACCTCTACGTACATTTGACTTCCTACTCCGTGGTAACATAGTGAACCTATGTGTTGTTTCAGTCCATGATATTCCTGGTCCGGGATTGGAGTTTTCCGTACGAGTTTGGCTACGGGCAGGAAGGAGGCATGAAGTTCCTGGAGAAGAGGCTCAAGGTCAGAGGTCACAGATGATTATAGTGGTTAATCTGAAGATAGCAGCAGCAGCAACAACAACATTTATATTAACAGTTTGTCATTAATTGAAACTAAAAGGGATGCTATATATGCTACATGATCATGTAAGCTGTAATGATAATAATATAAGCAGACACTTTCATCCAAAGAAAAGTACAGATCCCTGTGGTCCCCTGCGGGAATGGAACCCACAACCCCGGCATCAGTATCAACAACACTGTTACCAACTGTGGTTGTGTCCGTCTGTGTCTGTGGTTGTATCTGTGTCTTTCTGTGGTTGGTCTGTGGTTGTGTCTGACTGTGGTTGGTCTGTGGTCGTGTGTGTCTGTGGTTGATGTGTGACTGTGGTTGGTCTGTGGTCGTGTGTGTCTGTGGTTGTGTCTGTGTTCTAGATCTCTGAGAACCAGCATGAGGAGCTGCAGAACGTTCGTAAACACATCCACTCCTGCTTCACCAATATCTCCTGCTTCCTCATGCCTCACCCCGGACTCAAAGTGGCCACCAACCCTAACTTCGACGGCAGGCTCAAAGGTAGTCTACACCATGATCACCCAGTCTTAATACACACAGCAAAATATACACTAACTTTCTACAAAATATACACTAACTGTCTGATCGAATTCCATATAATAGAAAAGTTATGAAATTGTCACACCATGACAAGGACAGGAGTATGTTTTGTATAGCCCTCCTATTCAGCTAATGTTGCCTCTCCCTAACTGTGCAGAGGGTCGCTGGTTCACGCCCAGCTCGGGGCAGAACAGGGTCACTGTTACATAACGACCCTAACCTGTGTTTAGAGATCGACCAGGAGTTCATCAACAACCTGCAGATCCTGGTCCCGTGGCTTCTGAGTCCCAAGAACCTGGATGTCAAGGAGATCAACGGCAGTAACACCACCTGCAGAGGGCTGCTGGAGTACTTCAAGGTCAGAGACAGATCTTGATGGTGTAGCAATGAGCATCAACAAACTTCCTCACAATTAAAAGTAAAGTCTTCCTCAGTGAAAATAGATTATATTGAAAAGCACCTTTGATACTGTATGTACCTATCTATATGATGCTGTATGTACCTATCTATATGATGCTGTATGTACCTATCTATATGATGCTGTATGTACCTATCTATATGATGCTGTATGTTTGAGTTTTGTTAAGAAACATTAAAATGTACAGTACTAGTCAAAAGTTTGGACATACCTACTCATTCAAGGTTTTTCTTTATTTTTACTATTTTCTACATTGTAGAATAAAAGTGAAGACATCAAAACTATGAAATAACACATATGGAATCACGTAGTAACCAAAAAAGTGTTAAACAAATCAAAATATATTTGAGATTCTTCAAAGTAGCCTTGACAGCTTTGCACACTCTTGGCATTCTCTCAACCAGCTTCATGAGGTAGTCACCTGGAATGCATTTCAATTAACAGGTGTGGTTGTTTAACACTTTTTGGGTTACTACAATATTCTATATGTGTTATTTCATAGTTTTGATATCTTCACTATTATTCTACAATGTAGAAAATAGTAAAAATAAATAAAAACTCTTGAATGACTAGGTGTCCAAACTTTTGACTGGTACTGTGTATATATAAAGTTTGACTGGTACTGTATGATTTGACTGGTACTGTAGGTGTTTGATTGGTACTGTATTATTTGACTGGTACTGTATTATTTGACTGGTACTGTAGGTGTTTGGTGACATTATCTTTTTTCTTTCAGGCATACATCAAAATCTACCAGGGTGAGGAGCTGCCACACCCCAAGTCCATGCTGCAGGTACACAATTACTTCCTTGTCTTATAGTATTATGCATTTCAGTGGCCTTGTGGTTAAAGTGTCCGCCCTGAGATTGGAAAGTTTGGAGTATGGTCCCCGGCCAAGTCATACCAAATACTGAGTCATACCAAAGACTGTAAAAATGGGGCACAATGCGTCTCTGCTTGGCACTCAGTTGTGGTCAGTAGTTGTGGTCAGTAGTTGTAGTCAGTAGTTGTAGTCAGTAGTATGGTTGTGGTCAGTGTGGTTGTGGTTTACTAGTGGTCAGTAGTTTTGTGGTCAGTAATTGTTTGGTTGTGGTCAGTAGTTGTGTGGTTGTGGTTCAGTATTTGTGTGGTCAGTAGTTGTGGTCACTAGTGAACTTCAAAACGTGATGTAGTTTTATTGTAATTTTCAGTTGTTGTTGGTAAGTAATGAATCTGCTAGTAGATGGGTTACTAAACCAGATCTATCTATGGATTGGTAGAAGCTATTCCTAATCTATTTTCAGATGTAAAAAGCAGAGTAGTGGAGGAAGAGTTCGTATGCTCTAAGTGTTTGTCTGACATTTCTTAATGCAGTTACTAAAACACCTGTATCATTAGATCCGTAGCAGATATTTTTGTTCCGTGAACAGATTTGAATAGCAGAATAGTAGACTAAGATGATAATAATACGTCCAAAATAATTCTTACAATATTTAAAATGTCGCTGCTGTCGCAAGCCACATAATGCCAGAGTGAAAAGAAGGAAGCCAGTACAGAATAAAAACAGCTAAGCACAGGCAAAATCCTAGAGGAAAACCTGGTTCAGTCTGCTTTCTAACAGACACTGGGAGATGAATTCACCTTTCAGCAGGACAATAACCTAAAACACAAGGCCAAATACACACTGGAGTTTCTTACCAAGAAGACAGTGAATGTTCCTGAGTGGCCATATTACTGTTTTGACTTAAATCGGCTTGAAACTCAATGGCAAGACTTAAAAATGTCTGTCTAGCAATGATCAACAACCAACATGACAGAGCTTGAAGAATACAAAAAAAATATGTGCAAATATTGTACAATTCAGGTGTGCAAAACTCTTGGAGACTTACCCAGAAAGACTCACAGCTGTAATCTCTACCAAAGGTGATTCTAACATGTATTGACTCAGGGGTGTGAATACTAATGTAAATGAAATATTTAGGGACAGATTGGGAATTTAGCCAGGACACTGAAGTCTTTAGTGATCTTTAGTGACCACAGAGTCAGGACACCTGTTTAACGTCCCAGCCAAAAGACGGCACCCTACATAGGGGGATTTCCCCAATCACTGCCCTGGAGCATAAGAATCTTTTTTTTAGACCAGAGGGAAGAGTGCATCCTACTGGCCCTCCAACACCACTTCCAGCAGCATTTGGTCTCCCATCCAGGGACCAACCAGCTGTGGGATGCAGGATGGTATGCTGCTGGTACTTGTACATCATGCTATGAGCTGTTCCGGCTCGCACAAGACCAAGCTTACCGTATTACAATGCATTCTGCCACATATATTCCTGAGGAAGATGAAAAATGTATTCTGTTGTGTTTTGTTCTCTTCCTCAGGCCACAGCAGAGGCCAACAACCTGGCAGCAGTGGCAGCGGCCAGGGACCTGTACAACAAGAAGATGGAGCAGGTAACAGAGCAGGGCTTATTCTGTTCCTCACTTACCTCCAATTCTAATGCTGCTGCCTTCCTGAGACCTACTGAGAGCTACTGTTGTCTCTCCCGGATCCAGAAATGCATTTGATCCCCCCGGCCAATAGTCGTTCTCCTGAAGAGTGAATCCTCTTTTTCAGGCGTTTTCAAACCTTTCCTCTTGGACCCTCAGCCGTTCCATGTGTTTGATCTATTCCAGAGCTAGCACACCTGATTCAACTTGTCAACTAATCCTCAAGCCCTTGAATAGGTGAATCAGGTGAGCTAGTTCAGGGCTACAACAATATTGTGAAATGTCTGGGGTTCCCCGAGGAGAGGTTTAGGAACCACTGCTCTATTTTTACACTATGGTGAAGGTATCTAATCTCCTCCCCCTCTCTCCAGGTGTGTGGTGGGGACCGGCCATTCCTGGCTCCAGCAGAGCTCCAGGCCAGACAAAGTGACATCAGAGAGGAAGCCCTCCAGGTGTTCCGGGGGGTCAAGAAGATGGGAGGGGAGGAGTTCAGCCGACGCTACCTGCTACAACTAGAGGGAGAAGTATGTCACCTGTCTCCAACTCTGGAAAACAACATCTTCCTTAAACATTTTCCCTCTTGGGTCGAGGGTCAGGTGACTACCTCATCACGAGAGTGTACGTCTGATTCACCTCTGCTTCATTCACCATTTCAAACAATCAACCTGAATACATAAACATTGAGGGGTGGTTTCCCGGACACAGATTAAGCTTAATCCTGGACTAAGGACTATGCTTAATCTGTGCCCTGAACCCGCCCGTTAAATACATATTTGGCATGTGGCAACCTAGCTAGCACATAACGTTCTGAGAACCATATTTTTCTTTGACCTTGGTGAGAGCCTGGTTGTCCTATGGATAGTTTGCATACAACCTTCCCACAAAGTTCTGGGAATGGTGCAGGATACCCAGTTATATTCCGTTCTCAGCAGCAACAAAACTCTCTCTATCCTCTATCTTTTTAAGTGTGTTCAGGTGTGTTGGCCACGCCCACTAATTGGCCACACCTGATCTTAATGAGCGCTTGTTTCCATTGAAATAGGGTCTGTTTGAGGAGATAAAATGAAACATTTGTATGAGTAAAAAAAAACATTGCAAGCTAGCTCCATCCTGGTGGCGCAGGGGGCTCATTCCATGGATAGAGAACAGAAGATCATAGGTTTGAATCTCAGTGACATCGTGCCACAATAAAAAATAAATGTGTTTTAATGTTTTATCTGTGCTTGGAGTTTAAATCAGTTAACCTACGCTAGCAGTGTTATTAAAAGTTCTCAGAACTATCTTCAAATAACTATCTTCAAATAACCAGAACGTTAATAAAACCTCCCAGGAAAACTTTCAGGGAACCATATCAAAACGTTCTCAGAACCTCCCTGCAACCTGAAAATATACGTTCCCAGAACGAGCTAAAGTTTCACTAGATAGATAGATAGATAGATAGATAGATAGATAGATAGATAGATAGATAGATAGATAGATAGGTAGGTACTTTATTGATCCCCCGGGGGGGAAATTTCATTGTCAAGCAGCTACAACAAAACACAGGGAAGGTGCAAAATGCCACAACGAAAGTACACAAAAGACAGATACACGGTACATGATACATAGAGCGGCAGTATGAAAAAGTATAGAAATACAAGATATACCGTCATCAGAATGTTTAAAAAACGTTCAGTTTGCCTCTGGAGTGGCGCAGCGGTCTAAGGCACTGCATAACCTGGAAATTTACCCGAATTTTGCAACCCTAAACATAACCAACCCTGTTCCAGGTGGACGAGGTGTTCGTCCAGTACATCAAGCACAACGACTCCAAGAACATCTTCCATGCCGCCCGCACCCCGGCCACGCTGTTCGTGGTCATCTTCATCATGTACGTGGTGGCGGGCATCACAGGCTTCGTGGGCGTGGACATCATCGCCAGCGTGTGTAATATGATTCTGGGCTTGGCGCTGATCACACTTTGTACCTGGGCCTACATCCGCTACTCTGGGGAGTACCGAGAACTGGGCCAGGTCATCGACCAGGTGGCAGGAGCCCTCTGGGACCAGGTAAGTCCCAGAACCTACTTTATGTATGGCCAGGAGGAGTAGCGTGAAGTTGCGCCTAGACGCTAATCTTGGATCAGTTTAGAATTTTCCCCACTAATGGTTAAAGTTACGATTGGGGGAAAAGAAAGCTGTTCCTAGATCTGTACCAAGGGGCAAGTTCAGTGTGTCATTTTAGGACATTGTCACCTTACTTCACGTCCTATTGAGCCGACCCGGTATTTGTTTTCTGACCATGTATTCTACGACGTTATCTTATAGATGTGTACCTTAACCTGAGTCCCATCGTAGTGCCAGAACTTTTAAACATTGCGTGATTCGGTTGTAGCATTGGATTAGTTTATTTATTTTCCATCCGTAGATTACAATCATGAGTCTGTGTGATTAATCTGAGCTAGAGAGGTTTGTGTGACAAGTGCGGGATCCCGAAGGGGCTCGCTGCCGGGTCTTTTTCCAGAAAACGTCTGAATGGTTTGAGCTACAAACTATTTATAAGCTTTTATGACACTCACAAGCTACACAAGAGTCGTTAGAAGGGAAATCCCAGGACATAGTGTCTATAATACTGTAAGAAGCTCACATAGCTGACTAGTTGGATGTTCCATTTCCCAGCAAGCAAAACATTTCTGTACTTACATTGTTCATATAAATTAATTTTTTGCTTTGGCTGACCTTTTTTTTTTTTTTTTTTTTGACATTTTGTCAATAAAGCTCATGAATGCAACTGTTTATGTCAAATTGTTCTACTTTGTAGCCCTGGAAAGAAAATTGTAAACCACTTTTTTTAAATCGCTAGGACCCATTTCTCAATATACTTTTTCAAAACTCAGTGAGCACAACAGCAGTCTATGTGGGCTAAACTGTAGATCATTACTTTGGCACAAAATGCATTCAATGACTTACCTGGTCCCAGAGGGCTCCAGCCACCTGGGCGAATTTCATGAATTCTTTTCTCACAACCACCACCATAACTCTGTGTACCTACAGGCCAATTTGCACATTTACATACTCTTTTCAAAACTGTTAAACTTAAGTTCAAAACCTAATATAACACAAAATTGAATGAGACAGCAATTTTCTACATTTCTACAGTAATACCATATTGAAATATATTCCAAATCTAAAAAATGAAATACTATCAAAACAATTAGACAAACCACAGCTGATTCCCATTGTAGCTGAACACCTACCCAGGTGTTGGTCTTTCTGTTTCATTACCATCCATACAAAAGGGGACATCTTAGGAATAATGCTGTACTGTAATGTAAACATGGACCCAGCCAGAGATGGAGAAGTGGCTGACAGAGGAAGAAGAGTGGCTGACAGAGGAAGAAGAGTGGCTGGGAGAGGGAGAGGAGTAATTGAGAGGCTAAATATAAGGGCTGGACTTGTAGATAAATGAAAAGCTGATTATTGCTGGGGTCTCGGGACAGATACGGTTATAGTGGTTCAAGATTTTGAGATTCCTAGACTACAGGAAACCTTGCCCTGAGACACAGTTTTGTTCCAGACCAAAATGGTATTCAGCTGTGATTTAAGCATTGACATGCGTTCAGAACATCCAATTGTCTAAAATCAGGAAAAATAAACCTGAGAAAACATAATTTGGGAAAATATAAAACAATTTCTGAAAAAAATCTTAGATTTTATAGGACCCCCCTTAGAGTCGGTTATTAACCATTATTTGACCACGTATATTGACAGAAAACACTACTTTCTCTTTTACACTGAGGACCCTGGGACAGTTGCAGGGAGAGGAGAAGAGAACAACGTAGCTCATGACGTTACGTTTTTGAAAAGTAGCTCTCATGCTAGAAAAGACCCCTGACACTAGAGACATGTATAGAACATCCAAACCACTAGGTGGCGAAATACACCCATATGACTGTGTTGAACAATACAATGTCTAGAAATGTTCACAATGTATAGTCTTTAGAGTTTGAGCAGAAGGAAACAAATATTTATAACATGTTCATGTTATAAGACTGTGTTTTTTGTTTCGCTCTATGTTTTGCAGGGAAGCACAAATGAGGTAAGTGCACTGGGGGAGGAGTTGTGTCAGTATAGACCTACTGTATGTTTTCCTATCTATCTTGATGAGGTAAGTGCACTGGGGGAGGAGTTGTGTCAGTATAGACCTACTGTATGTTTTCCTATCTATCTTGATGAGGTAAGTGCACTGGGGGAGGAGTTGTGTCAGTATAGGCCTACTGTATGTTTTCCTATCTTTGGTATTCCAATAATGGTTAAAGTCCCAGTCTCTGCTGTTGCTCAGGCTCTGTATAGTAAGTCTACATTTTACCTAGGATGTACCTTTCTGTATTTCGCCATATATCACATCTGAAACCAATGATCTTAAGCATTCTAACAATGGTTAATATGTAGAATTCCCCTCTTTTTTAGCCAGATAGTGACCTCTCCTCTCCTCTCCTCTCCAGGCTCTATATAAGCTGTATACCGCTGCAGCCAGTCACAGGCACCTGTACCACCATGCGTTCCCTGGCCCCCAGGCCCCCGGAGAGGGGAGCGAAACCCCTGAGGAACCCACCAGGAAGAGGAACTGACCTGGCGACCTGATTGGCCAGAGCACAGCAGGGACTGCTGGGTACCTCTTAAGTAGCATGATGGATAGAGAGGAGGGGGAGGCATCCGCTGGACACACTTTTACTATGGTATTGGCTGCAACAGTCCAGTGAAGAGTTCACTATTTTAAATGTAAATGTGGACAATGTAATGGCACAATCTCCCTTTGAACTGGTGTGCCTGGCCTGTTGCCTTCTAACAATGGGTATTTCACATATCATTGTCTTTCACAAACCACATTCATCTCTCTCTCTCTCTCTGTCTCTCTGTCTCTCTGTCTCTCTGTCTCTCTGTCTGTCTGTCTGTCTGTCTGTCTGTCTGTCTGTCTGTCTGTCTGTCTGTCTGTCTGTCTGTCTGTCTGTCTGTCTGTCTGTCTGTCTGTCTGTCTGTCTGTCTGTCTGTCTGTCTGTCTGTCTGTCTGTCTGTCTGTCTGTCTGTCTGTCTGTCTGTCTGTCTGTCTGTCTGTCTGTCTGTCAGTCAGTCAGTCAGTCAGTCAGTCAGTCAGTCAGTCAGTCAGTCAGTCAGTCAGTCAGTCAGTCAGTCAGTCAGTCAGTCAGTCAGTCAGTCAGTCAGTCAGTCAGTCAGTCAGTCAGTCAGTCGAGGTATACAGTTCACACTCCACATGCAAATTCAGCAATTTGTTTGGAATGAGGAACAGTCAGTCAGAGTTAACTGCTGATTCCATTGTGTTATGTGAGATAGCGTGACGGCCGTCAGCACTAATAGTTCATGGCAACACCATCGCCTTAGAATGTCATCTGTCGGAGGAGTTTACCTGAGTATGCCATTGAGGAGAAGTTTAAATCAAATTGACCTCCGACCTATAACAGAATGGTGGTCTGTGTATATTGATTTTCATGTTATATCAGGTTAAGTGCTGTTTCTCTAAGGAAATTATTCCATGTTTAAAAGCCAATGGCTGTGTCCCAAATGGCACCCTATTCCCTATATAATGTACTACTTTGTTTACCAAGGCCCATAGTGCTCTGGTTAAAGGCAATGTGCTATATTTTGTATTTAACCAGGTAGTTGAGAACTAGTTCTCGTTTACAACTGTGACCTGGTCAAGATAAAGCAAAGCAGTGAGACAAAAAACAACAACAGAGTTACACATGAGATAAACAAACATACAGTCAATAACACAATAGAAAATCTATATACAATGTGTGCAACTGTAGTTAGATTAGAGAGGTAATAAATAGGCCATAGTGGTGAAATAGTTACAATGTAGCATTAACACTGGAGTGATAGATGTGCAGATGATGATGTGCAAATATGCCTTTGGTGCCGGCAGAGATACTGGGGTGTGAATGAGCAAACAAATACGGTGACAAAACAGATGGCACTGTGATAGACTACATCCAATTTGCTGAGTAGAGTGTTGGAGCCTATTTTGTAAATGACATCGCAGAAGTCAAGGATCGGTAGGATAGTCATTTTAATGAGGGCATGTTTGGCAGCATGAGTGAAGGAGGCTTTGTTGCGAAATAGGAAGCCGATTCTAGATTTAATTTTGGATTGGAGATGATTAATGTAAGGCTGGAAGGAGAGTTTACAGTCTATCCAGACACCTAGGTATTTGTAGGTCCACATATTCTAAGTCAGACGCGTCCAGAGTAGTAATGCGAGTCAGGCAGACAGGTGCGGGCAGCCATCTGGCTGCACAGTACTGTCTTTTATCGATGGCGGTTATGATATCGTTTAGGACCTTGAGCGTGGCTGATGTGAACCCATGACCAGCTCGGAAACCAGATTGCATAGCGGAGAAGGTACGGTGGGATTCGAAATGGTCGGTGATCTGTTTGTTAACTTGGCTTTGGAAGACTTTAGAAAGGCAGGGCAGGATGGATATAGGTCTATAACAGTTTGGGTCTAGAGTGTCTCCCCCTTTGAAGAGGGGGATGACCGCTGCAGCTTTCCAATCTCTAGGGATCTCAGACGATACGAAGAGAGGTTGAAAAGGCTAGTAATAGGGTCTCTCTCACACTATATAGGGAATAGGGTGCCATTTGGCAGGCATACCAAGTCTTTGTTTAAATATACCTATTTTTGTCAGCATGGTAAATTGTCCAGTGTCTAACATTTTAGGCTTTGCAAGCTTATCTTGAGTGCGGTGTATTTCTTAACATTTCACATGTTTAGGACTTGTACTTGTCCTGGTACTTTGTTTGTTTTTTCGAATATAAGTACTGTGTGCCAATATCATAAAACTACAGTTTCATATAGCTACAACAGCACTCTCAAACCTACTACATAATGATGCCACTTGTTGGGCAGAAAACAATCATTGGGCAGCTGTCTGTGCTCCCTTAGTCTAGCTGGGTGAGTAGTTTGTGATTGGCTGGCTGGGTGAGTAGTTTGTGATTGGCTGGCTGGGTGAGTGAGTAGTTTGTGATGGGCTGGCTGGGTGAGTAGTTTGTGATTGGCTGGCTGGGTGAGTAGTTTGTGATTGGCTGGCTGGGTGAGTAGTTTGTGATTGGCTGGCTGGGTGAGTAGTTTGTGATTGGCTGGCTGGGTAGACAGAGAAACGTAGATGATTATAAAACAGTTTCACTACAGTTGACTATATTATATTTATCTCTCACACTTCTTGCACAGTTTGGTAAATAAATGCACTTTGAAACAGAAATTATGATCTTTTAAACGGCCGGGAAACATGTGGGTGATAGTGAGGGCTGGAGGAATAGATGTTAGAAGATAGTGAGGGCTGGAGGAATAGATGTTAGAAGATAGTGAGGGCTGGAGGAATAGATGTTAGAAGATAGTGAGGGCTGGAGGAATAGATGTTAGAAGATAGTGAGGGCTGGGGGAATAGATGTTAGAAGATAGTGAGGACTGGAGGAATAGATGTTAGAAGATAGTGAGGGCTGGAGGAATAGATGTTAGAAGATAGTGAGGGCTGGGGGAATAGATGTTAGTCCTTTGTACAGAAAGAAGAGTGAGACCATTCCCAATGTTCTGAGAACCACACTGTATGTCTCTTAGAGCATCATTGTCTTGTTCTATGGTTATTTCACATAAAACCTTCCCACAGTGTTCTGGGAATATCCAGCTAGCACATAATGTTCTAAAAACCATGTTTCCTATGTGGGGATTTAATTACATCAGCGTAACATTTTCTACAGGTTTCCTCATGGTTCTATTTAAAGTCATGTTCTCAATACGTTCAGAGACCGTTAAGAAACAACGTTCTTCTGTGGGAATTTCAGTACTTCAGCATGGGCCTATTTAAAGTAATGTTCTCAGAACATTAAGAAAACTTTCCATAAAAACACAAAACATTAGTAACATTCAAAGTACATTATAATAATGTTATTTAAAAACATATACATTCCGTTCTCAGCGTCAACAAAACTCTCCTCTATCTTGTGAAGTGTGTTCAGGTGTGTTGGCCAAGCCCACTAATTGGCCACACCTGATCTTAATGAGTGCTTGTTTGTTTTGAAATGGGGTCTGTTTGAATAGACTAAAAAGGCATATTAGCTCTATCCTGGTGGCGCAGTGGACTAATTCCATGGATAGGGAACAGAAAATCATATGTTCAAATCTCACTGGTGCCGTGCCACAACAAAAGCAAATTAATTTCCATGTGTCCTAACTGGAGTTCAAAACAGTTAATCTAAGCTAGCAGTATTAGTCTTATTGAAACATGTTCTCAGAACGTTATTTAATTACCTTCAAATATCCTATAATTTCTGTTCTCATAAGGTTAATAAAACCTCCCAGGAAAACATTCAGAGAACCATAGTAAAACGTTCTCAGAACCTCCCTGCACCATACAAATGTACGTTCCCGAACAGGCAAAATGTCACTTCCGTTCTCAGAACGTTTAAAAAACGTTGTTTTACAGGTCATGAAACTTATGGGCACGTTCCCAGAACCAATGGGAAACCAAAAACGTAGGTTCCCACAACTTCCAAGGAACCAAATGTGCTAGCTGGGTTGGTTCACATTGAATGTTATAGCAGTGGAACGTTCAGAATCAGAATGAGTTCTAGAATGAGTTCTAGAATGAGTTCTAGAATGAGTTCTAGAATGAGTTCTAGAATGAGTTCTAGAATGAGTTCTAGAATGAGTTCTAGAAGTACTGTACTGGTCATTAATCTGGGAAGCCTGGTTGATAAATATCTCCATAAATCCCCTCTTCTTACTAGGCTGGTCCCAAATCAGTTTGTGCTGTCATGCCAAGTCTATCTATCTATCTGGACTACTGCATGGTAAAGGAGGCCACCCCAGAGAGGTTTACTACAACACAGCATCAATGAGCATCAGATACTTTGATAAACAACCAGAAATAACTGTGGATTTTCTTTTTTCATTATTTAAGAAAGCTAAGCATATGTGTTTTTGGGTCAATTAGACCATTTCAAGCTTTTCTTAAGTTATTTGAGAATATTTAGGCAAGTTAGCTGGCTAACTCCTTGATTCTGCTGTGTAGTGTACCCTTCTGAGAAGCCAAACTGTCTCCCAAACAGCTTGTACTTGTTAACCAGTGGTTGTGTTATTGTTGGGAATGCTTATTCGTGTTTGCAAACAATATGTCAGTGGGCTTGGTGGACTGTTACATTTGTGTTAAATTTGATGAGAAAACAACTATCCATGCACTACAGTTGAAGGATCATCGATACAAGGTATTGCATCCGTAAAAATATAAACAATTTAGTTGTATCTATGTTTATGTAACCTGTAAGGTTGTTGTTATGGTTACATGTCAAGCAGGATGTCTATAGTCTGACCAAAGAGGTTTGTACTGTAACAATCTCCCAGAGAGACCCATGAACACACAAGCCCAGGATCGAGTCCCAAATGGCACCCTAATCCCTTCATAGTGCACTGCCTTTGACCATGGCCCATAGGCCCTGCCCTATAGGATTAGGGTGCAATTTGGGACGCACACAGACAACTACACAGCAGCATCAAAGTGTTTTCTTCCTCATTGTCTTCCACACTACAGTATAATGTGACATCATCATTCACAACAACGCATCATCCAAATTTTTTATTAAATGGGAGAAAACTACTCTGTTGTCGGAGCGTCAATATACATAGTGATTGAATATTGAAAGGAGGACGTCAAATGTCCTGCTGCACATCTGGGCCATGTTCATTAGGCACCAAACTGACAGAAAAAGTATTTAAATATGAAAGGGAGCAAAAGAAACGCTGATTGTTACGGAGCACGACCCAGGGATTGGTCAGGTTTAGTACCGCCAGAATGGTGTTAAACTATGAAACCAGGATTATCTCCAAACTGGCTTCAATTATTTATTGATTGTTGCTTTTCCAAAAGCCAATAATTGCAAGAACAGAACTACATCCAATAAGAGGTTTGTGTCAATCAATTCAGATGTAGCTACATAGTTAGGGGTTTTGAATGAAAAGACCCTCCTTTTTCACAGCAGACATTGTGGTTGTCCTGCGTCTAAACAGATGGGTTGTAGCTAGCTGTATGGTGACATCATTCTAAACAGATGGGTTGTAGCTAGCTGTATGGTGAGATCATTCTAAACAGATGGGTTGTAGCTAGCTGTATGGTGAGATCATTCTAAACAGATGGGTTGTAGCTAGCTGTATGGTGAGATCATTCTGAACAGATGGGTTGTAGCTAGCTGTATGGTGAGATCATTCTGAACAGATGGGTTGTAGCTAGCTGTATGGTGACATCATTCTAAACAGATGGGTTGTAGCTAGCTGTATGGTGAGATCATTCTGAACAGATGGGTTGTAGCTAGCTGTATGGTGACATCATTCTAAACAGATGGGTTGTAGCTAGCTGTATGGTGAGATCATTCTGAACAGATGGGTTGTAGCTAGCTGTATGGTGACATCATTCTAAACAGATGGGTTGTAGCTAACTGTATGGCGAGATCATTCTAAACCGATGGGTTGTAGCTAGCTGTACGGTGACATCATTCTAAACAGATGGGTTGTAGCTAGCTGTAAGGTGACATCATTCTAAACAGATGGGTTGTAGCTAGCTGTATGGTGACATCATTCTAAACAGATGGGTTGTAGCTAACTGTATGGTGAGATCATTCTAAACAGATGGGTTGTAGCTAGCTGTATGGTGACATTCTAAACAGATGGGTTGTAGCTAGCTGTATGGTGACATCATTCTAAACAGATGGGTTGTAGCTAGCTGTATGGTGACATCATTCTAAACAGATGGGTTGTAGCTAACTGTATGGTGAGATCATTCTAAACAGATGGGTTGTAGCTAGCTGTATGGTGACATTCTAAACAGATGGGTTGTAGCTAGCTGTATGGTGACATTCTAAACAGATGGGTTGTAGCTAGCTGTATGGTGACATCATTCTGAACAGATGGGTTGTAGCTAGCTGTATGGTGACATCATTCTAAACAGATGGGTTGTAGCTAACTGTATGGTGAGATCATTCTAAACAGATGGGTTGTAGCTAGCTGTATGGTGACATTCTAAACAGATGGGTTGTAGCTAGCTGTATGGTGACATCATTCTGAACAGATGGGTTGTAGCTAGCTGTATGGTGACATCATTCTAAACAGATGGGTTGTAGCTAACTGTATGGTGAGATCATTCTAAACAGATGGGTTGTAGCTAACTGTATGGTGACATTCTAAACAGATGGGTTGTAGCTAGCTGTATGGTGACATCATTCTAAACAGATGGGTTGTAGCTAGCTGTATGGTGAGATCATTCTAAAAAGATGGGTTGTAGCTAACTGTATGGTGACATTCTAAACAGATGGGTTGTAGCTAGCTGTATGGTGACATCATTCTAAACAGATGGGTTGTAGCTAACTGTATGGTGAGATCATTCTAAACAGATGGGTTGTAGCTAACTGTATGGTGACATTCTAAACAGATGGGTTGTAGCTAGCTGTATGGTGACATCATTCTAAACAGATGGGTTGTAGCTAGCTGTATGGTGAGATCATTCTAAACAGATGGGTTGTAGCTAGCTGTATGGTGACATCATTCTAAACAGATGGGTTGTAGCTAACTGTATGGTGAGATCATTCTAAACAGATGGGTTGTAGCTAGCTGTATGGTGAGATCATTCTGAACAGATGGGTTGTAGCTAACTGTATGGTGACATTCTAAACAGATGGATTGTAGCTAGCTGTATGGTGACATCATTCTAAACAGATGGGTTGTAGCTAGCTGTATGGTGACATCATTCTGAACAGATGGGTTGTAGCTAACTGTATGGTGACATCATTCTAAACAGATGGGTTGTAGCTAGCTGTATGGTGACATCATTCTAAACAGATGGGTTGTAGCTAGCTGTATGGTGACATCATTCTGAACAGATGGGTTGTAGCTAGCTGTATGGTGACATCATTCTAAACAGATGGGTTGTAGCTAGCTGTATGGTGACATCATTCTAAACAGATGGGTTGTAGCTAGCTGTATGGTGACATCATTCTAAACAGATGGGTTGTAGCTAGCTGTATGGTGAGATCATTCTAAACAGATGGGTTGTAGCTAACTGTATGGTGACATCATTCTAAACAGATGGGTTGTAGCTAGCTGTATGGTGACATCATAGCTTACTAGCTGTGGTCACACCCATAACAGAGCTGAGACAATACCAGTCTATTAAAAACAAGGCATTCCAGAATCCACATCAACAAAATAACCAGTTATCGGAGGCCGCGTCCAAAATGGCACCCTATTCCCCACAGTGCACTACACAGGGGATAGGATGTAATTTGGGACGTAGCCCGAGTCCATCTACATACAGAGGAAAATGCACTTAAGTTGTTGTTTGGCAAAGATAAAGGCATCTGAACCATTAGTGATATACAGTGCATTCTGAAAGTTACAGCCTTAGGAAATGGATTCAATACATTTTCCCTCATCAATCTACACACAATACCCCATAATGACCCAATACCCCATAATGACCCAATAATGACCCAATACCCCATAATGACCCAATAATGACCCAATACCCCATAATGACCCAATACCCCATAATGACCCAATACCCCATAATGACCCAATAATGACCCAATACCCCATAATGACCCAATACCCCATAATGACCCAATAATGACCCAATACCCCATAATGACCCAATACCCCATAATGACCCAATAATGACCCAATACCCCATAATGACCCAATAATGACCCAATACCCCATAATGACCCAATACCCCATAATGAACCAATACCCCATAATGACCCAATACCCCATAATGACCCCATAATGACCCAATACCCCATAATGACCCCATAATGACACAATACCCCATAATGACCCCATAATGACACAATACCCCATAATGACCCAATAATGACCCAATAATGACCCAATACCCCATAATGACCCAATACCCCATAATGACCCAATACCCCATAATGACCCAATACCCCATAATGACCAAATACCCCATTATTGGGTCATTGTGTCATTATGGGGTCATTGTGTCATTATGGGGTATTGTGTCATTATGGGGTATTGTGTCATTATGGGGTATTGTGTCATTATGGGGTATTGTGTGTAGATTGGAGGAGAAAACGATTTAATACATTTTAAAATAAGGCTATAAAGTAACATAATGTGGAAAAAGTCAAAGGGTCTGAATATAAATAAAGGTTCAATAAACAATACTTTCCTAATGCACTGTATATAAAGTGTCCAAAATGGCACCCTATCCCCTATCTAAGGCACTTCCTTTGACCAGGGCCCAGAGTGTCTATTTACACAGATCCCATTATAATAAGGATATTCCTGATGTTTAAATGTGCTGCTTTATCCTATAGTCTCAGGTAAAGACATATTCCATATCAAGACCAGGATTGTCTTGTAAAAAATAATGAAGTAAAAAAAAAAAACAATACATCACACTTTTATTGTGAAAGTAAAATAAGATCATCTGTTTTAGGGGCGGGGCTACAAACACTAACAAAGAATTATTAAGTACAAAGATTATAAAAACATTTATGGAGCAGAATTAGTTCATAAAGGTGAAGCTGCCGGTCCTTCTCTCCCAAATTGGAAAAAAGTGACAGAGTAGCAATCATTTTACGAAGCAAAATATAACAGGCATTGTACAAGTCAATTATGGACATTCAAACAAACAATAACAGGTCTTTAAGACCCTGTAATCATCTTCAGTCTTTATAACAGCCCAGGGCCGTTTGAAAGAGAAAAACTAAAGTATCTCATTGGACAAGTCCCGGTAGTCTCTCCCCGTTTTAGTCAGTGTTCTTCCATTTGTTGCCTAATGAACACGACCCAGTTCTCAGAGGACATTTGCTGTATTTCTCTCTCTCTCCCTCTCTCTCTCTCTCTCCAGCTGGAGAGCAATTGTATTTATTTTCTTAATTGGAGCAGTCACTGATCACAGCCACTCATCGCTGGTCTGGAATCATCACGAGGGGCCTGCGTAGCCACATGGTGTGTGCAGAATCTGGACATTTGGCTGATATTTTGGGATCAACAGATGTTTGGTGAAGAGGAGGCGGCAATAAGGAGGGTCAATCATAAAGAGATTAACCCTGACCAACCGTAACCTACTGGGCGGGGCAGAAACCTCAAAAGGGGCAGAGTTTCTTGTTGTAGAAACCAGAGCTTCTAACTGTAGTAACCTGAGGGCAGAGCTCCCTTACCATAGAAACCTCAGAGGGGTGGAGCTCTATAATGTTGCAGCTTCAGGGGGGGGTGGGACAATGGTACAGATTGAACTTCATATGAACAGCGTAGAATGAGAATTCTTGAAGTCCCAGGTCCAGCTAGCCACAGGCTGCATTACTCTGTCCAGCCCAGTCAGTTCAGGGTCATATTCATTAGTGCACACTGTAGAAAACCGTTCAGCAACAAAACACAAATGGAAAAATGTCTTGTTTACTTCCTAGTGAATACAACCTAGTTCACATGTTCCCTGTGAAGTTCTTGCCTGGCTGCTGCTGGGCCTGAGCGTACCACTGCTGCATCTGTTTCCTGTGGTCCACCTCAGACAGCAGGGCCTGGCGGTAGGCTTCGTAGGACTTGACGATGCGTTCCAGTTCCTTCATGAAGAGCAGCTTCAGCATGCCCTGGTACGTGTCCAGGTCCACCAGCTGGAACAGCTCCCACTTCAGGATGTGGTCATACCTAGGAGGGGAAAACACATCCATTTTATTTGACAATGAACATGGCTACATGTCACAATGGTCAAATGTAAACAGAAAACTGGAGACACGGCAGAGCTATTATAGATCTGTAAACTATTTTAGCTGGCTAGCTAAGCATCTTGGCTGAGGTGAAACAATTAACTTATTTACCATTGCAAATCTATTTGCTAGAAACACCAGTCTCCAAAACAGCAAGGTACTTTTTTTTTTTTTTTCTTTTTACATCGTTTTTCATCAATGAAACCTCTGAAGCTATGAGTCAGTATATGGAGGAATGCCAGGTACGCTCTACTCACCTGAGCGGGGCGCGGGCATACACCTGTAGCCAGTCAGGGATCTCTGCAGTGTGGTATGGGTTGGCTGGCACCAGCACTGGATGGTTCCTCTCTGCTGGGCGAGCCTGGTATACAACTGGCGGGGGCAGGGGAGGGGGCTGGTCATAACGGGGCACGCTGGAAATGGAAGAAAAGTCAAAATAAAAGGACTACAAATCCATTGTGTGTGTGTGTGTGTGTGTGTGTGTACACAACAGAAGTGGGCAGTGGGAGGGGCTGGTCATAGTGAGGAGGGGGTTATACAGAAAAATATAAAAACGTAACATGCTAAAATGTCAAAGATTTTACAGAGTTACAGTTCATAAGAAAAACCAGTCAATTTAAATAAATTAATTAGTCCCTAATCTATGGATTTCACATGACTGGGAATACAGATATGCATATGTTGGTCACAGATACCTTCTAAAAAAGGTAGGTGAGTGGATCAGAACACCAGTCAGTATCTGGTGTGACCACCATTAGCCTCATGCAGCGCCACACAGAGTTGATCAGGCTGTTCACTGTGGCCTGTGGAATGTTGTCCCACTCCTCTTCAATGGCTGTGCAAAGTTGCTGGATATTGGCGGGAACTGGAACACGCCGTCGTACACATCAATCCAGAGCATCCCAAACATGCTCAATGGGTGACATGTCTGGTGAGTATGCAGGCCATGGAAAAACTGGGACATTTTCAGTTTCCAGGAATTGTGTACAGATCCTTGTGACATGGGGCCGTGCATTATCATGCTGAAACATGAGGTTATGGTGGCGGGTGAATGGCATGACAACGGGCCTCAGGATCTCATTACGGTATCTGTGCATTCAAATTGCCATCAATAAAAATACATTGTTTATGCCTGCCCATACCATAACCTCACTGCCAACATGGGGCACTCTGTTCACAACGTTGACATCAGCAAACCACTCGCCCACATGATGCCATACACGCTGTCTGCCATCTGCCCAGTACAGTGGAAGCCGGGATTCATCCATTAAGAAGACACTTCTCCAGAGTGCCAGCGGCCATCGAAGGTGAGCATTTGCTCACTGAAGTCACGACGTTGAACTGCAGTCAGGTCAAGACCCTGGTGAGGACAACGAGCACGCAGATGAGCTTCCCTGAGACGGTTTCTGACAGTTTGTGCATAAATTCTTTGGATGTGCAAACCCACAGATTCATTGGCTGGTCTCAAACCATCCCGCAGATGATGAAGCCGGATGTGGAGGTCCTGGGCTGGCGTGGTTACACGTAGTCTGTGGTTGTGAGGCCAGTTGGCCAGGTCGCAGTTGTAAATGAGAACTTGTTCTCAACTGGCCTAGCTGGTTAAATAAAGGTGAAATAAATAACGACATTGGACATCGGCTTAAAGTCGAGAAATTAACATTCAGTTCTCTGGCAACAGCTCAGTTAGGCATTCCTGCAGTCAGCAGCCAATCACACTCCCTCAAAACCTGAGACATCTGTGGCATTGTGTGGCCTTTTGTCCCCAGCACAAGGTGCACCTGTGTAATGGTTACGCTGTTAAATCAGCTTCTTGATATGTCACACCTGTCAGGTGGATGGATTATCTTGACAAAGGAGAAATGCTCACTAACAGGGATGTTACATTTGTGCACAAAATATGAGAGAAATAAGCTTTTTGTGTATATAGAACATTTTGGGGATCTTTTATTTCAGCTTATGAAACCAACACTTTGCATGTTGCGTTTATATTTTTGTTCAGCGTAGTATTGGCAGAGGTTAGGAGTCAAGTTAAAATATCAGAATAAAATGATTGATAACAAATTTCCTCACTTTTTAAAAAGACTGAATACCAAGATGTGTTTCCCCTGCTCCAATCCTAACCATCAGTGGTGAAAATGCCAAACTGACCCAAGATCAGTGTCTAAGGGCAACTTCATCTTACACCGTGTGTGTCAGTCTCTAAAATCACACCTAGGGGCACAGGGGTGTCTATACTGGGCCCTCTTGTTGATGTGGTCCACGTAGTAAGTCCCAAACTCAGCAGACTCCACCTTCTCCCAGCCAGGGGGCAGACCCTCTCTCTCCAGGGGGTGGGACCAGTGGGTGGTGTTGGTGTTGTGGTCGATGTAGTACTTCCTGCCTCTAATGGTCCAGTCTACCGTCCAACCACGGGGAAGAGGGAGGTCCTCACCGCTCAGACAGGACAGGTTCCCCAGAGACTTGGCCTGCATCCGACCAATACCTGAGGAGAGAAGAAAAGAAAACAGTTAAGATACCTTAAACCTTCAGAGGATGGCTGGCTGGTCAAACATATGGGCTGAGTCCTCTTGCTAAGTTGTGCACCGGGGCCTCCCACTCCTCTTTCTATTCTGGTTAGAGCCAGTTTGCTCTGTTCTGTGAAGGGAGTAGTACACAGTGTTGTATGAGATCTTCAGTTTCTTGGCAATTTCTTGCATGGAATAGCCTTCATTTCTCAGAACTAGAATAGACTGACGAGTTTCAGAAGAAACTTCTGTGTTTCTGGCCATTTTGAGCCTGTAATCGAACCCACAAATGTTGATGCTCCAGATACTCAACTAGTCTAAAGAAGGACAGTTTTATTGCTTCTTTAATCAGCACAACAGTTTTCAGCTGTTCTAACATAATGCAAAAGGGTTTTCTAATGATCAATTAGCCTTTTAAAATGATAAACTTGGATTAGCTAACACAACGTGCCATTGGAACCCAGGAGTGATGGTTGCTGATAATGCGTCTACAGTGTGCATGTAGATATTCCATTAAATCAGCCGTTTCCAGCTACAATAGTCATTAACAATGTCTACACTGCATTTCTGATCAATTTGATGTTATTTTAAATGGACAAAAAAAAGTGCTTTTCTTAAAAAAATTAAGACATTTCTAAGTGACCCCAAACTTTAGAATGGTAGTGTACACACTGTGCTTCTGTGAGAAAAGAGCAGGGGACAGTATCCATTTATTGAGGAAACATGTCCACTACTATTTAAAAAGACATTCTGAACCTCCAACTGTACAAACACTGCTGATGCCTTTTTAACAATACGGTCCTAGATTCACTACTCCCTCTCTGACACACACATTCTGATCTGTGACCCACCTCTTGATGAATGGACGAGTTAATTGATTCATTGGAAAGCTGAGGCAGAGCTCTGCGCTCAAATTCAAACAGACTACTTCTCATCTGTCCTTTCTCTTGAAGTGCGCACTCCTCTCCACACAATAACAAGCATTGGATAGTTGTAAGAATAGACCCACCCCTGGGCCAGAGCAGTGTTTGCCCACTTTGAGGCTGATCCGTTGTTACTCCTAGACGTTTACACTTCACAATAACAGCACTTACAGATGACCGGGGCAGCTCTAGCAGGGCAGAAGTTTTACGAACTGACTTGTTGGAAAGGTGGCATCCTATCCCATTCTACTGCCAATGTTTGTAAAACTTTTTCAGCCTGGGACCCAAATTAGAAATTCTGTGTTTTCCTTCCTGGGACCCAAGCTTTACGAAAACATGCAACTACAGTGGGGAGAACAAGTATTTTATACACTGCCGATTTTGCAGGTTTTCCTACTTACAAAGCATGTAGAGGTCTGTCATTTTTATCATAGGTACACTTCAACTGTGAGAGACGGAATCTAAAACAAAAATCCAGAAAATCCCATTGTATGATTTTTTAAATAATTAATTTGCATTTTATTGCATGACATAAGTATTTGATCACCTACCAACCAGTAAGAATTCTGTCTCTCACAGACCTGTTAGTTTTTCTTTAAGAAGCCCTCCTGTTCTCCACTCATTACCTGTATTAACTGCACCTGTTTGAACTCGTTACCTGTATAAAAGACACCTGTCCACACACTCAATCAAACAGACTCCAACCTCTCCACAATGGCCAAGGCCAGAGAGCTGTGTAAGGACATCAGGGATAAAATTGTAGACCTGCACAAGGCTGGGATGGGCTACAGGACAATAGGCAAGCAGCTTGGTGAGAAGGCAACAACTGTTGGCGCAATTATTAGAAAATGGAAGAAGTTCAAGATGACGGTCAATCTCCCTTGGTCTGGGACAACATGCAAGATCTCACCTCGTGGGGCATCAATGATCATGAGGAAGGTGAGGGATCAGCCCAGAACTACACGGCAGGACCTGGTCAATGACCTGAAGAGAGCTGGGACCACAGTCTCAAAGAAAACCATTAGTAACACACTACGCCGTCATGGATTAAAATCCTGCAGCGCACGCAAGGTCCCCCTGCTCAAGCCAGCGCATGTCCAGGCCCGTCTGAAGTTTGCCAATGACCATCTGGATGATCCAGAGGAGGAATAGGAGAAGGTCATGTGGTCTGATGAGACAAAAATAGAGCTTTTTGGTCTAAACTCCACTCGCCGTGTTTGGAGGAAGAAGAAGGATGAGTACAACCCCAAGAACACCATCCCAACCGTGAAGCATGGAGGTGGAAACATCATTCTTTGGGGATGCTTTTCTGCAAAGGGGACAGGACGACTGCACCGTATTGAGGGGAGGATGGATGGGGCCATGTATCGCGAGATCTTGGCCAACAACCTCCTTCCCTCAGTAAGAGCATTGAAGATGGGTCGTGGCTGGGTCTTCCAGCATGACAACGACCCGAAACACACAGCCAGGGCAACTAAGGAGTGTCTCCGTAAGAAGCATCTCAAGGTCCTGGAGTGGCCTAGCCAGTCTCCAGACCTGAACCCAATAGAAAATCTTTGGAGGGAGCTGAAAGTCCGTATTGCCCAGCGACAGCCCCGAAACCTGAAGGATCTGGAGAAGGTCTGTATGGAGGAGTGGGCCAAAATCCCTTCTGCAGTGTGTGCAAACCTGGTCAAGAACTACAGGAAACGTATGATCTCTGTAATTGCAAACAAAGGTTTCTGTACCAAATATTAAGTTCTGCTTTTCTGATGTATCAAATACTTATGTCATGCAATAAAATGCAAATTAATTACTTAAAAATCATACAATGTGATTTTCTGGATTTTTGTTTTAGATTCCGTCACTCACAGTTGAAGAGTACCTATGATAAAAATTACAGACTTCTACATGCTTTGTAAGTGGGAAAACCTGCAAAATCTGCAGTGTATCAAATACTTGTTCTCCCCACTGTATATGTAAATATCGGTACATTTAATTTCCCTTATGCCCACTAACAAATACAACATAGACAAATAACTATTAAATGAAATACCCATATAAATAGCTATTCATGTTTATTTTTCCCATTAAAAACACTTACCTGGCTTAGATGACCAACCCAGCTGTGTGAGTGTGTTTGACTCAAAATCATCTTGCATCAATCAGTGTATTCCAGTTCAGAATAAAAATTATTACTTGTATTTTTCCATCTTTGTCTGTATTGATACTTGGGGTTGCACTAGATAGCTTGCTTTGGCTAACGTTAGCTAGCTAGCTAGCTAGCTATTAGCTGTGTACAAGGAGATTGTTTGAAATAGAAACTCACATCTACTTCTATGAGAGATAGTACACCCTTATTTCTGCTCATCATCACCTGGCTGACTTTCTTTTCCACTGTCGAAGCATTCTGCCCTGTTCTGAAATAACTCCCTGGGTTAGTCCATGCCGCTCGTACATATGTACAGTTGAAGTCGGAAGTTTACATACACTTAGGTTGAAGTCATTAAAACTCATTTTTCAACCACTCCACAGATTTCATGTTAACAAACTATAGTTTTGGCAAGTCGGTTAGGACATCTACTTTGTGCATGACACAAGTCATTCTTCCAACAATCGTTGTTCACTATATCACTATTCCAGTGGGTCAGAAGTTTACATACACTAAGTTGACTGTGCCTTTAAACAGAAAATGATGTCATAGATGTCATAGTAGCGTTCTGTCTCCTAGAGATTAACGTACTTTGGTGCGAAAAGTGCAAATCAATCCCAGAACAACAGCAAAGGACCTTGTAAAGATGCTGGAGGAAACAGGTACAAAAGTATCTATATCAACAGTAAAACGAGTCCTATATCGACATAACCTGAAAGGCCGCTCAGCAAGGAAGAAGCCACTGCTCCAAAACTGCCATAAAAAAGCCAGACTACGGTTTGCAACTGCACATGGGGACAAAGATCGTACTTTTTGGAGAAATGTCCTCTGGTCTGATGAAACAAAAATATAACTCTTTGGCCATAATGACCATCATTATGTTTGAAGGAAAAAGGGGGAGGCTTGCAAGCCGAAGAACACCATCCCGACCGTGAAGCACGTGGTACAGTATCATGTTGTGGGGGTGCTTTGCTGCAGGAGGGACTGGCATCATGAGGAAGGAAAATTATGTGGATATATTGAAGCAACATCTCAAGACATCAGTCAGGAAGTTAAAGCTTGGTTGCAAATGGGTCTTCCAAATGGACAATGACCCCCAAGCATACTTCCAATGTTGTGGCAAAATGGCTTAAGGACAACAAAGTCACGGAATTGGAGTGGCCATCACAAAGCCCTGACCTCAATCCTATAGAACATTTGTGGGCAGAACTGAAAAAGTGTGTGTGAGCAAGGAGGCCTACAAACCTGACTCAGTTACACCAGTTCTGTCAGGAGGAATGGGGCAAAATTCACCCAACTTATTGTGGGAAGCTTGTGGAAGGCTACCCGAAACGTTTGACCCAAGTTAAACAATGTAAAGGCAATGCTACCAAATACTAATTGAGTGTATGTAAACTTCTGACCCACTGGGAATGTGATGATAGAAATAAAAGCTGAAATAAATCACTCTCTATTATTCTGACATTTCACATTCTTAAAATAAAGTGGTGATCCTAACTGACCTAAGACAGGGAATTTTTACTAGGATTAAATGTCAGGAATTGTGGAAAACTGAGTTTGAATGTATTTGGCTAAGGTGTATGTAAACTTCAGACTTCAACTGTATATAGGCCACTATTTTGACCAAGGCCCATAGAGTGTAGAGCCCTACCAGTACTATAGTCTGTATAGCATTATAACTCACATTCTGAAGACATTCCACACCTCTGTCATCATTTTGTTCTTGCTGATTAAACTACTAAAGTACCTTCCAACCGAGGCTTTACCATGCTACCTTATTACCGAGTCATGGCTTTACCATGCTACCTTATTACCGAGTCATGGCTTTACCATGCTACCTTATTACCGAGTCATGGCTTTACCATGCTACCTTATTACCGAGTCATGGCTTTACCATGCTACCTTATTACCGAGTCATGGCTTTACCATGCTACCTTATTACCGAGTCATGGCTTTACCATGCTACCTTATTACCGAGTCATGGCTTTACCATGCTACCTTATTACCGAGTCACAGCTTTACCATGCTTCCTTATTACCGAGTCAGAGCTTTATCATGCTTCCTTATAAGATATTGCATCAATATTAAAATTGGTTCAACGGATTGACTATTATAACACTTGAGTAAGACTATGTTTTACCTGCTGGAGGTCTGTTGGGGGCGGGGGGAGTGTGTTGTTGTGGTGGTAGTCTTTGGAAGTTTGGATTTTCATTGTGTTCATAGTATCTATAGTCGTCTTGGAAGTGGTCAGGGGCTCTGGGCTGCTGCTGCTGTGGCTGTAGCCTGGGCTGGGGTCGTCTCTGCTGCTGTTGACTGTCATAGTAAGGCTCCGGAGGCGGAGGATAGTAATAGCGCCCAGCTTCCCCATTCTCAGCCATGGGGCTCACTTCTGTGAGGAAGGACTGTGAGGAGCCGCCGTACTCGCGGGGTAGGTCCCCCAGGCTGCGGGGTAGGTACGGAGGGGCTGACATCCGATGGCTTTCCCGCCGAGCTGCCTCGTGGGGTGGCCTCTGCACAGGGTTGCGCAGGAAGCTCTTGTTGCGGACCAACACAGGCTCTGGGCTGGGTCCCACGGGGTAGGATGAAGGCCCTGGGCCAGGCTCTGGCAGAGGAACCTCGGTGCGTCTGGGGATAGTGGGTCCATGTCGGATGAATGAAGGCATGAGATCTGAAACAGGACCAAGAAAAGTGGGCTACTAACTATCTTCCAAAAGATGACTGATTGGGTATTCTAGGATAATTTACCAATACACAGAATCTGATCATAGATTAAAATAAATATTGCAGGAATATGTCCATGTTCTCAACACTGACTAATTAACTATATCTACAGGTCATAATAACTTAACTAGGTACAGTTGAAGTCAGAAGTTTACATACACTTAGGTTGAAGTCATTAAAACTCATTTTTCAACCACTCCACAAATTATGTTAAACTATAGTATTGGCAAATCGGTTAGGACATCTACTTTATGCATGACACAAGTAATTCTTCCAACAATTGCTTAGAGACAGATTATTTCACTTATAATTCACTATATCACAATGGGTCAGAAGTTTACATACACTAAGTTAACTGTGCCTTTAAACAGCTTGGAAAATTCCAGAAAATTATGTCATGGCTTTAGAAGCTTCTGATAGGCTAATTGACATAATTGAAGTCAGTTGGAGGTGTACCTGTGGATGTATTTCAAAGCCTACCTTCAAACTCAGTGCCTCTTTGCTTGACATCATGGGAAAATCAAAAGAAATCAGCCAAGACCTCAGAAAAAAAATTGTAGACCTCCACAAGTCTGGTTCATCCTTGGGAGAAATGTCCAAACGCCTGAAGGTACCACGTTCATCTGTACAAACAATAGTACGCAAGTATAAACACCATGGGACCACGCAGCCATCATACCGCTCAGGAAGGAGATGCGTTCGGTCTCCTAGTGATGAACGTACTTTGGTGCGAAAAGTGCAAATCAATCCCAGAACAACAGCAAAGGACCTTGTGAAGATGCTGGAGGAAACGGGTACAAAAGTATCTATATCAACAGTAAAACGAGTCCTATATCGACAAAACCTGAAAGGCCGCTCAGCAAGGAAGAAGCCACTGCTCCAAAACCGCCATAAAAAATCCAGACTACGGTTTGCAACTGCACATGGGGACAAAGATCGTACTTTTTGGAGAAATGTCCTCTGATGAAACAAAAATAGAACTGTTTGGCCATAATGACCATCGTTATGTTTGGAGGAAAAAGGGGGAGGCTTGCAAGCTGAAGAACACCATCCCAAACGTGAATCACGGGGGTGGCAGCATAATGTTGTGGGGGTGCTTTGCTGCAGGAGGGACTGGTGCACTTCACAAAATAGATGGCATCATAAGGAAGGAAAATTATGTGGATATATTGAAGAAACATCTCAAGACACCAGTAAGGAAGTTAAAGCTTGGTCGCAAATGGGTCTTCCAAATGGACAATGACCCCAAGCATACTTCCAAAGTTGTGGCAAAATGGCTTAAAGACAACAAAGTCAAGGTATTGGAATGGCCATCATAAAGCCCTGACCTCAATCCTATAGAACATTTGTGGGCAGAACTGAAAAAGTGTGTGCGAGCAAGGAGGCCTACAAACCTGATTCAGTTCTGTCAGGAGGAACTTATTGTGGGAAGCTTGTGGAAGGCTACCCGAATACTAATTGAGTGTATGTAAACGTCTGACCCACTGGGAATGTGATGAAATAAATAAAAGCTGAAATAAATCTCTCTATTATTCTGACATTTCACATTCTTAAAATAAAGTGGTGATCCTAACTGATTTTTGACTAGGATTAAATGTCAGGAATTGTGAAAAACTGATTTTAAATGTATTTGGCTAAGGTGTATGTAAACTTCCGACTTCAACTGTAGTTAGCATGTAGCACAACAAACCATATTCTGAAATGGAGTTGGGTAGCTCGCCGATCACTTCAGCTACTTCTTTACATTGGTGGGTAACGAACGTGTATTGAAGCCTGTCACTTAAAATCAAAACCAATTAAAATCTGGACCAGAGCTAGCTAGCTGCATAGCTCAACTTTGGCTAACGCTAACAAACTAGATGAATCCACAGTAACTATTCGATAGTAGAATAAAGTTTACCAAACGTATTATACCTGGGTATATGACCAAAAACGTGTGAATTGTAAAAAGTGTTGTACGAAGAGACATTGTAAAGTATGAAGAGACATTGTAAAGTTTGAAGAGACATTGTAAAGTTTGAAGAGACATTGTTAAGTATGAAGAGACATTGTTAAGTATGAAGAGACATTGTTAAGTATGAAGAGACATTGTAAAGTATGAAGAGACATTGTTAAGTATGAAGAGACATTGTTAAGTATGAAGAGACATTGTAAAGTATGAAGAGACATTGTTAAGTATGAAGAGACATTGTTAAGTATGAAGAGACATTGTAAAGTATGAAGAGACATTGTAAAGTATGAAGAGACATTGTTAAGTTTGAAGAGACATTGTTAAGTATGAAGAGACATTGTAAAGTATGAAGAGACATTGTTAAGTATGAAGAGACATTGTAAAGTATGAAGAGACATTGTTAAGTATGAAGAGACATTGTTAAGTATGAAGAGACATTGTAAAGTATGAAGAGACATTGTTAAGTATGAAGAGACATTGTTAAGTATGAAGAGACATTGTAAAGTATGAAGAGACATTGTTAAGTATGAAGAGACATTGTAAAGTATGAAGAGACATTGTTAAGTATGAAGAGACATTGTTAAGTATGAAGAGACATTGTAAAGTATGAAGAGACATTGTTAAGTATGAAGAGACATTGTTAGCTAGCCTCCTACCACCCGGTTACGTCTCATCCCTGCGGACATTCTAGTCACTTTAATACTGTTTATATATTGCTTTACTGTATTTTAGTCAATGCCAATCCGATATTGATCATCCTATACATTTGTTAAGTCCATTATTTTACTTTTAGATCCGTGTATATTGTTAGATGCTACTTACTGCACTGTTGGAGCTGGACCATAATCATTTCACTACACCCACAATAACATCTGATAAATATGTATGTGACCAATAACCTTTAATTTGATTTAGTTAGCTAACCAACAGATGTCAGCTAGCTAACTTGGCTACTTAGCCAACTTACTTCTCAGGAGTGGCGATGTCTCCTTCTTCACATATTTCCCGTGTACCTCGGCTGGTTTCGACGCTTCTTTTTTACTTTTCTTTCTTGAAAGCATAACTCAAACAAAGGAGACATCAATACAATGTCAGAAACTGGTAGAAAGTTCCCCCAGCCCGCCAGCGTCCCTGCCAGTCTGCAGCGCGTACATGTCTCGCTAGCTGCCTACGGGCTAGATTAGTTAGCTAGCTAGCTAGCTTCACACTTGTTGCTGTGTTTCTGGAAATGTAGACGAAAGCCAAAACACAACGGTTACTTGTATCAAATAACGTTAGCCAGTTATGCTGAAGTAAACTATCTTTAGCCCAGTTAAAAGTCAGCTTTTCTCCTCCAAGGCACTTGAAGTCAGCTGTTTTTCTATCCAGCCCGTGTCATCACATCCCAAAACGCCTCTACATTTCATTCCAGCCAGCCCGCAGAGGGTTGTGGGATGGGAATGGTGAAGGGTACATTTTCACATTTCTGTACAAAGAATTGTATACTACTTACTAACTTCTTCTCCTTGTTCTGTGATTTGAAGCATTTTCAAGTAAACCAGTGGTCCCAGGCAGCCCAAGACCCCCTTCTCAAAGTCAGTGTTAAAAGGATTGCTCTGCTGAATACAAACCTAAAAATATACTATATGAGACTGGGCTGTCATTCACAGTTAGGGCTGTCATTCACAGTTAGGGCTGTCATTCACAGTTAGGGCTGTCATTCACAGTTAGAGCTGTCATTCACAGTTAGGGCTGTCATTCACAGTTAGGGCTGTCATTCACAGTTAGAGCTGTCATTCACAGTTAGGGCTGTCATTCACAGTTAGAGCTGTCATTCACAGTTAGGGCTGTCATTCACAGTTAGGGCTGTCATTCACAGTTAGGGCTGTCATTCACAGTTAGGGCTGTCATTCACAGTTAGGGCTGTCATTCACAGGGTCAAGGCTGATGGGATCAGCATGGGAAGGTTGATGTGCTGTTTTCTTCTGCTTCCTGTCATTTCTGAGGGATGTCATACCCTATTCTTTTTATAGTGCACACTTTTGACCAGGGCTCGTCAAATCAAATCAAATGTGTATTGGTCACGTACACGTGTTTAGCAGATGTTATTGTGGGTGTAGTGAAATGCTTCTGTTCCTAGCTCCAACAGTGCAGTAATATAGGGCTCTGGTCAAAAGCAGTGCACTACATAGGCCTGAGATGCATTGAACACACGAAAGTCACAAGGAATCCATACAGCTTTGACTCGTAGTGTAACCTGAGTTAGAATTGTGCTCTTGGTAACTAAAGGTCCTAATGTAAACACAGGTTCACCCCGAAATTGCACCCTACACTACTTTAGACATGCGGTTAAGAGCGCCGGGCTCGTAACCGAAAGGCTGCTGGTTTGACATTTGTTTTACTTAATAAAAAAAAGTAACTTTTATTTAACGAGGCAAGTCAGTTTAGAACAAATTCTTATTTACAATGACGTCCTACACCGGCCAAACCCGGACGACGCTGGGCCAATTGTGCGCCGCCCTACGGGACTCCCAATCACTGCCGGTTGTGATACAGTCTGGATTCCTGCGCTGACTAGATGAAAAATCTGTTGATGTACCCTTGAGCAAGGCACTTAACCCTAATAGCTCCTGTATATCGCTCTGGATAAGAGAGTCTGCTAAATTATTAAAATGTAAATAGGGAATATGATGCCATTTGGGATGCAAATCACACTTGAATCCGAGTGTTCAGGTCTGGTTTGGGGTCACTGACTGGACTGATTCAAATACATCTGGTCCTACGAACAATACAACATCAACCAAAAACTGAATGTGAAAAGGAGATCCACTCAAACCAAATATCTTCCCTGTATTCACAAAATGTCTTTATTTCCTGTTACATAATCTCAGTCATTCCCTCTTTAGTAGCACATCACTGTGTGTAGTGTTGTGTTTATATCATCACGTTGTGGTCCAATAGCAGCTATGTTTGGAGCCACATTCCTCTTAACAAAATGTCAGGACTTCTATAGGAACTTGGGATGTTTCCAATATGGACAATGGCAGTAGGGAACACAATAGTCTCTGGTCCTTTCCTTTGAACCACTAATACTGCACAGTTACAAATTAAACACACTGTAGGTCTGTTTCCCAAACAGCATCCTGTTGCTGTGTAGTGCAGGACTTTTGACCGGGGCTCATGGGTAGCTGAACTATATAGGGAATACAGTGTTTTATTTCTTTAACCTATATTTTGACAGGGAGTCAATGTTGAGACCAAGGTCTCTTTTCCAGATGAGCCCTGTATAGCAACCCCAATACACATAAACATAAATACATTTAACTATATATTCATACACACATTAAATGTGTGTGTTTTTAGAGGGCCTCCCTCTTGGCCAAAGAGACAAAACGTTGCACTTTTAAAGCAAATTTCCATGGGGCTGAGGGTAATTTGTCAGCTTAAAAGCTAGTTTCCTTCAATTATAACAATTTTGCCATGGCTTATGCCTTGTTCCTATGCTATGCTAACATTATAACCAAATCAATAGGGTCCCAATGCCATGACATTTTGGAATTGACTGCCTAGTTTTTATTTTGGTGATGGTTAGTTCTCAAAGACGATCTTATTTATAGCTCCATTATCTTCTTCTACATTCTTCATATCTGGTTTCCGTTGTTTAAGTTTACACTGAAACGTTTCACCATCTTCTATAGGACTTTTTCCTTAACTAACTTTTAATTCTTAATGTCTTAACAAATGTATCAAAATGCTTATTTAAAAGAGCTTTTCGTCAATCCAGATGCCCGGATATTTATAGGTAGGGACACGATCAATGAGGGCACCATCCAAAGTACGTATGCATAAATCATCAGATAAATTTTTATGCGATTTGGGAAAATAACATATGCTTGGTTTTACCCACTTTAAGTACCAATTTCAGTTCAACAAAGGCTTTCTGTAGGGCAATAAAGGCAGATTGAAGCTCTGACAGAGCCTGGTCAGCTGTGGGGGCAATAGCATACAGGTGAAAGTAAAATCTTTATTTTACAGATTAACAATATTGGTTTATGTAAATAGTGAAAAGAACCGGACCAAGAATTGATCCCTGTGGGACACCATTTGTTACACTATATATCTATAAAATTATGTTGATACCCCTTCTAATTAGTGGATTTGGCTATTTCAGCCACACCCGTTGCTGACAGGTGTATATAATCAAGCACACAGCCATGCAATGTTCAAAGACAAACATTGGCAGTAGAATGGCTTTACTGAAGACCTCAGTGACTTTCAACGTGGCACCGTCATAGGATGCCACCTTTCCAACAAGTCAGTTAGTCAAATTTCAGCCCTGCTAGAGCTGCCCCGGTCAACTGTAAGTGTTGTTATTGTGAAGTGGAAGTGTCTAGGAGCAACAACGGCTCAGCTGCGAAGTGGTAGGTCACACAAGCTCACAGAACGGGACCGCCGTGCGCTGAAGCGCGTAAAAATCGTCTCTCCTCGGTTGCAACACTCACTACCAAGTTCCAAACTGCCTCTGGAAGCAACGTCAGCACAAGAACTGTTCACTGGGAGCTTCATGAAATGGGTTTCCATGGCCGAGCAGCCGCACACTAGCCTATGATCACCATGTGCAATGCCAAGAGCAGTGGAAACGCGTTCTCTGGAGTGATGAATCACACTTCACCATCTGGCAGTCTGACGGACAAATGAGATAGAACTTAGAATGTAGCTAGATTTCTAGATGTAGCTTTAGGTTGTGAGAGGGGCAGGCAGTCCACTGGCTGACCAGGGTCCGTTAAACATGATGCCACAAGCGTTGACTTCACATATGTTGTAATGATGATGTTTTAATCAGCAATGTCAATATCCTTTTCTCTGTTTGCAGCAGTTTAAATAGCCTTCATTCCATTTACATAGGTAGTAGGTGTCGCCCTTCATATACAATTACGTACACAGCTTTGGACACAATATTTCCCCTTCAGTCTGTTACATAAACTGGTAAGACTAACAACCATATGTAACAAAAAATACACAGTTCATTTCATTTACAAAGTGGTTTGTATACATGATCATACCCTTTATTGTGCAATTAAATAAACAGATGAAACACTCTTTATCCAGTTATATTAACTGAAAAGTGACAGTATTGATTCCAATAGTGTTGAACAGGGAGCTTAAAATATTGACTGATCTCACAGACAACCAAGTGCACCAGGGTTGGGATCAATTCCCTTTCAATTCAGGAAGTACACTGACATTCCAATTCTCTTCAATGCTTTTTAATTAGGAAAATGTGGAATTGGAATTTGGTTTACTTTCTGAATTGACTGGAATTAAAATGGAATTGGCCCCAACCTTGAAGTGCACTTCAGTATCAGGAATGTTCTCTGGTTTAATGTCATGGTAAAACACTTAATCAGTGACAACTTTTGTGATCAACATTTGGCAACGTCTTTGGGGGTTTGGTATGAATGTAGCACAAAGTTCCCAATAGACAGCAGTCTTGGGGTTTGGGTTGGGCAGTAGTGCAGAGTTTCCCCAAGCCTCAGATGGAATGTTGTTCTGTCCAAAGACATACATGGTTCCGTCCATGTTCAGCTCACACCTGAGTGGTGCAGCGTTCTAAGGCACTGCATCTCAGTGCTAGAGGCATCACTACAGACCCTGGTTCGATCCCGGGCTTTATCACAACTGGCTGTGATCGGGGGCACAATTGGCCCAGCGTTGCCCGGGTTAGGGGAGCCCGGGGTAGGGGAGACCGGGTTAGGGGAGACCGGGGTAGGCCATCATTGTAAATAAGAATTTGTTCTTAACTGACTTGCCTAGTTAAATCAAGGTTAAATAAAATATAAAAATAAAACCTGTTAAATTAGGAACAGATAAAATGATAAATGAAATAAAGATGTTTAGGGCCTCTGCTGTTAGTGGTAGGGCAAGGGGGGCAGAGGACTGAAGGTTAAGGGGCTCAGGTGGAATGTTAATGTAACACTTGAGTTCCATGTTCCGTCCAGCTACTGGGTTGTGGGGTGAAAGTGTAGTATTAGGAACAAGTGAAATGATAGAGCACAGGGGTGAGGGGTGAGGGGCTCAGGTCTCTGACTATCTTGTTGAGGCTGGAGATCTTCTCTTCCAGTAGGAAGTTCTTCTTCTCTGCTACCTTCTGTCTCTGCTCTGTCATCTGCAAGGCCTTCAGCAGCTGGGCGTTCTCCACATACAGGTCCTTGATCATTGAATCAGCTTTACCGTTCTTGTGGAGCTAGAGACAGAATGGAGAGGGAACATGAACAATCTCACCTTGGTACTGTATATAGTCTATACCTTTCAATACCATTCTTTGCTTTGTCATTATCCAAGAGACATGTGTTTATTGTTAGCAACCTTCACCAGTAAAACAAATAATTACAGCAAACTGATAAACATAGAAACAAGACCGTTGAAGAGACTACAGGAAACCTTTTTGATATTACAGCTGAATGTCAACATCAAAAGAGAAAATACAGCTATAACATGTGTACCTGATCCTTGAGTTGGCAGACCTTCTCTTTGAGCAGCAGCTTGACGTTATGCAGAGACAGCTCAATCTCCCTCATACGTTCCTCCATCTTCATCATCATCATCATCGCCCTCTCATCCTGGTGATGGAGAAGAGGTATACAGATGAGACAAGGTGTTATCAAATGTATGCTCCAATGTAGAGAATGTAGACAATTATCTATGGCCTCTCTCTTTAGTTCTGCCCCATGTTTTGGGTTGAACCATCTTTGTGTATCATCTACCCCATGTTTTGGGTTGACACCATCTTTGTGTATAATCTACCCCATGTTTTGGGTTGACACCATCTTTGTGTATCATCTGCCCCATGTTTTGGGGTGAACCATCTTTGTGTATCATCTGCCCCATGTTTTGGGTTGAACCATCTTTGTGTATCATCTGCCCCATGTTTTGGGTTGACACCATCTTTGTGTATCATCTGCCCCATGTTTTGGGTTGAACCATCTTTGTGTATCATCTGCCCCATGTTTTGGGTTGACACCATCTTTGTGTATCATCTGCCCCATGTTTTGGGTTGACACCATCTTTGTGTATCATCTGCCCCATGTTTTGGGTTGACACCATCTTTGTGTATCATCTGCCCCATGTTTTGGGTTGAACCATCTTTGTGTATCATCTGCCACATGTTTTGGGTTGAACCATCTTTGTGGATCATCTGCCCCATGTTTTGGGTTGAACCATCTTTGTGTATAATCTGCCCCATGTTTTGGGTTGACACCATCTTTGTGTATCATCTGCCCCATGTTTTGGATTGACACCATCTTTGTGTATCTTCTGCCCCATGTTTTGGGTTGAACCATCTTTGTGTATCACCTGCCCCATGTTTTGGATTGACACCATCTTTGTGTATCTTCTGCCCCATGTTTTGTGTTGAACCATCTTTGTGTATCACCTGCCCCATGTTTTGGGTTGACACCATCTTTGTGTATCATCTGCCCCATTTTTTGGATTGACACCATCTTTGTGTATCTTCTGCCCCATGTTTTGGGTTGAACCATCTTTGTGTATCACCTGCCCCATGTTTTGGGTTGAACCATCTTTGTGTATCGTCTGCCCCATGTTTTGGGTTGAACCACCTTTGTGTATCATCTACCCCATGTTTTGGGTTGAACCATCTTTGTGTATCATCTGCCCCATGTTTTGGGTTGACACCATCTTTGTGTATCATATGCCCCATGTTTTGGGTTGACACCATCTTTGTATATCATCTGCCCCATGTTTTGGGTTGAACCATCTTTGTGTATCATCTGCCCCATGTTTTGGGTTGACACCATCTTTGTGTATCATATGCCCCATGTTTTGGGTTGACACCATCGTTGTGTATCATCTGCTCCATGTTTTGGGTTGAACCATCTTTGTGTATCTTCTGCCCCATGTTTTGGATTGAACCATCTTTGTGTATCATCTGCCCCATGTTTTTGGTTGAACCATCTTTGTGTATCATCTGCCCCATGTTTTGGGTTGACACCATCTTTGTGTATCATCTGCCACATGTTTTAGGTTGAACCATCTTTGTGTATCATCTGCCCCATATTTTGGGTTGACACCATCTTTATGTATCATCTGCCCCATGTTTTGGGTTGAACTATCTTTATGTATCATCTGCCCCATGTATTGGGTTGAACCATCTTTGTGTATCATCTGCCCCATGTTTTGGGTTGACACCATCTTTGTGTATCATATGCCCCATGTTTTGGGTTGACACCATCTTTGTATATCATCTGCCCCATGTTTTGGGTTGAACCATCTTTGTGTATCATCTGCCCCATGTTTTGGGTTGACACCATCTTTGTGTATCATATGCCCCATGTTTTGGGTTGACACCATCGTTGTGTATCATCTGCTCCATGTTTTGGGTTGAACCATCTTTGTGTATCATCTGCCCCATGTTTTGGATTGAACCATCTTTGTGTATCATCTGCCCCATGTTTTTGGTTGAACCATCTTTGTGTATCATCTGCCCCATGTTTTGGGTTGACACCATCTTTGTGTATCATCTGCCACATGTTTTAGGTTGAACCATCTTTGTGTATCATCTGCCCCATATTTTGGGTTTACGCCATCTTTATGTATCATCTGCCCCATGTTTTGGGTTGAACTATCTTTATGTATCATCTGCCCCATGTTTTGGGTTGAACCATCTTTGTGTATCATCTGCCCCATGTTTTTGGTTGAACCATATTTGTGTATCATCTGCTCCATGTTTTGGGTTGAACCATCTTTGTGTATCATCTGCCCCATGTTTTGGGTTGACACCATCTTTGTGTATCATCTGCCCCATGTTTTGTGTTGAACCATATTTGTGTATCATCTGCCCCATGTTTTGGGTTGACACCATCTTTGTGTATCATCTGCCCCATGTTTTGTGTTGAACCATATTTGTGTATCATCTGCCCCATGTTTTGGGTTGAACCATATGTGTGTATCATCTATAAAGGAACATACAATTGGTTTAAATACACAATGGCATCATTTATAGAAGTACTATATGTCTGGCTGAAACAAACTCATAGCAATAATATACTGTAAATGCTCATAGCAGTAATATACTGTAAATGCTGATAGCAGAGTAATATACTGTAAATGCTGATAGCAGAGTAATATACTGTAAATGCTGATAGCAGAGTAATATACTGTAAATGTTCATAGCAGAGTAATATACTGTAAATGCTCATAGCAGAGTAATATACTGTAAATGCTGATAGCAGAGTAATATACTGTAAATGCTGATATCAGAGTAATATACTGTAACAAACTCATAGCAGAGTAATATACTGTAAATGCTGATAGCAGAGTAATATACTGTAAATGCTCATAGCAGCGTAATATACTGTAAATGTTCATAGCAGAGTAATATACTGTAAATGCTCATAGCAGAGTAATATACTGTAAATGCTCATAGCAGAGTAATATACTGTAAATGCTGATAGCAGAGTAATATACTGTAAATGCTGATAGCAGAGTAATATACTGTAAATGCTCATAGCAGAGTAATATACTGTAAATGCTCATAGCAGAGTAATATACTGTAAATGCTCATAGCAGAGTAATATACTGTAAATGCTGATAGCAGAATGATTGTGTTTTGTGGTAATCTATTCTTACAATAAGAAATATGTGTGTCAAGATAAAATCTGAGAGAATACCATCAGAGATAACATCTGAGCGAGGATACCATCAGAGATAACATCTGAGCAAGGATACCATCAGAGATAACATCTGAGCGAGGATACCATCAGCGATAACATCTGAGCGAGGATACCATCAGAGATAACATCTGAGAGAGGATACCATCAGAGATAACATCTGAGCGAGGATACCATCAGAGATAACATCTGAGCGAGGATACCATCAGAGATAACATCTGAGCGAGGATACCATCAGAGATAACATCTGAGAGAGGATACCATCAGAGATAACATCTGAGCGAGGATACCATCAGAGATAACATCTGAGAGAGGATACCATCAGAGATAACATCTGAGCGAGGATACCATCAGAGATAACATCTGAGCGAGGATACCATCAGAGATAACATCTGAGAGAGGATACCATCAGAGATAACATCTGAGCGAGGATACCATCAGAGATAACATCTGAGCGAGGATACCATCAGAGTATGTGGTAGCTATATAACACCAAGGAAGAAGGCCATTGAACACAAAACTCATGAAACTAGATGCTTTATTTTGTCTTGATTCTTTCCAGTGAAATACATTCTAGTGCATTTATTAAAGAGTGACATCACAGCTACATAAATAAATAGATAAACTAAGAAATAAATAAACAATTATTTGATCCAGAAACTTAAATACAAAACAGAAATCATAAATAAAATTATCATACATACATAAAAAGTGAAACACACACAGTGCAATAGAGAATAAAAACTTGACTTCTTAAGACCCTGAAACCTCTTACCAGAGCTTCTACAGTAAACACCAATGCTACATTAACATAATACAACTGATGTAAGAACATGAATCAAAACATTCACATAATTATAATAAAAATGTGACCATGTGTTTACTATCAAACTATTGTTGAGTTCAATACTGTTGGTAACTAACTGGTACCGTTTACAATAAACAACAGTTGTGAGAGGTGAGCATGTCAACCAACTAGAGGTTATTGAAATCCTTTGTGACAAAGAATAAAAAAAACAACAACTAGCAGTTGACATTGATGCTTGTGGGTTAAAAAAATATGTAAAATAATACATTCTGTTGAAACTAGGAATCTACTGCAATCAGAGCATATTTCATGGACCTTTGACTCCAGTAGGTTGTTGGAGTTCAGCTACTGTTACAGAGCTCAAGTTGTTAAAGAAAGCCCTTTAATTTGAGGAAAATAACAAGGGACTACCCTGTTTTACCCTCGCAGCATACAATCATTACACAATACCCTTATGATGAACTGGTTCTAACATCCCATTCAATCACTGTTCATCTCCTACAAGGACAGAAGTTACAGTAACACTTTCCCAGAACTTTTCTTCCAGTGCTTGAAGCATAAATGGGGAAGAGTTCAGGGGAATGGAGACTAGAGGATCGGGTTAGTGTTACTGGGGGTTAGTTTAGGTGTGGAGGACAGAGGGAGGGAAAGGTTTGGAGGACTGGGGGGGACAGGTGAAGAGGACTGGGGGGGGACAGGTGAAGAGGACTGGGGGGGACAGGTGAAGAGGACTGGGGGGGACAGGTGAAGAGGACTGGGGGGGACAGGTGAAGAGGACTGGGGAATAATTCAGGGAAGGAAATGGAGTCTTGAGGCAGGGGTTGGGGTTAGGTGAGTCAGGCTGGGGGAAAGGGTTGGAAGACTGGGGGAAGGTTATGTTAGAAGCTGCCAAGTTGCTTGCTGTCTTTCAGAGTCCACCAATCCTCCGGTAGCTGTCTGCATGAGCGGCCCTCTGTTCTGGCATTGCAGCATCCTGGAGAGAGAAGGCAGGTACACTTCACCAGGGCTCACCCCTCCATCCAGTCCTCTCCTACTCTAATAACTGAACCTTCTAAAAGGCAGTTAGGACAACTGAAGAACTCAGTGCAATCTGAGAACTGGAATAAATAGTAAGTTGATTAGACTATACCAGACTAAACTAACTAAACGTGTGCCAGGCTATTTTTACAGTGTAGCAAAGGACGAACCAGCTCAAAATAATAGAGCATGACTGAGACTAGGCCTACTGCTATTAAGATGGAGGAGGATGGTTGTGCTTCATTACACAGAAGACATTAACAGTTCTGTGTCACAACACCATCACCCCACACCATCACCCAACACCATCACCCCACACCATCACCCAACACCATCACCCCACACCATCACCCAACACCATTACCCCACCCAGACTATTGTCACCCCCACCATCACCCCACACCATCACCCAACACCATTACCCCACCCAGACTATTGTCACCCCCACCATCACCCCACACCATCACCCAACACCATTACCCCACCCAGACTATTGTCACCACCACCATCACCCCACACCATCACTCCACCCAGACTATTGTCACCCCCACCATCACCCCACACCATCACCCAACACCATTACCCCACCCAGACTATTGTCACCCCCACCATCACCCCACACAATCACCCAACACCATTACCCCACCCAGACTATTGTCACCCCCACCATCACCCCACACCATCACCCAACACCATTACCCCACCCAGACTATTGTCACCACCACCATCACCCCACACCATCACTCCACCCAGACTATTGTCACCACCACCATCACCCCACACCATCACCCCACACCAACACCCAACACCATCACTCCACCCAGACTATAATCACCCCACACCATCACTCCACCCAGACTATAATCACCACCACCATCACCCATCCCAGACTATAATCACCCCACACCATCACCCCTGCCAGACTATAATCACCACCACCATCACCCCACACCATCACCCAACACCATCACTCCACCCAGACTATTGTCACCACCACCATCACCCCCCACCATCACCCAACACCATCACTCCACCCAGACTATAATCACCCCACACCATCACTCCACCCAGACTATAATACCACCACCATCACCCCTCCCAAACTATAATCACCACCCACACCATCACCCCTCCCAGACTATAATCACCCCACACAGACTATGATCACCCCACACCATCACCCCTCCCAGACTATAATCACCCCACACAGACTATGATCACCCCACCCCATCACCCTAGCAGACTATAACCACCCCACAGACATTCACCCATCCCAGACTACAATCATCCCACACACCTTCACCCATCCAAGACTATAATCACTCCACATACCATCACCCATCCCAGACTAATCACTCCGCCCAGACTATGATAGATAGATAGATAGATAGATAGATAGATAGATAGATAGATAGATAGATAGATAGATAGATAGATAGATAGATAGATAGATAGATAGATACTTTATTGATCTCCGAGGGGACATTTCTTTGTCAAGCAGCAACGAAAAAACACAGAGCAGGTGCAAAATGCCAGAACAAAAATACACAAAAGACAGATACACGATATATGATACATAGAGCGGCAGTATGAAAAAGTATAAAAATACAAGAAGTCTGGAGTGAAAAAAGCTATAAAAAGACATTTCATAGTATGGGTGAATGGCTGAATATGTACACTATACATTGTTACAGAGTGTTAGGTGAAAAAAATGATACAGATATTACAAGTTGATATAAATAAATAAGGAATATTTGCATGGTTAACTATACTATACAGGTCGATGGCAGAGAAATACTTAAATAGCTAAATGTGCGTATGATATACAGTGGGGAGAACAAGTATTTGATACACTGCCGATTTTGCAGGTTTTCCTACTTACAAAGCATGTAGAGGTCTGTAATTTTTATCATAGGTACACTTCAACTGTGAGAGACGGAATCTAAAACAAAAATCCAGAAAATCACATCGTATGATTTTTAAATAATACATTTGCATTTTATTGCATGACATAAGTATTTGATCACCTACCAACCAGTAAGAATTCCGGCTCTCACAGACCTGTTAGTTTTTCTTTAAGAAGCCCTCCTGTTCTCCACTAATTACCTGTATTAACTGCACCTGTTTGAACTTGTTACCTGTATAAAAGACACCTGTCCACACACTCAATCAAACAGACTCCAATCTCTCCACAATGGCCAAGACCAGAGAGCTGTGTAAGGACATCAGGGATAAAATTGTAGACCTGCACAAGGCTGGAATGGGCTACAGGACAATAGGCAAGCAGCTTGGTGAGAAGGCAACAATTGTTGGCGCAATTATTAGAAAATGGAAGAAGTTCTAGATGACGGTCAATCTCCCTCGGTCTGGGGCACCATGCAAGATCTCACCTCGTGGGGCATCAATAATCATGAGGAAGGTGAGGGATCAGCCCAGAACTACACGGTAGGACCTGGTCAATGACCTGAAGAGAGCTGGGACCACAGTCTCAAAGAAAACCATTAGTAAAACACTACTCCGTCATGGATTAAAATCCTGCAGCGCACGCAAGGTCCCCTGCTCAAGCCAGCGCATGTCCAGGCCCGTCTGAAGTTTGCCAATGACCATCTGGATGATCCAGAGGAGGAATGGGAGAAGGTCATGTGGTCTGATGAGACAAAAATAGAGCTTTTTGGTCTAAACTCCACTCGCCGTGTTTGGAGGAAGAAGAAGGATGAGTACAACCCCAAGAACACCATCCCAACCGTGAAGCATGGAGGTGGAAACATCATTCTTTGGGGATGCTTTTCTGCAAAGGGGACAGGACGACTGCACCGTATTGAGGGGAGGATGGATGGGGCCATGTATCGCGAGATCTTGGCCAACAACCTCCTTCCCTCAGTAAGAGCATTGAAGATGGGTCGTGGCTGGGTCTTCCAGCATGACAACGACCCGAAACACACAGCCAGGGCAACTAAGGAGTGGCTCCATAAGAAGCATCTCAAGGTCCTGGAATGGCCTAGCCAGTCTCCAGACCTGAACCCAATAGAAAATCTTTGGAGGGAGCTTAAAGTCCTTATTGCCCAGCGACAGCCTCGAAACCTGAAGGATCTGGAGAAGGTCTGTTTGGAGGAGTGGGCCGAAATCCCTGCTGCAGTGTGTGCAAACCTGGTCAAGAACTACAGGAAACGTATGATCTCTGTAATTGCAAACAAAGGTTTCTGTACCAAATATTAAGTTCTGCTTTTCTGATGTATCAAATACTTATGTCATGCAATAAAATGCAAATTAATTATTTAAAAATTATACAATGTGATTTTCTGGATTTTTGTTTTAGATTCCGTCTCTCACAGTTGAAGTGTACATATGATAAAAATTACAGACCTCTACATGCTTTGTAAGTATGAAAACCTGCAAAATAGGCAGTGTATCAAATACTTGTTCTCCCCACTGTAAGTGAGGGTAATAATAGTTTACTTAATATACAGTCTGGTTAAATGAACAGGTAAGTGAATATTTGCACGGTTAAATTAACTGTACAGGTAAATGTACAGTTAAATGTACAGATAAGTGAATACTTGCATGGTTACATTAACTGTACAGGTAAATGACAGGAAGAGATACTTAAATAGCTAAATGTGTGTATGATATAATTTAGGGTAATAATAGTAATTCCCTTAAAATACAGTCCTTAGTGCGCAGGGTTTAATTACA